>CM069165.1:14409389-14919389 GCA_035221665.1 Okamejei kenojei
TATGTCTGTATTGACCAGTTCTTTGTGTCTGTAGCCCTCCATTCCCTGACAGTTCAAGTGCCCATCTAGTCATCTTTCACACATCACTATGGCATCTGCTTTCACCAATTCTCCTCGTAGCAGGTTCCAGCTGCCTGCCAGTCTATGCGTGTAAAAGCAAAATTACCCCATAAATCTTTAAACTCCTCCCCCCCCCCCCCCCCCCCCCCCTCACCTTAATGCCACGTCCTCCAGTCTTTATGCCTCAACATTGAAGAGGCAAATGTTCCAGCTGTCGACACGGTGGCTTGGGCGTAGCGGAAGAGTTGCTGCCTTTCAGCGCCAGAGCGCTGGGTTCCATCCCGACTGCAGGTGCGGTCCTGTACGGAGTTTGTACGTTCTCCCCGTGACCTGTGTGGATTTGCTCCCAGATCCTCCCACGCTCCAAAGACGTACAGGTTTGTAAATTAATTGGCTTCGGTATAAACATAGTCCCCAGTGTGTGTGTAGGATAGTGTTATTGTGCGGGGATCTCTGGTCAGCACGGACACGGTGGGCCGAAGGGCCTGTTTCCGCGCTGTATCTCCAAACTAAATCAGACGTGCGGATTTTAGTGTTAATTTTGAACCTCTGCTTTCCCAGGTTGTGATGCAAATCGTTCGACTTCTACCTGACGGGCATAAGATGAAGAGGGAAGTGGACCTGGCGCTGGATGCTGTGAGCGAGACCATGACCCCTTTGCATTACCACCTGAGAGAGATCATCATCTGCACTTACAGGCAGGTGGGTCACCGTCCCTGCAGCCAGGTTAACCACCTGGTGATCGGAGAAATCGGATCGTGGGTGGGATGAGAACATCCGTTGCAAGCACATGCGGTTGAGCATTCGGTGTGTTCCCTGGAACTAGTGTTCGATGGGGCAATACTAGGCTGGGTAGTTGCAGCAAAGGGTGAAGTCTCCCTCCGTAGACGCTGCCCGGCCCGGCTGAGTTCCTGCAGCACTTAATGTTTTGCTCAAAATTCCAGCATCGTGTGTCTTAATTGCAGCATTATTTGTGAAGGGCTCCGTGGCTGACAGTGTGGGGAACATGATGAGCCGACAATTTTCATTTTCACTCTGCACTTGTCAAGGGCCGAGTTATGTTTGAGAGATCGATTTTTAGGGTCGAGTGTATAAAACCTGCGCTGTAAGTGTGAGTTTCTCGGCAAGTGTTGTTACTGGACTTCGCCGTTAGGTGGTGCACTCGCTCTGTTTTGTAGACCAGCTGCCCGCGAGTAACTGGGGGGAGTGACAATGTGACCTGTACGTTCTTGCCTTTGCCCGGTTATTTGCTCCCTGTGTAAGCAGCCCCAGCAAAAGACGGAGGGAGCTGCACTTGTTTCTTTCCAAAACATAATTGTCAAAAAGACTGCGGCTTTGTGGCTAAATATTTGCATTCCGTTTGGTTTGTCGCATGCAGGGAGGGACATGAAAGGTGTGTGTGCTGGGGACGAGTGCAGAAACGGCAGACACGAGTCAGGGGAGCGAACGGCGTGATAGAATACAGAAGGTGAATGGGTCCATGGGGTAGGAGCGCCAAGGGAGAGGTGGAATGGTTTTACGAGTGGAACAGATCTAGAACTGTGGAATTATTTGCCACAGAAGGCTGTGGATGCCAAGTCAGTGGATATTTTTTAAGGCAGAGATGGATAGATTCTTGATTAGTACTGTTACGTGTCAGAGGGTCTGGGGAGAGGGTAGTAGAGTGGGGTTAGGAGGTAGAGCTAGATCAGCCATGATTGAATGGCAGAGTAGACTTGATGGGCCGAATGGCCTAATTCTACTATTTCTTATGACTAAGAGCCTGCTTTAACCCTGACCTCCAGTGCTGTCTGTGTAGAGTTTGCATGTCGTCCTTATAGCTACTTGCGCGCGCTCCAGATTCCACCTCCTTGCCAACACGTACAAGTTGCAAAGTTAGTGACTGTCCCGCAGAATGTGGCGAGAGTTGGTCGTACAAGATAAACAAAAGAGTTAAGAAAGACTCGGGCAAATATTTTATTGTCACATGTACTGCATTGGAGCAATGACACTCGTACTCCCAGCAGCAGGTCTGTAAAGTAGTCCTCATTATTCACGGTAATATGGTGCAAAAAACACGATAAAGCCAAATGTTCCCAGTAAACCCAGGCAGTTTGGAGTTTAGTTGGAGTTCGTGGTGTTCAATTGACTGATGGCTGTTGGGAAGAAACTAGTCCTGAACCTGAACGCTAGAATTTTCAAACTCCTACACCACCTCCTTGACAGCAGAAATGCAATGAGAATGTGGTGTGGTGGTGTGGGTCCTTGAAGATGCTGACTGTCTGTTTGAGACACCGCCTGTTATAGATTCCTTCAATGATGGGGAAATCAGTATCCATGATGGAACGGGCTGTGTTCATCTTTTTGTCATCTCCTTCGTTCCTGGGCATTCGAGTTGCCAAACCTGGCCGTGATGCAAAATGGAATAGTGTAGGATTGATGGACAACACAGACTCGATGGGCTGAAGGGCTGTTTACTTGGGGTCTAGAAAGAACAGTGATTAGGTATGTGAATGGGCACAGAGACCGAGAACGGAGCAAGCTTTTCAGGAATCTGAATTCCTTCCCAATTGTCTATAGATTTCAACAAATAGCTTTGTGAATGTACATATGGCCCGCCATTGAGAAACATCCAACCGGAATGGCTGGGTCTCAACTCTTGAGCCTGGTCAGTTTAGTTTATTGTCATGGGGTACAGTGAAAAGCTTTTGTTGCATGCTAACCAGTCAGCAGGAAGACAGTACATGGTTGCAATCGAGCTGTTTACAGTGTATAGATACATGCTCAGGGAACAACGTTTAGTGCAAGGTCAAACCAGTGAAGTCCGACTAAAGTGTTAAAGAAGGAACTGCAGATGCTGGAGAATCAAGGGTACACAAAAGGCTGGAGAAACTCAGCGGGTGCAGCAGCATCTAAGGAGCGAAGGAGATAGGCGATGTTTCGGGTCGAGACCCTTCTTCAGACTGGTCAGTGATCAGGGAAACGAGAGATATAGACGGTGATGTGGAGAGATAAAGAACAATGAATGAAAGATATGCAAAAAAGTAGCGACGATAAAGGGAACAAGCCAATGTAAGCTGTTCGTGGTGTGAAAATGAGAAGCTGGTGCGACTAGGGTGGGGGAGAGAGATAGAGAGAGAGAGGGAATGCCAGGGCCCGAGGGCTGAGGGAGAGGTGGGAAGGGGAGGAGACAGCAAGGGTTAACAGAATTGAGAAAATTCAATGTTCAAGCCCAGAGCATGCAGACTCCCCAAGCGGAATAAGAGGTGCTGTTCCTCCAACTTGCAGTGTTGCTCACTCTGGCCGTGGAGGAGGCCCAGGACCGAGAGGTCGGATACGGAATGGGAGGGGGAGTTGAAGTGCTGAGCCACCGGGAGGTCGGCTTGGTTATTGCGGACCGAGCGGAGGTGTTCGGCGAAACGATCACCAAGCCTCCGCTTGGTCTCACCGATATAGATCATCTGGCATCTGGAGCAGCGGATGCAGCAGATGAGGTTGGAGTAGGTGCAGGTGAACCTCTGTCTTACCTGGAAGGACTGCTTGGGTCCCTGAAAGGAGTGGAGGGGGGAGGTGAAGGGACAAGTGTAGCATTTCTTGCGGTTGCAAGGGAAAGTGCCCGGGGAAGGGGTAGAGCGGGAGGGAAGGGAAGAATTGACAAGGTAGTTGCGGAGGGAGCGGTCTTTGTGGAAGGCAGACAGCGGGGGAGATGGGAAGATGTGGCGAGTGGAGGGGTCACGTTGGACGTGGCAAAACTGGCGGGGGACTCTGTGTTGTATTTGCCGGCTGGTGGGGTGAAAGGTGAGTACCAGGGGGACTCTGCCCTGTTTGCGAGTGGGGGAATGGGGAGAGAGGGCAGTGTTGCGGGGTATGGAGGAGACCCTGGTGCGAGCCTCATCTATAGTGGGGGAGGGGAATCCCCGTTCTCTGAAGAATGAGGCAATCTGTGATGACCTGGTGTGGAACACCTCATCCTGGGAGCAGATGCGGCGTAGATGGAGGAATTGGGAATAGGGGATGGAGTCCTTACAGGAAGCAGGGTGGGAGGAAGAGTAGTCCATGTAGCTGTGGGAGTCAGTTGGTTTGTAGTGGATGTCGGTCAGGATTGTATCACATGCAATAGAGATGGTGAGTCAAGGAATGGTAGGGAAATGTCGGAAATGGTCCGACTAAAGATAGTCCGAGGGTCACCAATGAGGTAGATGCTCTCTAGTTGTGGTAGGACGATTCGCATGATACATATGGTGCAAGGAGCACAGAGGGAAAAGTACTAATGAGTATTTTAAGTTGAGAAGATGGCAAACTATGCAGGACAAATAAAGCAAGAGTTGAAGCAGCAGTTGGAGCTGTTTTAACAGAGGCATGTTTTCTTAGACCGGCTGCAGTGCAGTCATTAAACTCCCTTTGACTAGTAATTGCCCTCCATCTTTGTTTATTCAAGTGCTATCTGAACATCTGTGTCCTTGGAAATTATCCCATGAGATGAAGATGAACTACAAATTTGCCACGGGCTACTTTTACTGGCTTTCTGATGTTTGGTTGGGCTGCAGACTGCTTGCACTGTTGGGCGGAGGGGTGGAGTTACACAGTCCACATGCTGTGAACAAAAATATTGATCGTGCCATGTACGTTTGATGGAGTTGAATGCATTCATTGGCAGATGAAGACGTGCACTCACGCGTCAGCGCAGCTGTCTGGCGCACGTGACGTCGTTAGAATACCCTGCGGTGCGCGGCGACGCATGGTTACCGACGTCAACGCAAGTTGACGTAACCACGCGTCACCACGTGATACACGTGAGACGTCGGGACGCCAGCGTGCGATGCCAATGCGTACGCGATACGTCACACGGGTGGCGCGCGAGGATTTTGTTACACTACGAAATCCTGGAGCGCCGCGCGATACTGCGCGCCACCGCATGCGATTCCAAGCCCCACCATGCGCAATGAGTGCGTCACCCACGCGCACCCCACCCGTCACGACGCGTCGACCTATTTTACATATGACGCGTAAATGAGGCGCAAATGTCGGGCCAAGTGGGACAGGCCTTTTACTCAGAGGGACAGGCAGCATGTCTGGAGAGAAGGAATGGCTGACATTTTGGGTCGAGACTCTTCTTCAGTTTACATTGGTCAGGGTGCAGAGCAGTTTGAAGATGATGCCAGATGTGGAAAGTCTAAGCTAAGAGGGAAGATTGGATAGATTGAGGCTATTTAAAAAAAAAAAATGGAACTGTGGGGAAACTTACTGGATCTGCATTAATTGAAGCGCCTTTCTAAAGCAAACAGGACAAGCCTATTCTGCATGGTGTAGGTGCTTAAAACCCAGTACCATGAATTTAAAATAAGGAGCAGAGAGATCAGAAGAACTTGGTCAGTGGTGGAAGCAGAAATTCTGAGCATGATCAAACAGCATGCAATTGTGTGCTTGAAGGGTTATGTCCTGCAGGGGTATACGCCCAGTCTGGAAGGTGGGATTAGGTAGTATCTCTTTTTTTCTCCTAACAGAACACAATGGGCCAATTGGCCACTTCCTGACTTGCAGATTTTCTCTGTCAGTTTCTTCCATGAACCTGCATTTAGCAGTGTGCGTCAGGGCTTGTGGGTTGCAGGGCACTTGGTTTGGCTGTTACGAGCGTACAGCATGGAAACAGGCCCTTCGGCCCAACTTGCCCATGCTGACCTAGATGCCCCATTCACACTACTCTCACCTGTCTACATTTGACTCCGATCCGTATATCTGTCCAAATGTCTTTTGGACTTTTCACTTCTAAGCATGATGGCAAATCATCTTCTTCTTATCGAGAGTTGTGGTCAATGCCCAATATGGAGATTTAGTAACAACATGGTACATTTGTATTGTGTCTTTAATGGAGTGAAACGTCCCTGGAGCTTTACAGAACACGGTCAGTCTCGCTACGTACAAGAGCAGTAGATATGGACACGAGCCTGGACTGGAAGGTAGACTTGAGAGAAAGGTAGAGGGAGTGAACACAAGCCCTGGGCTTGCTCCACCATTGAGTACGATCATAGTTGATCTTTAACCAAATATGTTACAATGATACTTGCCTCCCTCAACATCCTATTTCTTCATCGACTCAGTATCGTTAAGATGGCTACCCAGAAATACACCAGATTTGTTAATGGGATGAATTATTTTCTGGCAGAGTTCTGTTGGTAAGAACTCCCTTTATCGTCTTCAAATAGCATCACTTGCATGGGCTTGCAGGGGTGTTTCTTTACACTTTACTGCAATGGGATTTGAATGCACCATCTCTGAATCCCACAAGAATGCACGTTGTAAATTGAAATAATCATTAAGCGAGAAACTGGCTTTAAAGTTCTCCTTCCCAAACTGAGTCTTAGGTTTGCAACTCCAAGCCCCACTCCAGCGACAGTATTAGAATTTGTTGTTTCCAAGTTCCCCAGCATCAGTTTTCAAGCTCCTCAAGACCAAATGGAGATGGCCAATAAATGCTGGCTTTCCCAGTTCAGCCCATTTCATGACAATTTTGTTTTTCCAAAATCTGAATACATCTGAACAAATATTTAAAGACCGATGTAACTCTATTACAATGGCAACTTAAACCATGACAAAGAGGAGGTGGTAAGAGGTGGGTGAAAATGGTTGCGGACTGGTTGATTAAGGGTCTGTCCCACTGCACGAGGTAATTCAAGAGTACTCGCGAGTTTCCCCTGATTCGAACTCGGAGGATTACGGTAATGGCCACTCGTAGGTACTCGGGGACTCTCGTGGACATTTTTCAACATGTTGAAAAATCTTCAAGAGCTTACCGAGTTTCCCGAGTACCTGCCGTTAGCGTTACGAGCTCCGACGTACCTGCTACATACATTCTAGTTGCTTACCACGAGTTTGATTTTTTTTAAACTCGGGAGAGCTCTTGAATTGCCTCGTACAGTGGGACAGGCCCTTTAGCAGAGAAGTCAGATTGTGGAGGGATTGTTGGACGGAGCGATTGGCTGGGAGGGGAATGAGTGGGGAACAAGGGATTCTGGAATGTGACGGGAAAGGAAGGTAAACAATGGACCGCATGAGGTGCGGTGGAGACAGACGGGAACAGTGGGAGGGGAGGGGGATCCAGGGAGATAAGTGTTTGGGGTAAGCGTAAAACAGGGAGATAGAGGCATGGGTGTTAAGGTGGGAAGAAGGGTGTGTGTGTGAGAGGACCAGGTGAGATAAGAGAAAGGGGCTGAGGGTTGTGGGTTCCCTACAGTTGGAAATTAACATTTTCATGCCGTTGGGCTGTAGATTACCCAGGAGGATTAATAGAGTCTCACATGTTCTCTTCTATCTACCGTACTCCCCAGTCCCTATCATACTATTTAATCCCCTTTAAGTCCTTCCCCTCATCCTCCCCCACTGCTCGCCCTTCTCTCTGCCACCACCATCTCTTTCAGTTCCATTCTTCACCTTCCTTTCCTATCAGAGTCCACAATCTCCAGCCTTTTTCTCTCCACTAATCCTTTTCCCAGCCTGTGTCGCTATTTCTATCCTTCTCTCCGCACATGCCTGCTATCTGAAAAACAATCCTTTCACACCCGTGTATCTCTATCACTCACCAACTCTTGCCCACCCTCCCCACTACTTTACGCTGACTACCACCCCTCTTTCAGTCGAGAAGGGGTCTCAACACAAAAGGTCCATTTCCTTCCGCAGATGCTGCCTGACCTGTAGAGTTATTCCAGCTGCTCCCCGTTTCTGGCTAGATCCCTGTATAGCAAGTAGGAATCTGCTTGGTACAGATGCATCTGAAGTCTCTTGTGCCAAGGTTAAACCGTCGTCTGACTGCCTTCTTGGTGGAGTGAAATGTCCCAATCCATTACTCTGAATAACAGCAAGGAAAATTTGTCCCATGTCCTTGCCAATATTTATCATTCAACCCACATCACATAAACAGATTGTCCCACAATCAGACATCACGGCATATAGTGTGGCTGATGTGATGTATTTTGCAACAGCCCTTTAGCGCTTTGCTGGCACAGAAATGCCGGACCTCACTTAATGCAATGTAAACGTTTGGTGACTGTCAGCATTTACTGGAATTCAAAACCACACTAATCACAAAAATGATTGTTTCTAGGAAAGGATATTCCAATAACTGTTTAAGAAATTATAGAATTCCAGCTGTGTTAAGACTAGTCTACACCATGAAGCTGGAGGCTACGATGCAGAAAATGCAGTAATAAAAATATTGTCCAAATATCCAAGGGTGCTCCCATTTGTAGGTATTTTCTTGTAAAACCCATTGGTACCTGTGGGTTTATCGTTGGTTGGACGCACTTCATTAATTGTAGCATAAGGACTCCCCATTCAGTTTAGTGTCACGTGTAGCAAGGTACAGTGAAAAGCTTTTGTTATTCTGTCTTCAAGGTCAACTCCATTGACTTCTGTGGAATGATAACGTACTTTATTGACTGTAGATTAATTTCTAGGCATACATACGTGTGTGTGTGTGTGTGTGTATATATATATATATATATATGTGTGTGTGTGTATATATATATATACATACATACAGTGGCTTGCAAAAGTATTCATACCCCTTGAACTTTTCCACATTTTGTCACGTTACTACCACAACCGTAAATGTATTTTATTGGGATTTTATGTGATAGACCAACACAAAGTGGTGCATAGTTGTGAAGTGGACGGAAAATGATACATGGATTTCAAATTTTTATACAAATAAAAAACTGAAAAGTGTGGCGTGCAAAAGTATTCAGCCCCCTTTACTCTGATACCCCTAAATAAAATCCAGTGCAACCAACTGCCTTCAGAAGTCACCTAATTAGTAAATAGAGTCCACTTGTGTGTAATCTAATCTCAGTATAAATACAGCTGTTCTGTGAAGGCCTCAGAGGTTTATTAGAGAACATTAGTGAGCAAACAATGTTCCTTGGGCATCATGAAGCCCAAGGAACACACCAGACAGGTCAGGGGTAAAGTTGTGGAGACGTTTAAAGCAGGGTTAGGTTATAAAAAATATCCCAAGCTTTGAACATCTCACGGAGCACTGTTCAATCCATCATCCGAAAATGGAAAGAGTATGGCACAACTGCAAACCTACCAAGACATGGCCGTCCACCTAAACTGACAGGCCGGGCAAGGAGAGCATTGATCAGAGAATCAGCCAAGAGGCCCATGGTAACTCTGGAGGAGCTGCAGAGATCTACAGCTCAGGTGGGAGAATCTGTCCACAGGACAACTATTAGTCGTGCACTCCACAAATCGGGCCTTTATGGAAGAGTGGCAAGAAGAAAGCCATTGTTGAAACAAAGCCATAAGAAGTCCCGTTAGCAGTTTGCCATAAGCCATGTGGGGGACACAGCAAACATGTGGAGGAAGGTGCTCTGGTCTGATGAGACCAAAATTGAAGTTTTTGGCCTAAATGCAAAACGCCATGTGTGGCGGAAAACTAATACTGCACATCACCCTGAACACACCATTCCCACTGTGAAACATGGTGGTGGCAGCATCATGCTGTGGGGATGCTTTTCTTCAGCAGGAACAGGGAAGCTGGTCAGAGTTGATGGGAAGATGGATGGAGCCAAATACAGGGCAATCTTGGAAGAAAACCTGTTAGAGTCTGCAAAAGACTTGAGACTGGGGTGGAGGTTCACCTTCCAGCAGGACAACGACCCTAAACATACAGCCAGAGCTACAATGGAATGGTTTAGGTCAAAGCATATTCGTGTGTTAGAATGGCCCAGTCAAAGTCCAGACCTAAATCCAATTGAGAATCTCTGGCAAGACTTGAAAATTGCTGTTCACAGACGCTCTCTATCCAATCTGACTGAGCTTAAGCTATTTTGCAAAGAAGAATGAGCAAAAATTTCAGTCTCTAGATGTGCAAAGCTGGTAGAGACATACCCCAAAAGACTTGCAGCTGTAATTGCAGCGAAAGGTGGTTCTACAAAGTATTGACTCAGGGGGGCTGAATACTTTTGCACGCCACACTTTTCAGTTTTTTATTTGTAATAAAATTTGGAAACCATGTATCATTTTCCTTCCACTTCACAATTATGCACCACTTTGTGTTGGTCTATCACATAAAATCCCAATAAAATACATTTACGTTTGTGCTTGTAACGTGACAAAATGTGGAAAAGTTCAAGGGGTATGAATACTTATGCAAGCCACTGTATATATAGCATATGTGTATATATAGCATATGTATGTATGTGTACATACCTTCCTTATATACATTTTTTTCAAAACATATGCATTATATAGATAGATAGATAGCATATGCAAGGAAGGGTGCTGTTCTGCCCATTGTGAAGATGTTGGGCATAAGTGGACCTCAGGTTAATCCATGCCCAGTTATTGACAGTAGTTTTGTAAGTGATGGAAGGTAGACACAAAATGCTTGAGTAACTCAGCGGGACAGGCAGCACTTCTGGAGGGAAGGAATGGGTGACGTTTCGGGTCGAGACCCTTCTTCAGATTGTAAGTGATGGATATTGAAATGGACATCCATGTACTTTGTAAATGTGGCAATCATTTCTGCCTGGACCACCCTCTCAGGATGTGAGCATGAGACCTTTATTACCAATGAGGGAAATGTTTGTCCTCGCCTTCCCTCTAATCTTCCTTCCAATTAACTTAAATGCTCCCATGGTTACTCTCCTCTCAAAGAAATATTGCAATGCATAAGAAGATGATGCTACTTATCGTTAGTATTGATTTCCATTTAGGAGGCTAGATCATTCCTGTTCACACTTTCCAGACCTCCCATGATTTTATACAGCTTGTCCCCAGGTTTCGGCAGCGTTCCATTCCGAAGAACTGTTCGTAACCCAAACCATTCGCAAGTTTGAAATGTGACCATGAAGCAGGTTCCTGCGAGGCAGATGAAGCCTGTGACCCAAAGCCACTCTCCCCTTCCACATATCCCCCCCTCTCTGGCTTTTCATATCCTTCACCTTCTCTCATTTGACATCCTTTTGCCTCCTTACTATTTCTCCATACGTCTACCATCCCAATCCCCCCCCCCACCATATTTGTATCCATACTTGTAGGGATTTATCCCACCCCTATCTCTCATTTCCCGCTTTCCACTATAAATCAGTCTGAAGAAGGGTGCCAATCCAAAACGTCATCTGTCCATTCACTCCACAGATGCTGCAAGAACCGCTGAGTTCCTCTCGTCCTCTGCTCACCACCCAACATCTGCAATTCCTTGGGTTTCCTGGTAGCACCCTTGTTTAACTTTGCACCTACTCCAGTGCTATTGCAACCTCCTCGTGTGTTAGATTGGCTTTTGGCAATGCGCAAACTCCAAGTGTTGTCATGCGATGCCCAACCTTCCACCAGAACCTGCTCCTACACTAGATACACCCACCTTCTCAGCACAGCACCTTCTGTGACCAGTTGGGCGCCTCTTGGCTGCAACGAGACAACTTTGATTCCCATCGTCAGTACTGGAAAAAAAAGCCTAATGATCGAATATGTGCAAAAGTGCACTGGAGCGCGATCATTCATCCCTGACCTGCTGTGTTGGTAATTCCACTCGCGTCATAGATTTTGTGGAACTCGTTACTGAAAGTATTTGGTGAGGGACTACATTTTGATGGGAGTGAGCCTGTGGGGATTTGGAAGAAAAATATAATTCATGGCCAGACACTGTTGAAGTCACATCCGCCTCTTGCACTACTGCAGATGTGTGTCTGGAAAAGCAGACTCCCGAAGTGATTGGCACTTATCCAGCTTTTGTTGCATTGCTGAATACAAATATCACACACCCAACAGCTGGTTCTATCTTGGGGTTTTTAAAAATGTAAGAATTTTATTAACTGCAACCAAAGATTTAACTGCTTCGGTTTACAGCTGTGTTATGATTAGCTGCTGGCTCTTGTATAAGTTGATTAAGTTGTATGACTGGAACTAGGATTCTGAAATCACTATTGTTTGCATCCCATTGTGGGCAAGGGAACATTATAAAAAAACACCAAAGGTATTTATTGCACAATGTATGTAAATCAACATTGTCCATAAATTGCAGATAATCTGTTATGCAGAACATTGACAGCACGGGAGCAGGCCGTTCGTCCCACAATATCCATGCCAACCATGATGCCGTAAACTAATCTCCTCTGCCTGCATGTTCTCCATATCCCTCCATTCCCTGCATATCCATATGTCGCTCACAAATTATTTAATGCCACTATCTGCCTCAGAGGGCGGCGGAGGCGGGTGCATCTCTGGATGCTTTCAAGAGTGAGCTAAATAGGGCTCTTAAAAATAGCGGAGTCAAGTGATATGGGGAGAAGGCAACAACGGGGTACTGATTGGGGATGATCAGCCATGATCACATTGAATGGCGGTGCTGGCTCGAAGGGCCGAATGGCCTACTCCTGCACCTATTGTCTATTGTCTATCGTATCTGCCACCACCATCACCCCTGGTGCCACCTTCCAGGCAACCACCATTCACTGTGCAAAACAATATCCTGCCCCAGAGTCCACAGGATAATAAGGATTCAGAGAGCCTAGTTGACTCCCATATTTCCACGCAATCTATAATGCTGGCCTGTGAGGGCGGGTGGCATCTCATGGTAATGTTGCGTCTGGGAATAGCCGGGAAGGGCAGTGCTGGCTCTGCACGGACTCATCCATCCCTGTCATGGACAAATCCCTCCGCTGCAAACTGGAGCTGCAAAGCCTTGAGCTGTTCAACTACGGGGAACGCTGGAGCTGAATTGGGTCTGAATTCGCCACCCCCTCAGAGCCGTGTGTTCCAGCATGGGTGGGTAGGAGCAATTAGTAATAGATGCTCTCTGACTTTCACAGCGGTCAGAGACCAGGAGAAGGCAGACGTTCACTTTCATCCACCAAGCCGACAGGATCATAGAAACATAAAAACATAGAAAGGCCATTCAGCACCACCATTCATTGTGATCATGACTGATCGTCCCCAACCAATAACTTGTTCCTGCCTTCTCCCCATATCCCTTTACTCCACTTGCCCCTAGAGCTCTATCCAACTCTTGCTTAAATCCATCCAGTGACTTGGCCTCAACTGCCCTCTGTGGCAGGGAATTCCATAAATTCACAACTCTCTGGGTGAAAAGGTTTTTTCACACCTCAGTCTTAAATGACCTCCCCTTTATTCTAAGACTGTGGCCCATGGTTCTGGACTCGCCCAACATTGGGAACATTTTTCCTGCATCTAGCTTGTCCAGTCCTTTTATAATTGTATGTTTCTATAAGACCACCCCTCATCATTCTAAACTCCAGTGAATACAAGCCTAGCCTTTTCAATCTTTCCTCATATGACAGTCCCGCCATCCCAGGGATCAATCTCGTGAAATGGATCGTAATGGTTGCCCACTTTTCTTCCTCATGGTTTGATCCTGTGAGGATCTGTGGAGAGAAAGGAGTAACACCTTTACGTTGATTATCCTTTGAAAGCTTCAGGCTGATCATCCTTTACCCAAGCGCTGTTGGTCTGCTGCAAGAAATACCCCGAAGCTTGTGTCTCCGTCTGTGTCTCCGTCTGTGTCTCCGTCTGTGTCTCTGTCTGTGTCTGTGTGACTCTGTCTCTGTATGTCTGTCTCTGTGTCTGTCTGTCTCTGTGTCTGTCTGTCTCTGTGTCTGTCTGTCTGTCTCTTTGTCTGTCTGTCTCTGTGTCTGTGTCTCCCTGCCTGTCTGTGTCTCCCTGCCTGTCTGTGTCTCCCTGCCTGTCTGTGTCTCCCTGCCTGTCTGTGTCTCCCTGCCTGTCTGTGTCTCCCTGCCTGTCTGTGTCTCCCTGCCTGTCTGTGTCTCCCTGCCTGTCTGTGTCTCCCTGCCTGTCTGTGTCTCCCTGCCTGTCTGTGTCTCCCTGCCTGTCTGTGTCTCCCTGCCTGTCTGTGTCTCCCTGCCTGTCTGTGTCTCCCTGCCTGTCTGTGTCTCCCTGCCTGTCTGTGTCTCCCTGCCTGTCTGTGTCTCCCTGCCTGTCTGTGTCTCCCTGCCTGTCTGTGTCTCCCTGCCTGTCTGTGTCTCCCTGCCTGTCTGTGTCTCCCTGCCTGTCTGTGTCTCCCTGCCTGTCTGTGTCTCCCTGCCTGTCTGTGTCTCCCTGCCTGTCTGTGCCTCCCTGCCTGTCTGTGCCTCCCTGCCTGTCTGTGTCTCCCTGCCTGTCTGTGTCTCCCTGCCTGTCTGTGTCTCCCTGCCTGTCTGTGTCTCCCTGCCTGTCTGTGTCTCCCTGCCTGTCTGTGTCTCCCTGCCTGTCTGTGTCTCCCTGCCTGTCTGTGTCTCCCTGCCTGTCTGTGTCTCCCTGCCTGTCTGTGTCTCCCTGCCTGTCTGTGTCTCCCTGCCTGTCTGTGTCTCCCTGCCTGTCTGTGTCTCCCTGCCTGTCTGTGTCTCCCTGCCTGTCTGTGTCTCCCTGCCTGTCTGTGTCTCCCTGCCTGTCTGTGTCTCCCTGCCTGTCTGTGTCTCCCTGCCTGTCTGTGTCTCCCTGCCTGTCTGTGTCTCCCTGCCTGTCTGTGTCTCCCTGCCTGTCTGTGTCTCCCTGCCTGTCTGTGTCTCCCTGCCTGTCTGTGTCTCCCTGCCTGTCTGTGTCTCCCTGCCTGTCTGTGTCTCCCTGCCTGTCTGTGTCTCCCTGCCTGTCTGTGTCTCCCTGCCTGTCTGTGTCTCCCTGCCTGTCTGTGTCTCCCTGCCTGTCTGTGTCTCCCTGCCTGTCTGTGTCTCCCTGCCTGTCTGTGTCTCCCTGCCTGTCTGTGTCTCCCTGCCTGTCTGTGTCTCCCTGCCTGTCTGTCTGTGTCTCCCTGCTGTCTGTCTGTCTGTGTCTCCCTGCCTGTGCCTGTCTCTCCCTGCCTGTGTCCCTGCCTGTCTGTGTCTCCCTGCCTGTCTGCCTGTCTCTCCCTGCCTGTCTGTGTCTCTCCCTGCCTGTCTGTGTCTCTCCCTGCCTGTCTGTGTCTCTCCCTGCCTGTCTGTCTCTCCCTGCCTGTCTGTCTCTCCCTGCCTGTCTGTCTCTCCCTGCCTGTCTGTCTCTCCCTGCCTGTCTGTCTCTCCCTGCCTGTCTGTGTCTCCCTGCCTGTCTGTGTCTCCCTGCCTGTCTGTGTCTCCCTGCCTGTCTGTCTCTCCCTGCCTGTCTGTCTCTCCCTGCCTGTCTGTCTCTCCCTGCCTGTCTGTCTCTCCCTGCCTGTCTGTCTCTCCCTGCCTGTCCGTGTCTCTCCCTGCCTGTCTGTGTCTCCCTGTAACCTTTTTTTCCCTCCGGTTGATCCGATTTCCTCCCATGGATGGTTATTTGTCCCTGGAAATGTAAATTGCTCCCGGTGCGGTGTGGGTTGTACAATTGTAAGGAATAAGAGAAAGCTACAGGGAAAACTGCTGAAGGGAATGGCATTATTTATGAACTGTCAGAGACTTGATGGGCCGATTGGCCGTCTTCTACAGCAGACGGATATATGGGCTTGAAGTGGAGAGACCTGAGATGCAGACGTGAGCCACATCAGGATTTTCCAATGAAGATAGACACAAAATGCTGGAGTAACTCAACGGGACAGGCAGCATCTCTGGAGAGAAGGAATGGGATTTTCTAATGGTTGAGATAAGGGGGGGTAATCATCCAGGGAGTTGTGGGCCGATGGAACTTGGGACCAGGAGGGAACATCAATCTTCGTCATGTGTACTTTTCCCAAAGTGGCCCCATTACCTCTTGAATTGTGCATTAATTTCCACCAACCCTGAAACCTGAGGTACTTTCAAAGTGATCTGGTAACTGATTAGACTGAGAACTGTCTCCTTGTGTTTAGTTGCAGTAGCTGATTAATCTATAGTTCCCTTCAGAACTCGGTGATTGTGGGAACGGCTCTGGGGGAATTTCAGGGTAAGCCAGGAAATGTCAAAACCTACTTGATACCTCAGATTACTTGAAGGATGAAAGCCAGAGTTTCTTGAGGAAGGGGTGAGGTAAAGAAATAAAATATCATTGAACTCAGGATAAATTGTTTCATTAACCCTCCCCCTCTTACTGTATCTGCCCAAGAAAGTTTCCCATTGCCTTTGATTTTTAGTTAAGAACAAAGTTCCTTCCTCTGTGGTGTTCCTAATTGGATGACTGTGCGTTTCAGCAGGTCACTCATTCCCATATGTGGCCCTTCACCCTCTTCAGTGAATTACCTCAGCCCTGAACGACATGAATGGGTTTCTGGAATACAATGGAGCTATTTTCTGCAGAACCTTTAGATCCTTGGGCTGATAAAATACTTTTCCTTCCCATCAAGTTACTATTTTCAGAAAGCGTGGCAGTTAGCTGTTAAAACTGGCACCGTCTCCGGAAACGTTTCCTGCTTTTAACGCGCCTCATATAGCTGTAACTCACAGAGCTGTCAGACATGTTCTGTATCCTTTGTCACAAGAGCAGCAGACAATTCCCCGCTCTGGGATTTCCTTGCTTTGGAACACGGCTGATTTTTGAGCTCGCTTTCGGGTTCCGCACATGACTTCAGGAAAAATGTAGAGTTGACAAAAGAAGTTTGGCCGCATTCCTTCCAACGTTACGTGTCTTGAAAATGGATTTTTTTTCCCCCCCCAGAGTGAAACGCAATCGCAACAATCTCTGGGTCGCTTGCCATCTTTCTGGGAATGTGAGTGGGAACTTTGCAGAGTAAGTCGTGTTTATGTGGGCGACTCTCTTCTGGCACTGCTTGTGCACTGAGTAATGAATCCTTCATAACGGATTGCTTTCAGCGCCGCCCACTGAAAGTCCGCGTAACCAAGGACGTGTCGCATCCTGGCCCTCTTCTCCCCTCCCCCATCGGGCGTGTAACGTGTGAAAACGCACACCTCTAGATTCCGGGAAAGTTTCTCCCCAGCTGTTTTCAGGCAACCGAACCAGCCTACCGCAACCAAAGAACTACTTTGAACTACTATCTACTGGCTTTACCTTGTACCAAACGTTAGACCCTTATCGTGTATCTCTACACTACAAAAGGCTCGATTGTAATCATGTATTGTCTTTCTGCCGACTGGTTAGCACGCAACAAAAGCTTTTTGCTGTATTTCGGTAAATGTGACAAGAAACTAAAACTAAAGTAAACCAAATGAAATAAAGTCAATATTTTGACTACTCCACTGCAAAATCTCCTCAGGGAATGCCTAATTTGAAGACGTTCTCCTTCTCTCTCCGGGAGTTCTATGAGACCCTCACTCGCTGCTCCCCCTCTGTGATTCCTGCTAATCCCCCCCCCCTCTCCGATCTCTGACCTCTGACAGCATCCATCTGCCCACCAATCCCCCCCCCCCCCCCCCCCACTTCTCACCTACATCCACATTACCTGCTGCTCTGTGTTCTGTCTCTCTATCCTTCTGGCATTCTTCTCCTGTGCCTCCTCCCCCACAGTCAGTATGAAGAAGGGTCTTGACCCAAAATGTCACCTGTCCATGTGCTCCAGGGACACTGCCAAACCCGCTGAGGAACTCCAGCATTTGCGTCCTTTTACTGTAATGCTGTTGGTCTCACATTTACAAGGACACTTTCACTCTGACTGCATCTTCTGAAGTTTGTACGCGAGGGGTTAACTGATTATGGTAAACTCTGCTCATAATAACCATTTAGACTCCTTCTATTTCTTTCAGCACTTGGAAACTACATGTAATGGGCATCTGTACTAGACTGCAGTTGCTTCAACATGGCTAAATGCATTGGAGGGGTCACAGGCATGCATGGTGTAGAGGTCTACATCGGTGAGACCAAGCGTACGCTTGGCGATCGTTTCGCCCAACACCTCCGCTCGGTCTGCATTAACTAACCTGACCTCCCTGTGGCTCAGCACTTCAACTCCCCCTCCCATTCCGAATCCAACCTTTCTGTCCTGGGCCGCCTCCATGGCCAGAGTGAGCACCACCGGAAATTGGAGGAGCAGCACCTCATATTCCTCTTGGGCAGCCTGCACCCCAGCAGCTTGAACATTGAATTCTCCAATTTCCGGTAGCCCTTGCTGTCTCCTCCCCTTCCCAGCTCTCCCTCAGCCCTCTGGCTCATCCTCTTCCTTTCTTCTTCCCGCCCCCCCCCCACCCTGCATCAGTCTGAAGAAGGGTTTCGGCCCGAATCATTGCCTATTTCCTTCCCTCCATAGATGTTGCCGCACCCGCTGAGTTTCTCCAGCACTTTTGTCTACCGTCGATTTTCCAGCATCTGCAGTTCCTCCTTGAACGTGGTGTAGAATTGCTCACTTGTGCCCAGGTAGTTAACAAGGAGCTGTAAAAACGGATATGGGCATCACATTGCACGATTGTCTGATGTCCATGGTATATTCTGGCCAATTGCTTTCACGATTAGGTAGTTTTCATGTAACCTGCTCAATATATTGATTGAGATGTGCATCATGCTAACTGCATTGCTCAATGCTAACTGCATTGCTAAATCTGAATTTGTCAGCATTAATTACAACAAATCCAAACTAGTTCCAGGGAGTTGGTTTGTAACTGGGGCAGATACCGGCTGTTACACAGAAAGGGGGTTTGACTTGGGGAAGCAATAGCAGATATCAGGGCACGGTAGAGAGTAGGGTTTAAGCATTTTGGGAATTGCATTGGGTGGAGGTGAATGAAGATAAGAAGGTCAGTTCCATGAAATGGATGCTGTTTCAACCAGTGAATGAATCCTTTCCAGTCACTTATAGAAATGTCACATGTAAAATATTATAACAAATCAGCAAAGAAGCTTTGGAATGAAATACATTGAATTCAAGATTCAAGAGAGTTTATTGTCATGTGTCCCAGATAGGACAATGACATTCTTGCTTCAGCACAACAGAATATAGTAGGCATAAATAAATACAGAACAGATCAGTGTGACCATATACCAATGAATATATATACACACACACACACATAAATAAACAGATAAAGAGCAATGGGCTATTTAACGATCAGAGTTTTGTTTGAGTTAAAGAAGGAACTGCAGATGCTGGAGAATCGAGGGTTACACAAAAAGCTGGAGAAACTCAGCGGGTGCAGCAGCATCTAAGGAGCGAAGGAGATAGGCGACGTTTCGGGTCGAGACCCTTCTTCAGAGTTTTGTTTGAGTTGAGTTTGACAGCCTGATGGCTGTGGGGAAGCAGATATTCCTGAACCCGGATGTTGCAGATTTCAGGCTCCTGTGTACCTTCTACCTGAAGGCAGCGGGGAGATGAGTGACTGGCCAGGATGGTGTGGGTCTTTGATGATGCTGGCAGCCTTTTTGAGGCAACGACTGCGATAGATCCCCTTGATGGTGGGGAGGTGAGAGTTTAATCTTCGTTTAACCCAAAATTTGACAGAGTAGAGATACAGAAAATGATCAAGGGTGTGTTTGTACCAATTTAAATGGGTGAAGTGAGATATTTTGTCCCATGTAATAGTGACTGCCCTTCTCAAGTCATCTCCTAATTAGAAACTATATTGAACTTCAGAACATAGGTGTTCAGTAAATGCAACTTTTGTACATGCAACTAATTTTGTTTTCATGGACACTTGACTGAATAGAGCTGTCAGATCTGAAGTCATCCAGGAAACATTTATATGTAACATAATGGAGGAATTAGAAGGAAGATGTCAAAAAGATTATTTTCAGGAGGAGATCCAGAAAGCCCGAAACGTTGCCTATTTCCTTCACTCCATAGATGCTGCCTTTCCCGCAGAGTTTCTCCAGCATTTTTGTCTACCTGCGGAATAATATGTACATGAACTAACTGGTCTTGGTGAATGGAAATAAAGTTACCCGAATAACTCTCGAGTCCAACGGAGTTTGCTCTTTTTATCCTTGGTGCCCTTGTCCTGGTCCAAGGCCTCCGACCATTGTTGATCACATTCTTATTATTAATTCTACACTCATGTTGCCAAAGAAACGGCAGGCGTGTTGTGAATTTGCTGCCAGCTTTCCGACCAGTTTCTTCCATTTCTCAGAATGTGGGAAGGGAAGTTTTTAGCCTTCCCCAGGGAGAACTGTCGATGAGAACATGAGCTCCGTCTCGGGTGGTGGTTACCAGGGAATGCCAGGTCATTTCCAAGGAAAGCTGTGACACGGAACTGCATGGATAGCTTTGGAGATTCCAGTGGGTAATGTAGAGCGTTTACTTCCGAGCCGATTAGCTGACCTCAAATAACATTGTTGAGCTAAAGAGGACAAAATTACTTTGAGCCAAGACTTGTGTATTAAAAGTTTAGAGCAATTCAAACCTCCAGGCTCCAATGAGGAAAAAAACAATTCTATTATGTTTAAGTATCTGGTTTTGGCAAATGGTGTGATAGCACCAACAGGCCAACAAAAAAAAAAATTGGTTATCACGATCTCAATGCTCATCGCCTCTGGGCAGCACTTGTTCTTGCCCTAATATGTACTGTTGAGGTGTGGACTATCTGTAACAAGCATCTTAAAGCAGTGGAGA
Organism: Okamejei kenojei; assembly: GCA_035221665.1. NCBI lineage: Eukaryota > Metazoa > Chordata > Chondrichthyes > Rajiformes > Rajidae > Okamejei > Okamejei kenojei. The sequence continues at coordinate 14,429,797 of CM069165.1, forward strand.
GGTACCTTTCGGCTCGCTCCACGATATCCCCCGACTCCAACTGAAGAATAAATAAACCAACGTCCTCTGTCTGGCTGGCACTGCTTGTCCAAAGAAAATGTATAACCCTCCCCACTGACTTTTGGGAAACTTTGAGTTATGATCTTTGTGATATCTTTGTCAACCTTGAATCCCCTCATTGGGAGAATTTGGAAGCCAGAGAAAGTGGTGGAAGAGATGCACCATCTCCTGTACAATCTACATGCCCGGTCGACTACTTCCTGCTTCACCTTTGGCACAGTCTGCTCATTTCAATGGAGGCACTGTTGGTTTCTGGATGAAGGGGAGAGTAGAGGCAAAGACGGCAACTAGAAGGTGATAAATGGGGACAAAAGGTTGTAGATGCAATAATGTGGTGAGGTAGGAAGGTGACAAATGGAACCAGATCGGGGAGGACAGATCGAACCATTTGGGGGAGGGGCAAAACAATGCATAGGCAATGATAAATACATACCATGTATAAAGGATATGTGGCTTGATATTTGTGTTTCTAATGTTACTCGCAGAAGTGGGGCTACACAGGATTTGGAACCTTACTCTTTGTAATGCAGATAAACAAGTATGCAGACGATTTTAAACAGACAATAGGAGCAGAATTAGGACATTTGGTCCATCTAGTCTGCTCCACCATTCAATCATAGCTGATCTATATTTCCCCCCCAACCCCATTCTACAATCTTCGCCCCGTGACCTTTGGCGCCTTTACTAATCCATAATCTATTAATATTCACTTTAAAAATACCCAATGACTTGTCCTTCACCGCCATCTATGACAATGAATTCCACCGATTGACCGCTCTCTGGCTAAAGAAATGTATCTTCATCTCCATTCTAAAAGTATGTCCTTTTATTCTCAAACTGTGCCCTCTGGTCCTAGACCTTCCCACTACTGGAAACATCCCCGCCAAGTCTACCGTACCGTGTGGTTACAAATTTGCAGGAAAGTTTTAGACAAGAAGATTCAGATTGTCAGACTAACTAGGTGGAAAGTGGCAAATGGAATGTTAATCAAAACAATGCATTCGAGGAAATGGGTTATGTGAAGGGAGTATACAATAAACGGGAGGTTGTTGAGAGATGGAGAATTCATAAGAATTTGGAGTGCATGTCCGCAGACCCTTAAAGATCCACAGGTCCAAAAACTGATGAAAAATACACACAGATTTTCCATTATTAGTTTCATTATTAGTAGGCATTAAATATAGAGCCAAAATATTATACTGGAACTGTGCATGTTAATTAAGCTACAATGTGTGAAATGCACACAGTTCTGGTCATCACATGACAGGGAAAATGGGATTCAACTTGAGATAATGTTATTGGCATTGAACGGTTTTATCTAGAAAGAAACATGAGATAAGGTCTGAAGAAGGGTCTCGACCTGAAACGTCACCTATTCCTTCGCTCCATAGATGCTGCCTCACCACTGAGTTTCTCCATCATTTTTGTCTACCATGAGATAAGGAAGGGTCGTTTGCTTTGAAACAATTAAAATGAGGAATAAGGTGTTAAAATTATGAAGAGCCTTGACATAGTAAGGAGGAAAGAAATCTCCCACAGGAAGGGGGAAGAACCAGGAGTCATTATTGGTTGTCGGATTAGAAGATAGGTGAAAAACATTGTCTCCCACCCCCTGCCCCCCAAGAGTATTTTGGCAGCAACAACTATCAGTATTAAAAAGTATTTGGACGTTGACTTTGAAGAGCGGTGGCATTAGGATGGCAAGCTTTTTATGACCTGAAACAAATATGATGGGCCAAATGGTCTCCTGTGCTGTGAGTTATCTGTGATCCTATAATCATTATAGTTTCATGAGTCATACAGAATGGAAACGGGGGCCCTCAGCCCACCAAGTTTATATTGACCACCAACAGAACCTTTTTACACAATCCCGACAGTCATCTCACTTTGTTCTCCCTATATTCCTACCAACTCCTTCCTGATTCTATCATTCATCCCCATAAAATGGAGAGTTTATAGTGACTAATACATTTACCAGCCCACACAACTTTATGTTGGAGTTTATCCAGGCAAGCACAATGAGAATGTGCAAAGTCTTTACAGAATGTATTCAAGGTCAGGATTGAACCTGGGTCATTGGAGATGTAATGTGATAGAACTAATCGCTGCGCCTTTGCCATGATCATAGTTTTCATGAAATTGAATTAATAAGTCTTTGAATACGGCGAGAATGAATGAACCGGAAAAATTCGGAGGATCTCTGATTTTGGAAAAGGTGAACCCTGCCTAACACACAGTGAGTTATTTTGATGGAGGATGTCTCTAGATATTACTTGCATGGACCTCCATAGGATATTTGATATAATCCTCCATAAAAGATTTAATTCAATCTATAGCTCATGAAATTGCAGGTAAATCATTGACCCAGCTGGGATAATGACTGAATTCCAGGAGCCAGTGAAGAAATAATGTACCATTCAGAATATGTCTGGTAAAGTCCAATAAAAAGATTCTGTACTGGATTTACAAAATATTCACTCTATTTAATGATGACTCAACGGATATTGAAGCAGATTATACAATGGCATAAAGATGATGACATTATAAAGTACAAAGGGAAACGTTTAACTACAGAGATATTATTAAGTTAATTATTAAAGAAGGAAATTGCAAGATTGAATCGTAAAAATAAGTAATGGAAAGAGACTTGACCGTCCTTGTAAACTGATGATTAAAATCTCAAACGGAAGAAACGATGGCAGTCTCAAACATCCCAGTTTCAATTCTGCTTGTAAGTCCTCGGTGAAGTTTAAACTTTAATGAACATTGTCAATGTATTTATATGGAATGTAGAGCTTTCAGATGTTGATCTGAAAGTAAATTGGAAATTGCTCTCTCACTAATTTTGTACGACTTGGGAAAATGACTTCTGATCCAGGTAGCCTTTCTCTCCAAGGTCTCCTCCATCAGTGTGAGGATAAATTCAAATTGAAGGAACAGCATCTCATATTTCGCATGGGCAGCTTACAGCCCAGTGGTATGAATATTGATTTCTCTCACTTCAGGTAGCCCCGGCATTCCCTCCCGCTCTATCCCACCCCCACCCAAGTCGCACTAGCCTCTCATTTTCACCTCACAAACAGCTAACAATGGCATGTTTCCTTTATCATCGTTACTTTTTTGCATATCTTTCATTCATTGTTCTTTAATCTGTCCACGTCGCTGTCAATATCTCCCATTTCCCTTATTCCCTAACCAGTCTGAAGAACCAAAACATCACCCATTCCTTCTCTCCAGAGATGCTGCTTGTCCCGCTGAGTTACTCCAGCTTTTTATGTGTAACTTCGGTTTAAACCAGCATCTGCAGTTCCTTCTTACACATTTCTTCTGATCCACATCCTGACCCCTTGAATATTTTACCAGCGGTGACTCATTGTTCAGTGACCTTCCCTAACCATCACATTTCCTGTCTCCTCTGTCTAGCTGCCTCTATGTTTACCGTTTGATGTTGTTAATGACCCAGTCCAGCCTTCTCCTGGGATCTCCACTGTGCTAGTGAAGGTTTCTTAATTTCTCTGCATCTTCCTTAAAATAGAGGTCCAGTTTAAGCAAATGCCTCAAGATTCTATTGTAGATCAATCTTTTCAACATTTTCACCATTGGTTTAGTTTGCAAAATCTTGGAGGCGTTTCATAAGAGTCTAGCAGAGCTTGCAGTTAGGGCTCCAATACCAATATATATATATCTGGCTGTAGCCTTTTGAGTTCTTTCTTGATCAAGGTTCTCAAATATCTCCTGGCTCACTACCACCTCTCTGGCTTGTTTGCAGGTTCTCTGTGGTTGCTCTGTATTAAAACACATTATGATCTAAAAACAATAGAAACATAGAAAATAGGTGCAGGAGTAGGCCATTCGGCCCTTCGAGCCAGCACCGCCATTCAACCTGATCATGGCTGATCATTCAAAATAGTACCCCGTTCCTGCTTTCTCCCCATATCCTTTGATTCCGTTAGTCCTAAGAGCTGTATCTAACTTTCTCTTGAAAACATCCAATGAATTGGCCTCTACTATTTTCTGTGGCAGAGAATTCCACAGATTCACAACTCTCTGGGTGAAATCTTTTTCCTCATCTCAGTCCTAAATGGCATTACCCCTTATTATTACACTGTGACCCCTGGTTCTGGACTCCCCCAATATCGGGAACTCCCCCAACATTGTGCAGAGACACAAGATTCTGGAGTAACTCAGCGGGACAGGTAGCATCTCTGGAGAGAAGGAATGGGTGACATTTTGGGTCAAGACCCTTCTTCAGTCTGAGTTACTCCAGCATTTTGTGTCTATCTTCTTTTCCCTTCACTGTTCTGTTGGCTTGCGTTTGGCTTGATTGCATTCATGCGAAGTATTATCTGATTTGTTCGGATAGCGTGGAAACAAAACCTTTTCATTATACCTTGGTACACGTGGTAATAATTAACCCAAACCTAAAGATAAATTGAAGGGCTCCACAGACCATTAACAGCTCCTAAATTGTTTAGAGGCTATGGGACAAACATTAGGTTTAAATAAGACTACCAAATGAATAGATTAATTGGCCTGTTCCTTTACATTTGCTTGTGGGAAAATGTTGGCAGAAGGTAACTAATCGGCAAGATAACCTGTGAAGTTCTAAGGCATTCGGACATGAAAAGACAAGCGGCACGGCGGTGCAGAGGTAATAATAATAATAATAATAATAATAATAATACATCATACTTATGGGCGCCTTTCAAAGACTCTCAAGGACGCCTTACAAAATTTATAAATCAGATTACAAAACAAATCAGCAGAATAAAACAAGAAACAAAAAATAGTAGGGCAACACACAATTCAAAGGTAGAGTTGCTGTCTTACAGCGCTCGCAGCGCCAGAGACCCGGGTTCGATCCAGGCTATGGGTGCTGTCTGTATGGAGTTTGTACGTTCTCCCCATTGGTTTTCTCTGAGATCTCCTGTTTCCTCTCACACTCCAGAGGTACCGGTTTATAGGTAAATTGGCTTGAGTGTAAATTTTCCCTAGTGTGCAGGATAGCGCGAGTTTACGGGGTGATCTCTGGTTGGTGCGGACTCGGTGGGCCGAAGGGCCTGTTTTGCGTTGTATCTCTAAATGTCGCGCGCAAGGCTTGAGCCACTTCAACTTCTACTGCAACACCACCCAACTGTGTATCCTCCGGACCCACAAAGAAAAACACTGAAGTCATGGTCTTCTTTGACTATGAAGGCCGAACAACAACATTTAAACTAAAATAACTACAAATAATATTTAAGTTGAACTGCCACAGAAGGTAATTGAGGCCAGTTCGTTGGCCATATTTAAGAGGGAGTTGGATGTGGCCCTTGTGGCTGAAGGGATCAGGGGGTATGGAGAGAAGGCAGGTACAGGATACTGAGTTGGATGATCAGCCATGATCATATTGAATGGCGGTGCAGGCTCGAAGGGCCGAATGGCCTGCTCCTGCACCTAATTTCTATGTTTCTATGAAGGATGTCATACATGCACATCCTAATCTGCTCTGATGACGCAAATCAAAACTGAAATGCAGCATGGGTACAAAATGAAAACCAGGTTGGGGACTCTGCATAATTGATCAAGAGTATGTGATTCTTGACTAGATCAAAGAACTTTATTTTATACATGATCTGTTCTCATTCCAGTGCAAATTTGATTTATTTTGCTGAACCACATGCACCTGGAGGATCCGCAAGGTCTTTCACTACAGAATATTGGCTAAAACCTTTACGGCACTGCCCCACTTTCCCGAGTTACTCACAAACTCTCCCGAGTTTTCCCCTTGATTTGAACTCGGGGAACATCGGGGATTGTCGGTAGCGAGCTCGTAATGCCAGCTGTAGGAACTCGGGGCATCAGTTAAGTCAGGATGTTTTTTCAAAATATTGAAAAATGTCCACGAGTAAAAAAAAATAGCCCCGAGTACCTACGAACGGCTATTACTGTAATTATCCGAGCTCAAATCAAGGGGAAAACTGGGGAGAGTTTGTGAATAACTTGGGAAAGTGAGACAGGGCCTGTAGTCTATCGAGTAATTAGCAAAATGCAGCTCTCACCTACAAACATAATACTTGCGCCGAACAATATTAGCAGATTTTAAGTTTTCCTCTTGAAATAAGACAGCATGATATAGGAAATACACTATTCATTTGCAATTATAAACCATTTTAGCCATAAAGATACAGGTTTTCAAAGAATAATTCTTCTTAACTCCATAATTTCAGACCTCTCCATGATTCAACTGAATTAAATGGGCATCTCAGTGGTAAAAATTTAGAACGATTCACATTTCAGGCAAAAAAAAATACAGATTGATTTAGGGGCAACTTGATACTCCCACGAGGAAGGATACCCACGAGGTTGGTGTAGATATGTAAGGTGAAGAGAGGTAAGGAGGATAGACACAGAATGGTCTGTTTTTTCACTATGAATTCCATACAAAGCATTGGAGGAATCAGACATGGATGATAATGTTAAGCAAGCTTTAAGGGATGCAGTATGTTTGGGATTTAGTTTTCATTTAGCTGGAGGCTGTCAAGCGTTTATTTAGTCTACTGTGTGCCTTGGGTTTACAATTGCTTATACTTTGAACATTCTTTTGTAGTTAAATGCATTAGATTGTGATGGGACATGCTCTAAATATGCAAAATATTCATGGAAATGAGATTAACACAACCACAATGAGATTGGTTAAGTCTAGAGGAGTTATTAGAGGCTAGCAGAATGATTTAATAAGATGAGATAGTGTTGAATTAGGTGATGAATGTAGTTCTGCTTGTATGGGTGATTTAGCTATTCCATCACAATAATTGATGCAACAAATTTAGCATAGAGCATTCTATGTTCAGTTTAAAAAACAATTTGGATGGCAATAATCCAACATGTTTAATTAGTAGAGCCAGGATTTTGCCATGAATGCCATGTGCCTTTTCATGCCTTTTGTGATGATTTCACCTGGATAATGCCTTTTTCACGGCCGAGTGCCTAAATCGGCCTTCTTTTGCTAAAAGGTTGTGCTATTTTCTCTAGTTGTACCGTGATTACAATGACGTTTTCTATGTTAACACGTTAATATTAATGTTATTATTAACGTGATAACATCGTGTAACTTACAAGACAACTTTCACTACCGGGGCGAAACCCGGGGTGCCACCGTCGGCCATTCATTCATTCGTGCCGCTGCCCTCTGATTCAGTTTTCTCTAAGATCTATTTAAGAAAGAACTGCAGATGCTGGAAAAATCTAAGGTAGACAAAAAATGCTTGAGAAACTCTGCGGGTGAGGCAGCATCTATGGAGAGAAGGAATAGGCGATGTTTTGGATCGAGACCCTTCATCAGACTGATGGGGTCGGGAAAAAGAAAAGAAGAGGCGGAGACAGTAGGACTAGAAGGAGAGCTGGGGAGGAGGGAGAAGACAAAGGGGTGTCTAAAATTAGAGAAGTCAATGTTGATACCGCTGGGCTGTAGACTACCCAAGCGAAATACCCAAGCTTGTCTCCTCACTACACTTTCTGCTGGCTCCCGTCGCAAATCTGAGTTCGAGTGAACTGTGCAAGGCATTCATTGATGCTGGAATTCCACTGTGGAAATTGGAAAACAAATCTCAGAGGGTTTTTTAGAGAAATACACTGAGGAACATATACCAAGCGAGTCATCATTATGGAACAATTATGTTGACAGCAACTTCAACATTGTTGTGCAGAAAATTAGAGATGAAGTTGCACGCAACAAAATATGGATCTCAATAGGCGAGACAACCGATGCGGTGGTGAGATGTTGCCAATGTGGTCATCGATAAACTGGAGACAGGTCAACCATCAAAGGAGTATTTGTTGACATCGGAAGTATTTGAGAAGTCAAACAGCTCAACTATTGCTCAGTTGTTTACATCTTCACTTGCTGATCCTTGGCCAGAAGATATAAAACACGAGAATGTTCTTCTGTTTGTGACAGTTTTATTCCCCAAAATGTTGCATTTGACATGCTTAGCTCAAGGACTTAATAGAAATGCCAAGCACAGACGTAGCTTGTTTCCTAAACTTGTCGATCGCCTAGTTTCCAATGTCAAGAAAATCTTCCTCAAAGTACTGTCACTTGTGCAGTTGTTCAAGGAAATGGCATCCGAGATCCGAGATACATCCTCAGCCCGTTTTGACTGGGTGGGGTACATGGCTCTCTGCTGTACTCTACTATTTTGCACATTTTAAAAAGATAAAATATATCGTCAACTGTTTTGAAGAAGAAGAATCTGCTGCAGTCAGGATCGTCAGTGAAATCATGCAGAAAAAGTTCCTCCACTGCGATCTTGTGTTTATTGCTTCCAATTTTGCAAACTTCCCACAAGCTATCACTTCCCTTGAGAAACGTGGGAAACATTAGTGAATAACTTGCAGGTTTTCAACTAAGTAACGGACGATATTCATAAAGTTCTTGGCGATGTAGGTAAAGACACACAAGGAAAATGTGAGAGAGTGATTTTAGCTAACAAAGATCTTGAAGAAATACATAGCTAAAGTTCTCAAAGGTAGTTGTAATGCACAAGATATTGACATGAAAATAGAGTCTGTAGCTTGCTTTGGGTAAGCACCAGTGACCTCAGCAGGGGTAGAAATAAGTTTTTCACAACTGAAGCATATTCTGTCTGACAGACAGCATAGTTTAACACCAGGTAATTGAAAAAAAAATGCTAGTAATTATGTACAACCAGTCAACTTTGGTCTTTTAATGTAGTATACGTATATATTATTTGTAACCATATTTTGGTGGTGGAAATAAGTGCCTTTTTATGCCTTTTTTTTGTCAATAAATGCCTTTTTCGTGCCTTTTGTGTAATTTTATTGTGCCTTTTTGCCTGCCTATTTCAGAGTTTTTTAGTGCCTAAACATCCTGGCTCTTAATTAGTATGGATAATAAATGCCAGCTTGGGAAAATTGATCACTCTGCGGAGACCTGCTGGCTGTCGGTAGGAGACATCCGCAGCCGAATCAAAGCTTGACTTTGTCCTCTGTTTGACACTGCATATTTCCACGGCAATGTCCTCATGTGAACGCAGATCATGTGATGCCAGTGGCCTGTTTCATTCCGCGTTAAATTTGATTTGTACTAAAACCATATTTTGCGGTACCCCATAGTGCTGTGGAGGCTGGGAATCGATTGAAACTTTCATGATGGAGAATATGTTTTGGTGCAAATATCTGGGCAAATAGAGCAAAGGTGGGTAAATGGAGTTATTAGACGGGTCAGCAATGATTTAATTGAAGGTAAACAGACTTAGCAAATTGAGTAACTCCCATTTCTATTTTCCTACTTTGAAGGAGGCAATTTACATCCAAGATTTGTTTGATTAAATATTTAATAACTGCATTGTAAACTGGTTCTAAATCTTTTTCAGCTGGTTAGTTTTGTACACACAGACTTTCTGTAATATTAACTTGCATGTTGGAACATTTTGAAAAAAAAACTATACTTTCAACCAGCAGCCATCATTACTGCAGAATGAATTAAAACATGAAGTGTTTTTTTAATATTTAGTGGCACCTGGCTTTATTGTTAATATTAATTTTACTTTTCTAAATGACTCTGTATATTTACGAGATATAGACAGCTCTTTTTTGATCTTGTGGGAAGCTGGCTCATTGTGAATTCTAATCAACTTGATTATGCAGCCAAAGTATTCTGTCTCTTTTCTTGGAGGGATGTGAAAATGTTTTTTGCTTGTTCTTACTTTTAGCCTTCCCTTCATTGATTATTTATTTATTCCAGGGAGAATAACTGAAAGGAATGCACAGGATCAGATTTTATTGCCATTCTGAATTTCAATAAACGACTGAATCCTCGGTGGAGGAAAGATGCCCAATGTCCACTCATTTCCTGGACTTATGGAATTAGCCTAAGTGACCCAAGACCAGGAAACATGAATTGCTAGTTTCCACAGTGGTGTGTTGCTACTATAAACTGATCATTTTTAGATCAGTACCTGGGCCAACAAACATCAAGAGTTTCTGAGAATATCTCATCACTTTAATTAAGAGAACCCTTTCTCTTCACGAATGACTTCCTCCCCATCAATATGAGTGACACAAATGGCATTGATTATTGATTGTGCTGTTGGGTATCTGGAAATTAAAGATCAGATGATGGAGTCAGGAGCAGCGACACGGGCAATCACATGTGATGTCCAATATATGTGACTTAATTGGCTTTTCTATTGTTTAATTGAAAAGTTCCGAACAAGTCTGTAATGCCCCTGTCCCACTTAGGAAACCTGAACGGAAACCTCTGGAGACTTTGCGCCCCACCCAAGGTTTCCGTGCGGTTCCCGGAGGTTTTTGTCCTCCGGCAACCACCTTCAACTAGCATCGCAACCGGCTTTGACTAAAAAATTACCAATTTTTAAAACGGAAACCACTTTCGACCATTAGGGAGACTGACAAAAACCTCTGGGAACCGCACGGAAACCTTGGGTGGGGGGCAAATTCTCCAGAGGTTTCCGTTCCGGTTTCCTAAGTGGGACAGGGGCATTAGGGTGGTGAATCTGTGGAATTCATTGCCACAAGGCTGTGGAGGCCAAGTCAATGGATATTTTTAAGGCAGGGATAGATAGTTACTTGATTAGTACAGGCATCGGTGGTTATGGGGAGAATGCGGGTAGGAGGGAGAGTTAGATCAGCCAAGATTGAATGGCGGAATAGACGATGGGCCAAATGGCCTGATTCTACTCCTATCACATGAACTTATGAAGTAATGAATCTATAAGTTATTAAAAATCTGCAATCTATCATAATCTATCACAAATAATTAACTTCTTAGATTTAGTTCCTTGGCAGTGTCTACACGGGTAGTTAATCTCAGTCATTTTTTTGTAAAAGGAACTGTATCTTAGTATTTGATCTGGTTGTGCTGTTTAGTGAGGGGAACTGATTGGGGACGATCAGCCATGATCACATTGAATGGCGGTGCTAGCTCGAAGGGCCGCATGGCCTACTCCTGCACCTATTGTCTATTGTCTATAATTATGCCAGCAAACTTTACCAGCAATAGGTTTTAACCTCTCTGCCTGGACCAGAGTGCTTTAGGGGGTAAGATAATGCACGGAAAGATGTATTTACCAATTTCACCTTTTCTGAATTGTGCTTAAAACCTGGAGGATTGAAATGGAATTTGCGCACTCAGGCTGGGATACAACTATAAATGTACACACACGAGCCAAAATCAACATTTCCTTCATCTTAATTGCACCAGTTGTTCCAAATTGATGGGGAAACACCAGAGAGTTTTAAGTAGACAAAAGTGCTGGAGAAACTCAGCGGGTGCAGCAGCATCTATGGAGCGAAGGAAATAGGCAACGTTTCGGCCCGAAACGTTGCCTATTTCCTTCGCTCCATAGATGCTGCTGCACCCGCTGAGTTTCTCCAGCACTTTTGTCTACCTTCGATGTTCCAGCATCTGCAGTTTCTTCTTAAACAGAGAGTTTTACGTGTTGTGTGGTACAAGCAATGTGGCAATGTGCTTTTGTAACATCTGGAACCTAATGGAAGAACAATATAGACACCCCTCTGTATTCAAACCATCATCTTAAAACCAGGCACCTCTTAAAAGCCATGCAAAATGTTATACTCTGCCCGGCCTGATAACTGGACGCTTCTCATCCATTTATTCCATTCCAGCTACTTAGAATTCAGCTACAGTTTAACTCGACAAAATAATGCTGCCAAAAAAAGTGAAGTTTATTGAATTCCTTGATTGCTCTGGAGCACTGAATACGATTAAATCAACAACCTTTCTCTTGCCTTTTATTAAAATTTTATTCCCTGTTCCTTTACTTAGCTAAATGACACCACTGAGACTACAATAGTGTTTGGATGATTGAGAGCTAAAACAGTTGGTCTGTAACGAATGTTAATGAGTGTGTATGGTTATTGCAAAGGGGGTGTATATGTGAGCACAAGGAACTGCAGATGTCGGATTAAAAAAAAAACGTATGTGGTCTGGAGAGAGATCTGCCTGCCTTCTAGGGAGACTAGAGAGCAGGAGTCAGAACATAAGCCCTTGTCCTCAAGTGGCACACAGCATTTTATTGACTGCACTTATGGCCAGAAACTACATCGATAGAGCAGATGAAGTGGTTGCAGAGTTATGAGAATAGGAGGGTTGTGGAGAGGGGTCAAGTTAAGTTCTCTCAGATCTAATTGCTCCTACAGAGGGTAAATACAGAGATGGTACACAAAAAGCTGGAGAAACTCAGCGGGTGCAGCAGCATCTAAGGAGCGAAGGAGATAGGCGACGTTTCGGGTCGAGACCCTTCTTCAGACTGGTTAGGGATCGGGGAAACGAGAGATATAGACGGTGATCTGGAGAGATAAAGAACAATGAATGAAAGATATGCAAAAAAGTAACGATGATAAAGGGAACAGGCCATTGTAAGCTGTTTGTGGTGTGAAAATGAGAAGCTAGTGCGACTTGGGTGGGGAAGAGATAGAGAGAGAGGGAATGCCAGGGCCCGAGGGCTGAGGGAGAGGTGGGAAGGGGGGGAGACAGCAAGGGTTAACAGAATTGAGAAAATTCAATGTTCAAGCGCAGAGGATGCAGACTCCCCAAGCGGAATATGAGGTGCTGTTCCTCCAACTTGCGGTGTTGCTCACTCTGGCCGTGGAGGAGGCCCAGGACCGAGAGGTCGGATACGGAATGGGAGGGGGAGTTGAAGTGCTGAGCCACCGGGAGGTCGGGTTGGTTATTGCGGACCGAGCGGAGGTGTTCGGCGAAACGATCGCCAAGCCTCCGCTTGGTCTCACCGATATAGATCAGCTGGCATCTGGAGCAGCAGATGCAGTAGATAAAAATACAGAGATGGATTGTTTGGACTGAATGTTATGTTGTTATAACCATGGATTAAATACTACAAAATGGTGAATATGGGGGTGGAGTAAGATCCCTGGGAGGTGGTCTCGGAGGGGAGGATGCTCCGAGAACTGTGGAACATCTTGGACAATACAGCTCACCCCCTCCAGGACACACTGGCCAACCCGAGGAGTACCTTCAGCAACAGACTGGTTCCACCAATGTGTAGGGCAGCACGCCACTGGAGATCCTTCTACCGTATGGCTATCAAACTGTACAGCTCCTCCCCCTTCTGTCGTGGGGTAACTGACTTTCCCCACTCCCCCCTCCCCAATCTTTGCACATCCCCAATCCTTTTCACTCGTCACTTTAATTTCATATTTCATTTCATATATCTTGTTTTATGACTGTTGTCAGATCAATTTCCCTCCTGGGATAAATAAAATTCGTATTGTATCATAACTGAACAGTTAGCTACATTAGTGGTAGCCTGTTATCGCCCCTGTCCAAGGAAAAATTCCGGGCCCCTTATTTCAGAACCAGATGTTGGCTTTAAAAAAAAAAGTGGTAAATATGTTTTTTTACATTTTTTACTTGCTGTTATGTGCCCCCTCATGAAATCCGTGGATCTCCTGGTGTTTTATAAATGATGTGTTGTTGAAGAAATACAAACATTGTTGTAAGCATAAATGTGGTTTAAACAAATTGAAGGCCAGTCAATAACCTAAAATTTCTGCTGTGACAGACAATGATTGGGTGTTATATGATCACATTTCCGTGAAGTCATTTTCGCCAAGATTGTGGACTTTACACGAGTGTGGTCGGATGCTTCTTTAGCATGGAACGTGAGCCTGGACTCCAATGTTGTTGATTTTGTGTGTGTCCCCCCCCCCCTGTCGTGCCTTGTAAATGGCAAGGGACATTTGGAAGCAGACCAGTACCTCATATGAGGTCTGCTTACATAGGTGGCAGACTGTTGGGATGTCACCTTAACCTCACATTCATGTATCCTGTTGCTCTGGTCCTTTCCCATTGCTTCCACCTGTTGTGACTCCCAACACTCCACCTCCAAATTGATTGCGAACCAAACACTTGCTCCCTCCAATTGCTCGCTCCAATGAAACAGATAACGATGGAGGTTTCCTTTCCAACGGGAGAGGAGACTGGACCACCATGTGTATCTATGGGTATTGTACTCATGTTGATGCCATGGCAGCAATTATTTTGTGTCAAAGGTCCACTTTGGAAGTGTAGAACAGCACTGACAGCAGCCTCTGCCTGCAGCCCGTTTGTTTTTACATTTTTATTTTATTTTTAGTCTGTTAAAAGTCTGTCTTGGGGGGGAAACTTTAACTTTTCTATGTGGGGGAGGGGGGCAGGGTAAGGGGGAAACTAACTCCCAGTCGCTTCCTGGCGGGGACGCGACTATTTCTCCGAGTCGCGTCCTCGCCCCCCCACCTCGCGGCCTACCTCCTGGATCGGAGCGGCCTTTCCTGCCGGGGACCGGGAACCGGACCAGAGCTGCAACAGCGGCGGCGCTGGAGTCACCGCGGAGCGGGCGATGCCTACCTGGGTCGCCGTTGGAGCTCCGGAGCGTTGGGCCGCTGCTCCAACATCGTGGAGCTCTGGTTGGGAGAGCTTCCAACGCGGGCGGCGCTGAACTCCATGGAGTCCTGGGGCCCTTTGCCGAGGGCCTCCAGCGTTGTGTCTCCACCCGGCGCGGCCTGCGGACTTTGGGAGCCGCGGACTCCGGGGCCGACTTGAGGTCCAGGCCGCTGAGGACGTCCCCCAGCCCCGACGTCGGACTTGCATCACCCCGCCGAGCGGGCCTGAACATCGGGCCGCCCGTAGCGGCGACTGCGGAGGGCCCGGGGAGGTCCCGACCACGGGTGAACAGTGGGGAACATCAGGGGAAGAGACTGACTTTGGTGCCTTTCCTCACAGTGGGAAACTTTGAGGGGATGTTTTATGTTGAATTTCTACTCCATGTTGTGTTCTTTATTTTTTACTGTATGGCTGTATGGTGGTTTCAAGCCACGGGTGCCTAGCCAGATGCACCTAAATTTAAAGTGGCACTTTCTTCCCAATTACCCTCTCTGGCTTAACCCCTCCCTTCACCACCTCCAGTTTAAATTCCAGTAGGAATATTTTGGAGTACCAAGTAACCAAGAAGAACCAAGAACCCAGTATATTAGTCATTTAGTCATGTGCTCAAGAGCTCTTTTCTATCCTGGTATCTTTTGCAGAGCTTATAACAGTGTGATCATGTGTCCCATTATCCTGAGTGGGTTCTGCACCTGGACATGCCAACTGACTGCGTTTGCACTTGGGAATGTAATCAAGAATTATTTTAACAATCCAAGATTCATAACAGTTTGGGTATAGTTTAAGCAGTTAATGAGTGCATTTTTTTCCTCTTGCTTCCAACCCAACACTTCTTTCTGGGTAGACAAAAAAAGCTGGAGTAACTGCGGGACAGGCAGCATCTCTGGAGAGAAGGAATGGGTGATGTTTCGGGTCGAGAAGAAGGGTCTCGACCTGAACATCACCCATTTCTTTAGAGTCTACCTTCGGTTTAAACCAGCATCTGCAGTCCTTTCTAACACACCTCTTTCTGGGTCTTGACCCAAAACAACGACCATTCATTTCCTTCCATAAATGCTGCTTGACCTGCTGAGTTCATCCTACAATTAGTTTTTGCTCCAGGTTGCAACATCTGTTGTTTCTTGTTTTCCCCACTTGCTTTCAAGGGAAGATTTTCCATATAATTAATAACCAAGATTAATGAAGAGAAGTTATGATATCAGCCTTGATGGCGCTGACCCATGCAATTAGAGTTGAAAGTACAGTTGATCTGTTTTCTCGTCAGTGCACTCCAGAGTATTGAGATCATTTAATGGTACATTAAGATTGCGCAATTTAGCATATGGTGGGAATGATATCATTTATTCATAAATTAAGAGAGGTGGTTAGTACAACATTGTAACTGGTACAGAATTACACTGAGGGAAAAAAAGGCCTCCCACACTTTGAGTTTAGGTTTAGCTTTATTATTGTCACACGTACCGACATACAGTGAGAATCTCATACACTCCACCAACTAGAAGGGAAAAGCATCAGCTGCTCTGGGAAAAAAACCATCACTTCTAGTTGTCAAAACATATCTGCATTTAATTAAATGTACAGAATAAAGTCTGGAGAAGTAAGGCATTCATAAATGGAAGACTGGTCTGTGGGGTGGTATTCCACAGCTTGTATGGAACTAATTCCTAGATAAACTTTACATAAACCAATTGGCTAAAACCATCTTGACCAAGACTCCATGTTGGTGAAGTTGTAGTTTTCTGAAACCTACTCTGCTCAATGCACTGCATCGAAAGAATACAAACATTACAAAGTTATTCCACAGATAGTCTAAAAATCCCCACAGGGACTGACTGCATAATTGCAGTGGGAACAGGAGACTGTTGCTATTACTGCATATAATGTCCTGGTTGACAACCACATCGGCCGACTATCACTTCAGAGCCAATGTTGATCCCAATGGGAGATGTGTTGTATTCCATAAGCCAAATATATCAGAATTGACGTGACTCCAGTGAGTAAAATGCACGTGATGGAGCCAAGATCCTTTCCATTTCATAGCTGGACTCATCCACTACGGAAGCTGGTCTCCATAGGTGTTGTGGTTGAGCCAAAAAGACTCAACAAAGGCATTTACATAATATTTCAGTCACAACTAAACACTATACGCTAGTGGACCAACTACGTCATAACATGTAAACTCTAAACATAAACATGCATTTGACCATGAGTCCAGTGAACTGGAATTGTCCGTTTTTTTATATGTAAAGGAAAGTGCTTAACTGGAACCGAAACGGCTAGCGGTAGAAGATTGATAGGAAGGGAATGGTGAGTGGTGTGTGACCCGATCAAGGCTTAGGGCTGGTGATCAGAGTATCAGGACTAACTGGAGGGGTGGGCTGGTCAATGTATATCAGCAATCGGATGACCTCGAGTGGAGATAAGAATATTGCCAATCAAACATTTGGTGCCAGGCGTGGAATGGTAATGCAAAAATGGAAATCAGGGAATTGGGCCAGGAAGGACGGAGGAGGGTGAAGTTCAGTATTGGGAATTATAAGAACATTTGAAAAAATTCATCCTTTTTAAATTAATTGCAACTAAGTTGTAAAACGGTGTGCTAAATCTTAATTACTGCTGAATACCTCTAAAGGGCCTGTCCCACTTTCCCGAGTTATTCACAAATTCTCCTGGGTTATTCACGAATTCTCCCGAGTTTTCAAACTCGCAGAATGTTCGTAACGAGGCCGTAGCAGTCCGTAGATATATCGTAGCGGCTCGTTATGCCTGTCGTAGGTACTCGGGGCATCAGGTAAGTCGGGACGTTTTTTCAGCATGATGAAAAATGTCCACGAGTAAAAAACAGCCCCGAGTACCTACGGCTGGCATAACGAGCCACTACGATATATCCACGGACTCCTATGGCCTCCTTACGAACATTCTGCGAGTTTGAAAACTCGGGAGAATTCGTGAAAAACTTAGGAGAATTTGTGAATAACTCGGGAAAGTGGGACAGGCCCTTAACTCTGCAAACAATACTAAGTTTGGAATGTAATTTGTTCAAGAAGGAACTGCAGATGCTGGAAAATCGAAGGTAGACAAAAAGCATCTATGGAGCTAGGCAATGTTTCGGGCCGAAACCCTTCTTCAGACCCTCCATCAGAGGGGGGGGGGGGAGAAGAAAGGAAAAAGGAGGAGGAGCCCAAGGACTGAGGGAGAGCTAGGAAGGGGAGGAGACAGCAAGGGCTAACGGAATTGTGAAAATTCAATGTTTAAGCCACTAGGGTGCGGACTGCCCAAGCGGAATATGAGGTGCTGTTCCTCCAATTTCCGGTGGTCCTCACTGTGGCCATGGAGGAGGTCCAGGACAGAGAGGTCGGATACAGAATGGGAGGGGGAGTTGAAGTGCTGAGCTACCGGAAAATTAGGTTGGTTAATGCGGACCGAGCAGAAGTGTTCAGCGAAACGATCGCCAAGCCTACGCTTGGTCTCACCGATGTAGATCCGCTGACATCTAGAGCAGCGGTCTGAAGAAGCGTTTCGGCCCGAAACGTTGCCTATTTCCTTCGCTCAATAGATGCTGCTGCACCCGCTGCGCTTCTCCAGCACTTTTGTCTACCCTGGAATGTAATTTCCTCAGTATTATTCCACATTTTTATTTTGATGTATTTGCACAATGACTGTGATGGAGCCTTAATTTAAATAGAATGGAATATCGCCCCCTGATTTTAATTGTATGTTTTGATCATTATTTAAAAAATTACCGGTTTGATCTGATATTTCAACATAATTGTTCTGTTTTTGAACTTGAAGCAGAATTAGTTTACATTAAATTATTACACTATGGTAGCTGTTTGAGTATGGATGAATTAATACTTGTAAAATCCCTTCGCTCTCTGTAACCTGGGTATGGAAAACAATTAGGTGGTAAGTTATAGTGGCCTTTTCACCCACAACTCCCAAATTCTAATAAATAACAACGTGCTCTTTGGCAACAGTGTTTGGTTTCTGTTTCATATAAATTTGCAGGAAACCAATATAACCTACTCCCACTTCAGCTAGACTGTGGTGCTTTTATACTCCGGCAATATCTTAAAAATACTACTTTATAAAATCATTGAAACAGTTCCTGTTTTTAAAAAAAAAAGAACCTTGTGAGGTTAAATTGTGGCTTCATTTGAAATGTTGTTCAACCCAAGAGGATTTTCAGTCTGAAAACAATTGTCCCCTTTTAGAACGCAGAGCCACTTATTCTTTTATCAAGTTATTTCGCAACCTCCTGGGTTGTCTTGTACATCGTTATGTTTGTGTGAGGTGGAGTCGATATATGGTATGAATGGGAACATACATTTTTGTCAATGAATTGAAGGGTGAGACCAACAGAACCATTCTAAACTCATTCACAAGCAAAATATGATGGATAATCTAAATTAAAAACATATATTTCCGGATACAAGTAGCATCTGAAGTGGAGTTAGCAATTCCATTTGAAGACCATTCATTAGAAGTGAAAAAAAGGTTATGTAGCAGAGGTTCAACGTAGGATGAAAGGGAGTTCTACCATTTTACCAATGCAACTGAACATTGCATTTATCATCAAATGTTACCACTTCTGAAGAGGAAAGGATTTGAAAGGGAGTGGCACAATAAACCCCCAGCCACACAGAGCCAGAGATCTGGGTTCAGCTTGGACCTAGGGTGCTGGGTGAAATTTGCTATGACCACCTCGGTTTTCTCGGGCTGCTGCGATTTCCTCCTGCATTCCAAAGATGCGCAGGTTGGCGCATTAATGGCCTCTGTAAATTGCTCCTGGTGCATGTCTGACAATAGACAATAGGTGCAGGAGTATTGCCATTCGGCCCTTCGAGCCAGCACCGCCATTTAATGTGATCATGGCTATCCATCCCCAGTCAGTAACCCGTTCCTGCCTTCTCCCCATATCCCCTGACTCCGCTATTTTTAAGAGCCCTATCTAGCTCTCTCTTGAAGGCATCCAGAGAACCGGCCTCCATCGCCCTCTGAGGCAGAGAATTCCACAGACTCACAACTCTCTGTGAGAAAAAGTGTTTCCTCATCTCCATTCTAAATGGCCTACTGAATAGTAGAATCTGGCAGGGAAGGGGGAGTCTATAACAATGTGGGAAATATAAAAGTGGGATTAACAGATTCAGGAACAATTTATTCCCTGTTGATATCAAACTACATAACTCTTCTAAGATAACGGTGTAGCCTCGATCTCCCTGACTATCCCATTGTGGGCCTTGCACCTACTTTTTTTTATCAGTACATTCTCTGTAACTAACACTGTAACACTGTATTCTGCGCTCTGGCGCGTTTCACTTTCTCTTTCCCGATGTTCTTGTACATGAATTAACTGGATAACATGTAAGCTTTTTCATTGTATCTTGGTACATTGGACAATAATAGACCAAATCCAATAGATTAGTGTAAATAGGTGGTTGATGATTATTGTCTCAATGACTCTGAAACAGTGAAAAACTATTAGCAAAATGGATGTCAATCAGGCTCTTCAACCATCATGTATTGCTAGGTACCTCTGTACTTGTTGTTGAGGTTCCTCTGCAGGACTCCAAAATTATATCATCCACAGTGACCCCGAGACAGAAATCATGACTGATGACAGCATGATTCATGCCGGAAGGTTCCAGGGCCCATTTTCCAAATGAGGCCAGATGACATGAAAGTTGCAGCAATTCCCTGTAATAGATTTATTTTCAATTCCATAAAAGTTGGGGGGAAAAGAGCAGCATGCAGATGAATTTCATATGCCCCAAAGAGATCACCTGCCAGTCTTCTCAGCCAGAGGATACTGGGCTAGTCTCTTCAATCATTTCTCATAAGCCAACCCCTCCATTGCCGGGAATTAATCCAGTGAAGCTTTTCTACACTGCAAGGGGAGCGTTCCCTACACCATGAATACCTTGTTCAATAAGTCAGATGTCGCACGGTAGAAAGCTCCGGCAATGCGCCGTGGAGCTGCACACAGACGGACCCGCTGGTCACCATGATCAACCCAGCGGGCCGACGCCGAGAACAGGCCTGCGGCTGACCACACGTGGTGGCAAGGCCTGGTTCAGCATCGTGAAGAAGGACCCGGTGGGCTGCTGCCTGCAAGGGAATATCGGAAGATGCCGAGCTCAGCCCGTGAACCAGAGAGTCGAGGAGGAGGGAGCTGCTGGTGACGAGGGACCGGGGTATTGCCTTCAAGGTCGGTGCGGGAGTTGCCCCCGTGACACAAAGTCGGGCGGGCGAGGAGAGGGACGTCTGTTTGCGGGCTGAGCCAGTCGAGGGCGATGGAAGAGGTCCTGCAGCAGCCTGGGGCTTATCTGGCTAGGGGGCGCTCCAGTACATCAAGCAGGTGGACCAGACTGTGGACTTTTTCCATTTGTAGATGGCACTAAAATATGGTGACTGTGCACGTGTGAGTAATGCAAAAAAAATTGTCACTGTGCAGTGCATTCATGACAATAAAGAACCATTCAATCGCTGAATTCAAGGATTAGCCCGTAATGCTCAATACTTCCTCTTGCCACCATCATTCCACCCCCGACTGCCCCATCTACCAACCTTAGACCTGGCATCCCAGGCATGCATTCAACTATGAAAATCTTCTATGCCCTGTTATTAGTGCTCACTGCAATGACTGTCAGCTGTTTGTGTTCTCTAAAAGGTCCAGGCAAATCCATTTTATCACTTTCAGTTATAAATATTGACTGGAATAGTGGAAACTCATTGATCTTTTTATCGAATATTGTTCTGGATATTTTTATATTCCCTGGAGAGGGCAGATGAAGTCTAGATTTAGTTTCACATCTGAAGGACAAGATGCCTGACAGTGCAGCCCCTCCAGCTTTAGTGGAATGCCAGGCTGAATTATGAGGTCATATTTCTTGAGAGCTCCCACTGAATCACGGCCAACATTGTGAGCTGCTTCTTTTCCTGTTGGAAAATCTTGTATTATTTTAGTATTATTATTATTATTATTACGATTAATATTATTATTATTAAACTTTATTTCGGACTCAAGGTCCAGACAAGGGATGACATTACATAAAATACATTGCATACAAAAACACCATAAAATGCAAATAAAAGCTTAGTACATTACTTGCGAAAGCATCATAAATGATATACAAAATAAACACAATACATAATTTAAAATCCAGCATAAAAAAAGATCTGTTCCCTACAATGAGACAGCGATACCAGTGTCTCTACAACTGGGATTCGTAGCATGTAGTGCTTAATACATGTATATATTAGCACAATGAAGAAAGACAGACAGTGCATTGTAAATTTGGGGGTGGGGGCTGTGATTGGTGAAGTGGTGTTATTGAATGCTTGTGTAATGCGAGGAAGGGAACATTATAAAGTCACCATTGCAGTTTTGCAAAAATATGAAACTTATTTAGTCTAAGTAAACTCCCAGCTGCCACTCTGTGCAACATCACTTAACAAAGCCCATTAGTATGCCGAGCTTTCTTGCCACAATTAGCAACTGGAGGAGAACAGCTGATTCCAGTTGCCGCAGACTGATATCTTGGGAAGTCTCCGGTGATACATGTAACAGACGTGGGTTTGAGTCACTGGAAAAATGATCAGCAATTTGTTTTCTTGAGAATTGTTGGCCGTTATTCAATGAACCACAAAACGTAGCTTGAAGAGAAGCAACACTTCATCAGAATCCAGTTTGACACACAGTGCTGAGCCAGCATTAAGTTGTTTTTGAAGATAGCTTGACTGGCGTTATGTATTAAACCCATTAAAAATGCAACTGGAATGTAACAGAAATGTGAGCTCGCAGATTTCACTGTATTTAGCGGTTTGAGACCATGCTGTAACTTTCAGACCCGTATTTATTATACTGAAAGATGTTGAATATAAAGGACAGATTTTTTTTTGTAATAACTGCTGCCAATTTTATCATTGTAAAGCTTGTGAGGAATTCTTAGCAATGGAGGTCCCTAGCAACCTGGAATGCTACACATATGTGTGTACAAACTCAGGCAGGTATTTAAATAAACTTGCATAGCCTTTCTTTAGAAACAGTTTGAGCGAGGGAGGTCTGGGCTCAGCACGTTTTCAGCATTAACCGAAGAAAGCTGAGATCTATTTATGAAAACCTATTTTTAAAAATCACTAGTTCTGCTCTGGCAAGAAAAATCTGTACTTTAAGTCTAGTCAGTTTAAAAAAAATATTGTGCTGATTTCAATGGTCATGGAGGTTCCCAAAGCTAGTATAAGACTATCAAACATATCATGGTTATACTATTCATTTGTACTATCATAGGGAAATGGTGTATCTTCAAGAGAAATATTGAGTGTCCTTGTGTTTCCTTTGCATGCTTTTAAGAATGCTGGTGCTTATGAGCAAAGTTGCAGGTGATTTGTAGGGCTGGAATTACGAGAAAATCCCTGTGTGAATTTGTTTCGGGAATGTCAGGTTTTCTTTTCCTTGTGTTTTATGCATCTTTAAAATGTCTTCTCAGATTTCTTGGGGTTAGGGCAATTGAAAGTGCAGCAGACAGGAATAGTAAAGATGATTTCCGTTAGAATTTTGGTTTGAAATACCCAAACCAAAGCTAGTTTCTGATGACACTGTGAGTTTACCCGTGTGAGTTTTTTTTCACTATTTGTTGGAGTTGTGTGTTGTGGGATG
The DNA here is from genome assembly GCA_035221665.1 of Okamejei kenojei. Taxonomy (NCBI): domain Eukaryota; kingdom Metazoa; phylum Chordata; class Chondrichthyes; order Rajiformes; family Rajidae; genus Okamejei; species Okamejei kenojei. Next base: position 14,452,944 of record CM069165.1, read on the forward strand.
TGGGAGTTGCTGGCAAGGCAGCAGTTCTTTTGTGCACTGCTGTTTGCCCCAGAGAAGGCAGTGGTGAGTGTTTTTGTTTGAAACATTGCATTCTTTCTGCTTAAGGCATTGACACAGTGCTGTTGGGAAACATTTTCCAGATTTTGATCTGGTAATAATGAGGGATCAGATGGTGTGTGACTTGGATGGAAACTTGCAATAATCGGTGTTCTTGTGTGGATTCCTTGTCTTTTTCAGCATGCGTTTGGGTGGGGAGCCTTTGCATTTCTGTAGCTTTCTAACTGGCCAGTATATGTTATAGTGCACTGGTGCTGAAGGAAAAGAATGATAGAATCATAAAGCACAGAGACAGGCCTTTTGGCTCACATTATCCATGCCAACCAGTCCTATGATGGTTTACAGGTACTGTGGAAGAAATAATGCATTTGAGTTGCAAGGTACTGGGAGTAGACAGTGGACTAGTGGATTTAAAGTTAGTGTGGGAGACACTGTCCACTTGAATGGAGTGGTAGCACCAGAAAGTAGTGAGTTTGCGATTATTCTGTGTCTGAGTGGGGATGGAGTTGAGTGAAATGGTCCTGAGTCTGTAGAATGAATTTGCCTTTGTTGAGTTGGACTCGCCAACACTCGTGTGGAGGACCGACAATATGAGGTTGGTAGCCATCAGACAGCATGGCTGCCAGGATAGATGGATTCCCCAGTAATGTTACTTATGGATGATAATTGGCCGATTGTTGACAGTGGGGATCAGTATTCATTGCTGCATGTGAAGAGGAGGCAGTTGGACTCTCTTTTGTAGAACTGTTCATTGCAAGGCACCAGTGATGATTGCTACAAGGCGAGATACTCTGAAAGCAGCAAGGGTAAGCAAGGGTTTCTAGTACAGAAGTTCCCAACCTTTTTCGTCCCGTTTACCCAAGGCAACTTTAATAGCACTTAACAATGTTATTTCACTTCTGGCCCTGTCCCACTGTACAAGTTCATTCCAAGAGCTCTCCCGAGTTTAAAAAAAAATCAAACTCGTGGTAAGCACGGGGAATGAACGTAGCGGGTACGTCTGAGCTCGGAGACATCTCTTAGCGGTTCGTAACGCTAACGGCAGATACTCGGGAAGACTCGCTAACGGCAGGTAAGCTTGGGAAGACTGAGCCCCGAGTACCGACGAGCGGCCATTACCGTAAATCTCCGAGTTCGAATCAGGGCAAACTCGGGAGAGCTCTTGGAATGAACTCGTACCGTGGCCATTACTTATGAACAGCTAATGATGAACAGATACCGGTATACCAGAGCCAAACACAGTCAGTCAATGAGAACAAATATGTACAAATCAAGAATCAACAAATATACCCCCTGGGTAGGCGAAATTTACCTCCAGGGGGTAAGTTTACCCCAGGTTGGGAACCCTTGTTCTAGTACATCCCTTTTCCTCAGTGGCAATTTTATGAGAACAGCACAGGATGGTCAGTGTGACCAGTGGTATACACAAATGCTGGGAACTTAGACATTTATGATGTACATTGATGACTTGATGGGAATGATGAGTACATTTGCGAAAACATGGAAATTGCTGGAGCTGGTAGAGTATGGAGGATACTTATAGGAGGTTGCAATGTGATTTAGATCAGCTGGTAAATTGGATAGAGTAATGACAAAAAAAAGTGTTTAATCCCCACATGGCAAGGTGATGCACTTTGGGCTGGCAAACAAGGATAGGACATACACTATAACACCTATTAAAGAAAGGGCCCTGGGGAGTATTGATGAACAGAGCAATCTTAGGCTAATAGTCCATATATCTCTCAAAGAGCCAACATAGATAGACATGAGTGATACATGCCTTCATCGGCTGTGGTATAGGGTAGAAGAGTTGGGAGGCCATGTTACAACTTTATTAAATATTGTTCGGCCACACCTCAGTTTCAATTTAGTTTAATGTCATGTGCAGTGAAAAGCTAAAGCCAGTAAAGTCTGATCAAAGATAGTCCGAGGGTCTCCAATGAGGTAGATAGTAGTTCAGGACCACTAGGTAGGATGCGGAAGGATGATTCTGTTGCCGGATAACAGCTGGGAAGAAACTGTCCCTGAATCTGAAGTGTGCGTTCTCACACTTCTATACCTTTTGCCCGATGGTAGAGGGGCGAGGAGGGGTTGGCCAGGGTGCGACTCGTTCTGGAGTAGTGTGTGCAGTTCTGGCCACCATGGTATAGAATATAGTACCATACAGCAGAGTATAGGAAGCACGTGAATGCACTGGAGAGCGTGCAGATGAGATTCACTAGGATGCAGTCTGGATTTCAGTGGGAAGAAGAGATTAGGTACGCTGGGTGTGTTTTCCCTAGAGCGGAGAAAGCTGTGAATCTTGGCTCAGTTATTTATGGTTGGGGCTTACTTAAAGGTGGCTATTGATCTATCGGAACCAAACTTATTTTATGTCTAATTTTCACTTGTACTTGTATGTCTGAAGAGGAGAATAAATTGTGATGGACCTGAACATTTACCTTTTTGTTTGGTCTCACCTTTTATTGTCATCCCTGTATTCATATTGCTTTTCTGAAAACCAGCAATTAGCCTTGAAACTTTGTACTCCAACAGGCTTGCGACTAAACTTTGTACTCCAACAGGCTTGCGATCTTACTTGGTTATCAGAGATCCCACGTTTTAAGGAAACCTAGGAAGAACATTGAACTAATTTGGTATTAATAAAATTAAGCTTGACCATATGCTGACATACATTCCTGTGAGATTGGATAATCTGCAACAATCCAGGGGCAGTGTCTGAAAATAGAAATAAGACCATAAGTAAGAGGAGTGGCAGTTAAGACGGCACTGCTGGCTTTTTACAGATTGGATTTATACTGGTGGCAATGCGTTCTTCACATAACACACAAGATTCCTAAAAGACCCAGAGAAGAGAGGTTTATGTCAGCTTCTCTGGAACCTTCCATCAATGTGTTGCTGATTAGTTTAATTTATTATTGTCATGTATACCAAGGTACAGTGAAAAGCTTTTGTTTGCCTGCTATCCAGTCAAAGACATGCTATATACATGATTTCAATCAAACCATCCACAGTGCGCCGATAAAGGATAAAACATTTAGTATAATCATAATACATTTTATTTATGGGCACCTTTCAGGACTCAATAGACAATAGACAATAGGTGCAGGAGTAGGCCATTTGGCCCTTCGAGCCAGCACCAGCCATTCAATGGCTTATCATTCCCAATCAGTACCCCGTTCCTGCCTTCTCCCCATATCCCCTGACTCCGCGATTTTTTAAGAGCCCGATCTAGCTCTCTTTTGAAAGCATCCAGAGAACCTGCCCCCACTGCCCTCTGAGGCAGAGAATTCCACAGACTCAAGGACAACTTACAGATTAAGCCAAGCAACTTACAAACATATAAACAAAATGAGACAAAAAAAACGTAGTAGGGACAGCAACAATACACAATTCAAAGATAAAATAAAGTCCGATCCATATTCACTGTTTTCTAGGGTACACAAAAAGCTGGAGAAACTCAGCGGGTGCAGCAGCATCTAAGGAGCGAAGGAGATAGGCGACGTTTCGGGTCGAGACCCTTCTTCACTGTTTTCTACTTGGTTTTACGATTTTCTTCTAATGACAAGGGCATGTGATGCTCATTATTATAATAATTTTTCTAGCACTGCACTTAACTACAATAGGAAAAACGGATTTATTGTTCCTCGTACGCAGATAATTCTCTCCAGGCAGCCAGTGAGCCCACAAGTTGAAGCTATGTTTGCTTTACGTGGATTCAGGTTTTGAACTGCCTGATCTCTTCCATCAGCTCCGACCCATCACCTCCTCATCCTTTCCTGCCTCAACACACCTATGCCTTGAATTATGGAGAGGAGTATTGGTAAGACCTATAGGTGACGATATTGGATCAGGAATAAAGTTGGCTCTCCTTTACTCCAAATCTCTTTGTTAAAGAAGGAACTGCAGATGCTGGAAAATCGAGGGAACACAAAAAGCTGGAGAAACTCAGCGGGTGCAGCAGCATCTAAGGAGCGAAGGAGATAGGCATCGTTTCGGGCCGAAACAGTCTGAAGAAGGGTTTCGGCCCGAAACGTTGCCTATCTCCTTCGCTCCTTAGATGCTGCTGCACCTGCTGAGTTTCTCCAGCTTTTTGTGTTCCCTCCAAATCTCTTTGCTGCTCAACAGCTGGTACTCAAGAGTATGATGAGATGATCAGATCTCCCTGGTGGACTGTCTCAACAGAAGTAGCAACTTCAGTAGAAGTTGGCATGCAGAGGTGTATGAAAGGTTATAATGGAAAGTGTCCAAAAATGTAAGACTTTCTATGTAATTCAACTAATCAATGAAGTAGATTATTGTAAACTGCAGTCATTTAACAGATTAGTTAACAAATCAATTCACCTCATATATCATGCGCAGTTATGCTGTAGGGAATTCCTTCTTTGAAGGTTACGCTGAATCAGTATCGTGGCAGTTTGCCAGTTAGTCAATTAAAATGATGAAAGTAGCCCTGTCTGTTTATCAGGTACTAAATTATGCATCATTCTATTGAACGGAGACCTTGTGTTGTTCTTTTGGTTATTTTCATTATCTGTATTCACTTTCTTCCACTTAGTTTTATGTTTTTCTTCTAATGATAGAAGCACATGATACTCAAAATTATTAGAATTTTTCTAGCACTGTGCTTACGTACAATAGGAAAAACGTATTTATCAATATATCCAGATGTATTGAACGGTATTGCCTAGTTGCAGTGAAAATCACAGGACTGTGGGTTAATCCCAAACCCGTTATCCTGAGATATTGATAGTCTCTTGAAGCAGCCTAATCAGCTGCAATATGATTTACCAGCTTTAAACTCAATGTCACGACTGAGGAAGGCAAGTAGACTGTACGCTTTCTTGACCACCGTAACCCACTTGTGTTGCTGCTTTCACCCTTCTTGCACCATAGATTACATGAATGCTCCTATGATTCTTGCCATTTACTTGTCTTCCTCTTGCATTTGACCTCCTAAAACACATCACCTCATACCTGTCTGGATTAAACTACATCTGCCATTTCTCCAGCCACAGTTCCAACTGATCTATACCCTGCTACTTTCTTTGACTATCCACAACCTCATTATTTGGAACTTCATAACGTTTTGTTTCATCCGATTTGCTCGTAAGACCACCTACATTTTCATCTGAGTCATTTATGTGTAGAGGTCCCAGCACTGATCCTTGCAGCACACTATTGGTCACAGATGTCCAGTCAGCGAAGGTATTCCCACAATGTTGATAGGTTGGGAGCTCCTGAAATTAGACCCAGTGATGCTGAAGAATATAGTTGATATATTTGATTTGTCAGCATAGCAAATATTTTGCCATTTAAAGGGGGATCCTCAGTTGATTGTGTTCCCAAGCATCCCCTGCCTTTGCACTTGGGTGGCACAGTGGTAGAGTTGCTACCTTACAGCGCTTGCAGCGCCAGAGACCCAGGTTCGATCCCGACTACGGGTGCTGTATGTACGGAGTTTGTACCTTCTCCCCGTCACCGCATGGGTTTTCCCCGAGATCTTCGGTTTCCTCCCACACTCCAAAGACGTACAGGTTTGTAGGTTAATTGGCTTGGTATAAGTGTAAATTATTAATGTGCATGGGTCGGTGTGCAGAAGGGCCTGTTTCCGCGCTGTATCTCAAAAATAAATTTAAAAAAAGTAACTGCAGATCATTTTATAGATGGTGGACAATACGATAGTGAGGAGAATACATTTTAAGAGTAGTGGATGAAGAAGAAATTCATTACTAGCATATTAGCCTAATTTGGATTTAATTGATACCAGAGAGAAAATGTTTTGGTTCCTAACCTGATGTGGGGAAAATTGACCGAACAGTGACAAATCTAACAAATGTTAGATAGACACTAAAAGCTGGAGTAACTCAGCGGGACAGGCAGCATTTCTGGAGAGAAGGAATGGGTGACATTTTGGTCTATCTTCAGTTTGAACCAGCATCTGCAGTTCCCACACATTTAACAAATGTTAGATGCTATCAGTGAAGTGGATCTTATAATTCCACAGCACAAAATCATTTTTTATGCTTTTAACAGTAACTTTAAACAAATTAATTTTTCATAAGAAAAATAACAAAGACAAAGGGGTAAGCCATTTAGAACAGAGATGAGGAATAACCTTTTCACACAGAGGGTTGGGAATCTGTGGAATTCTCTGCCTCAGAAGGCAGTGGAGGCCAATTCTCTGGATGCTTTCAAGAGAGAGTTGCATAGAGCTCTTAAAGATAGCAGAGTCAGGGGATATGGGGAGAAGGCAGGAACGGGGTACTGAGTGTGGATGACAGCCATGATCACAGTGAATGGCAATGCTGGCTCGAAGGGACGAATGGCCTACTCTTGCAACTATTGTCTATTATGTCACACTGATTGCGCTTGTGAATGTTTGTATTTACTGCTTTGTTTTGATGAAAATTATCATTCTTGTTTTTGACTTGTTCGGTGCAAAGGCATCCTGATCTGGAACCAAATTGGAGTTGAGTGACTCTAGTTTGCTCTAGCCAAGTCTGTCAGGGGGTAAGAAAACTCAGCATATGGTCTAGGTTTGGATAACAAGAAAGGCCAACTCCTTGCAAAGCAATGGTGAGCCTGGTTTTACAAGAACTGTCAAGTAGAATCCTGGGCCTATCACTCAAAAGCACCACCTCTTGTATGCCTGGTGCTGCTGACGAAAATTGGTGCTGAAAGACATGCAAAGCTTGTGATTAATCCTTGCTGTTTATGATATTTGGCATCTTAACTGATACATTTACTGTAGCTAGGGATGAAATGATTGCAAGCAACATATTGTATAGAGACTACTGTGTATATTTTTTTAGCATGGATTGAAAAGTTTAATATAAACAAAGTTTTGTTTTGGAAACTTAAAGCCTTTTTAAAAAGAAAATATTTAAGCATTTTTCCAGTTATGGTTCCTGCTGACTATTTATTGTCCATTACCAATTGTCCTAAGCAGCTGGCGTTGGGCTACCATTTTGAACCATTGTCATTCTTTGGGTGAAAGTGCACCCATAAAGTTGTTGGGTACGGAGTTCCCAGATTTAGACCGAGCTACAATGAAGTAACAACAAAGTGTTTGAGTCAATGTTGTATATCTTATCGGGGAATTTGCAACCGGTGCCGTTCCCTTGCACCTCCGGCCCTCGGATTGCTTGCTGGTACAGGTTGTTGGAGAAGCCTAGCTGAGTAAGTACGGTGACTTTACTAGATGCTATGAATTGCTGAGGTGGAGGGAATGAAAGTTTAACTTGTTGGATGGGGTATCAAATCAAGTGGGCTGCTTGCTTCTGGCGGGTGTTGTATTTTGCTTTGGTGTATTGTTGATGCTTCTATTATCCAGTGGAAAGGATTCCATTGCACTTCTGATTTGCACTGGTAGATACCAGTAAGATTTTTGCATTTCTGATGAATCATTTAGTTCCATATATCCAACTTGGCATATATATATATATAAGCTTTTGGTTGTTATTTTTGGACATTGGTGACCTTCAGGATGTATTTGTGGAACACAACTAGCCCTATCTATACATTCCCGCTGTCCAATATGACTGTATCGGTGACCAATGGTATTATTCATAAGTTGGATAATTATGGATGTAATAACTATGAAAACATGAATTCTAAATTTCCCCTCACAGATCAGGAATTAACCTGTGTGTGAGTGAGTGAGAGAGAGAAAGAGAGAGACACACACACACACACACAGACACACACAGACCACCCCCCCCCCAAAGAGTTTTAGTAATATAGATAGATATCCCAGATAGAACAATTAATTTCTTACTTATAGCAGCACAACAGAATATGTAAATGTAATCCCTTTCATCTGACATTGAACAATATTACCATCATCAAAGCCCTCATCATCAACAGTTTAATTGCCACATCAATGTCATGGCTATAAAAGTAGGTTAAAGGCTTGACATTGTTCAATAAGCTGTATACAGCACCCATCTACACCATCTACACTGTCTTAGTGCTGCATTTATCAATATGGTGTAAATCTAAAAACATTCAAGCAGCTAAATACCATTCAGGACAAAGTAACTACAGTCATCATCTTAAACAATCACTTCCTCAACGACCACATGTGATGGATGCAAAATGCGCTGTGGCCACTCATTCAGGCTTCTTTAGCAATACTTACATTTCTGACATCTGCTGCTGAGAGGTACAAGGGGAGTAGACCAGTTGTTTGCAAAGACCTACAATTTAGCAGGATGAAATGGTGAAAAAGGCAACAATGTCACTAATTGCTCTGATCTTAATGTTTTATGTGTCATTCCTAACTGTCACTGTATGTCATGTTGTCACTTGTGGGCGGAGCACCAAGGCAAATTCCTTGTATGGGAATACTTGGCCAATAAACTTATTCAAAAACTTCAAACTCTTAAACTTAATTAATGGTTTAGCACTTAAACTGAATCTCATACCCTTTATATTAATGCAGATGAGCAGAAATAAAGCATGGTGAATTTATGAATTGCTTGAGGAACAATTTTAACTTGGAGCTGAAATTGGGTTTGTTGATAGAAACCAAAGCTAGACACAAAGTGCTGGAGTAACTCAACGTGCCAGACAGCATCTCTGGAGGTAAAGAATAGGTGACATTTGGGCCAGAGGCCTTTTTCAGACCTCCGAAGTCTGAAGAAAGACCCCGACCCGAAACATCGCCTATCTTTTGTCTCCAGAGATGCTGCCTGACCTGCTGATTTGCTCCAGCACTTTGTGGCTATATTAGATTTGTTGATGTTGATTCCACCAGAGAACAGACAAGGTGATCAGAGGAGAAGACTTATTCGATTTTTAACACAGTACTCATTCTTTAAATTCATTTCATGGGAAGTAGGTTTAAAAAAGAACTGTGGATGATGGAAAAATCGAAGGTGGATAAAAATTGTGGAGAAACTCAGCGGGTGAGGCAGCATCTATGGAGCGAAGGAATAGGTGACATTTCGGGTCGACCCTTCTTCAGACTGATGTGTGTGGGTGGGTGGGGGGGGGGGGGTGTGGTGAAGAAAGGTGTCACAATTGTGGTCAGAATAATTGCCTGTCAATGATGGTCCTTGAAAAAGCAGTTGTGGGCAATGGAAGTTTCCCTGGGCTGCAATGCAGAGATCCGTAGAGAGTTATTGCAATGCATTTCGTAAATAGTACATATTACAATCGGGTTGACGATAATCACATTTGGCTTTTAGGTCAAGAGTTTGACCTGCTGAAGAGAGTGGTTATTTTTTAATTTTTTTGGAATGCCTGTCAAAATCACCAACGGCAATTTGATTTTTGTTTGGATATATTCGTTCCAAGAATTCAAATGATATGTTGGGTAGTATATGATTATTAACAGCTGTGTGAATGTTATTTTGTGTATCTTTATGCTAAGGTTTTTGAGGTACTGAAAATACCTGAAAAAGTAGGTCTGATTTTAAAAAGATAGCGTTGCCTTACTTTCAATAAAATCTTTCAGTTGCCCATTTCATTCCAGAAATGTGTTCCTTGAACCAAATAATCTGACAAAATTGCAATGTAGATATTGCTTGACAGAGGGAATGTCCTTGTACAATGGCAGATATTGTACAATGTACAACGTCTGTCTGTCCCGCTGAGTTACTCCAGCATTTTGTGTCTATCTTCGGCAGATGTAACATTCAGTGCCAGCCTTAAGATGGGCGCAGTTTTGTGGTAACTCTCGTGTCTTTAGGGATGCTCAACTGCTGTACGCTTACTTAGTGCATGCTCTAATCATAATTTTCTTATCCTCCTTGGAGTTGTGCCAGAGGAATGGTGGACTGCTAACATTATGTTGTTAATTACAAAGGGAGGAACAGAAAAATAAAGTAATTACAGGAGAGTCAGTCGGTGGTCAACAAAATTATTGGAATCTATTCCGAGGGACTGTTCATTAAGAAAAGCACAAATGAATGAAGGACAGTCTGCATGGACTTGTTAAGTAAAGCTTTGTTGGACTAATGATAGACGTTTTGAGGATGTGACAAAGAGGATCAACAGCCACAATGATTCCAAGAGATGCAATGCAGACACACCAATTGTGTTGGAACTGCAGGTACTTTCTAGGTGGTAGAAATTACAGGTCTCTGAGGCATTGTTAAATAAACCTGGGAGATTAGTTGCAATATATTTTGTATGTAATACATATTACAGCATGGAGTATTACATGTAATGTAATACATATTACAGCATACAGCATGGACAAAGGAGTGAGTGGTTAAGGTGGGACGATTGGGAAGCTAATGCTATTAGCAAGAAACTGAGAATGAGGAAAGAACTGCAGATGCTGGATTAAATCGAAGATAGACACAAAATGCTGGAGTAACTCAGCGGGACAGGCAGCATCTCTGGAGAGAAGGAATGGGTGACGTTGCGGGTCAGGACCCCTTTTCAGACTGAGTCTCATTGTTTGCCTGCCGTTAGCTAATGATGTTTCTGTTGGGGGAGAAATTTCATAAAGTCTGTTGAATTTTTTAGATGGAAGGATGAGTTAGGCTTTTGGATATGGTTTAAACTATAGAATTTATCTGAGAGGCCATTGTACCAATAATTGACAATCTCCTGTTGCATTCCACCAAAAAATGGCAGGACTGTCAAATCTGGAGCCCTCGGATATCAGGATTCAGGGAGTGCAAAAAACGGGGAAGTTTCTGTTAAATACAACTTGACACTGAATAACATTTAGAACAATGTAAGAAGTGTACGTGTAAATTAGGAACGCTAAGAGAGGGCATGAAAAAATATTGGCAGGTAAAATCAAAGGAAGTCCAAAGATGTCTTATAAATATATAAGGAACAAGAGATTAACCATGGAAACTGTTGGGAATGGAGTAAGTTGCTTATATGTGGAGCTGGTGGATGTGGGTACGGTTCTCAATGAATACTTTGTAGTCTGCACAAAAGAAGGGGAATATGCCAATGTTAGAGTTAAGGCGTTCTTTATGAAAGAGTGTGATATATTGGGTGGGATTGGAAAAAAAGTAAAGGGTGAAATAAAAGCATCTTTGAAACTATATAAAGCATCAGACCTGGATGAAGTTTTTCCAAGCTGTTAAAATAAAAAAAGAGAGGTATTTGCTGGGCATCGGGCCCTCGTTTCCCCAATCTCGGGCTCCAGAGGTGGTGCTGGAGGACTGTTATTAGTTATAAAGGCAGGAATAAGTAAACTGAGTAATTTATAGGCCTGTTTGTTGAACCAATGGTGGGGAAATTATTGGGATCAATTTTGTGAGAAAATATAGACTTTATTTAGAATGGCCCTAATTGATCGAGAACAAACACATTAATTTGTTAAGGGATGTTCATACCTGACTAGATTGGATTTATCGTGAAGGTATCATGATGGCTTAAGAGGAGAGTATGCTGTTGGTTTTAGCAAGGCTTTTGACAAAGACTGGTCAAAACATAATAAGAGCCCATGGGATCTTAAGGAGAGTGGTAAATTGGAACCTGAAGTAACTTGGCAGGACATTGCAAAAAATGAATACACTGACAGAAAGCTGGGGTTAGGAAGGAGAGATAGATCAACCATGATTGAATGGCAGAATAGACTTGATGGGCAGAATGGCCTAATTCTACTCCTGTCCCTAATTCTACTCCTATCCCTTTTGTGTGGCGTACAAAAGCTCAGCAGGCCAAGCAGCATCTGTGGAGGGAGAATTGGAATTAATATTTCAGGCAGATGACCTTCTACCAGATATCTGCACAGGTTCCGAATCGTTCCAGCCTCTTTGTATTTCAGATTTTCAGCATCTGCTTCACTTTTGCTCTTTGATTAATGATTGCCATGTATTTTTACACCTACTGAAGAAATAGCATGTTGTCTTTCTGTGTAAAAATTATTGTTTTCATGTTTCAATTGTAAGTATTTTGCTGTCACTCCCGATTACTGCAAGAATCTTTTGAAAGAAGGTTTCACGAGGAGTGTACAGAACTATTATTCCCTTGTATTAAGTGTCGGACGGGATATGGCAGTACTGTGTTACATGCATCCAGTCAAAAGGCTGATACACTGTGAAAAGGACCAGTGGACCTGCCAAAAGGGCTAAACTCTGAGTTTCATTAATGTACATAAGCCATCGATGAATGCCTTAGCATGCCCAAACAGTCTGTCTGCAGCTGTGGCCTGGCAATTCAAGAGATTTTTACTGAGATGTGGTTGAGGCCCAGAGTTTACTGTGTAATCATCTTTTCCCTTTTTCAAAGAATCGAGTTTCCCAGGGCAAATGCTGGAATGCACGACTCAGGAATATGTCTTAAATGGAGGGTGGAATGGGGGATGGTGTAACCAAGAAAATGTTGTGTTGTACATTTGTTAAATGAAATAATTCTTCAACATTCTCCAGGGCAAGTTTGCAGGGTTACAAATTCAAATGCCATCCTTTAGTTTAATACATATTTTTGCTTTCTGCTCGACTGAATCATCATTCTGAATGTAGTTTCTTTTGGATGTTGCAGATAAAAACGGCTAAATCTGAAAAAGAAGCACAGTTGTTGCGACTACGAAGCCTGCAGTACCTTGAACGATATATTTACCTCATTCTCTTCAATACCTACTTACATCTTGAAAAGAAAGACACCTGGCAAAGACCCTTCAGCATTTGGATGCATGAGGTACATTTAATATTTAATACCTACCCTCCATAGATGCTGCCTCACCCGCTGAGTTTTTCAAGCATCTTTTGTCTACCTCTAATATTGTAAAGGTGTTATTTTAATCCATTCATTTTTAATAAGTAATAATCTTGGAATGCCAACAGCTGAGCCATGCATCCATTGTGGTTGTTACGGTGCACTTCAAGGGGCCTACTTCAGTGAAAGTATAAAAACGAGTTTTTAATTATTACTGTTCTAATAAGTTTGCTTTAACATGCAATTTTACTGTAATTGGACCATGCCTGGAGGTGCTAACATAAAAATACATGCAGGCTTGCAACTTAAATAGTGCTTAGATACTGTTTTCTTGGAGGAGTGTATGCGGAAGTCTCAAAAGAATTGCGCAAACATATAGTTTTGCAATTAAGCAACAATAAGAATCTCAGATCAAAAGGAAAGAAATGCAATTTGTCAAATTCAACAGGTTTGTGACTTAAAAACAACCATAAACAAGACATTCCATATTTAGCACCTTGTGCAACGTCAGAACATTACAACACATAGTGCCGCGAATCAGCTGTAGCAACATGGGTTCAATCTTGACGTCTGCTGCTGTTGTGTGTAAGAAGGCACTGCAGATACTGGTTTAAACCAAAGATAGACAAAAACTGCTAGAGTAACTCAGCTGACAGGCAGCATCTCTGGAGAGATGGAAGGATGACGTCTGAAGAAGGATCTCGGTCCGAGTCTCATTCTGTCTTCAGTCTGAAGAAGGGTTTCGACCCGAAATGTCACCCATTCTTTCTCTTTAAAAAATTTTTTTTTCCAGTTTGCATCCAAATTTGTACTTCCACTTTTCTCTGAAATGTAGGCCATCAGTCTTTAGGGATTTATCTGCTTTGAATCCCAACAATTTCCCAACCACATTTTCCTACTGATGCCGATTTCCTTAATGTTTCCCTCTCATTGGACCCTAGAGGAACACTAGTGTAAGATATCCAAGATTGCCGGTGACTCAGACAGACGAGAGGGCATACTGAGATGGGAACTTTTGATAGGAATCAAATGGCAGACGTCTCTAAATGGAGAGGGATTGAAAATGAGTAGGAAGGAACTGCAGATGCTGGTTTGAACCAAAGATGGGCACAAGAAGCTCAACGGGACAGGCAGCATCCCCGGAGAAAAGAAAAAGGTAATGTTTCGAGTAGAGATCCTTCTTCTAATGTCTGAAGCAGGGTCTCAACCTGAAACGTCACCTATTCCTTTTCTCCAGAGATACTGCCTGACCCGCTGAGTTTTTTGTTACTACAGATTTTTGTGTCTATCTTCAATTGAAAATGAGTGCTGCACAGAAGTATCTAGATGTTTTCTGCAAGACAGTTTGGTGGAAGCCCTGGGGAGCAAATTTAACCATCTCTGGCACAGCAGGCTATTGATTCAACCATTTCTGTAAGGCTAGTAGCAGTTTGAATTAGTTGTCAGACAAGCGGTAGGGATGGAATGGAAGTGGGAAGAAGAATGCTGTCCTCCAGAGAGAGGAAAGAAGTTCTCCCCAGAGCCAGCGCTACCTTTCTGGCCTGGTACACCCGCATTTCCAGTGGTTGGTTGAAGGACATATTGCTGGATGTGTGTGAGACCATGCAAGTGCTCAGCATACTGTAATCCACAGAAAGTTTGACGTACAGAGAGGCAATCAGGCTGTGCCAGATGAAAAAAAAAACACTACCAGGCTCACTTCCAGCACAGGCTTTGTATTCCTGCAGGTCTTCAAGTTCACATTGTTAAACACGACGAGAATTTCTTCCACTATCACCCTGCCAGGCAGTGAGTTCCAGACTCCTACTACCCACTGAGTGGAAACAAAAAATCTCAATCTTCCCTACATTCCTTCCACCAATTACTCCGAATCTATGATCCCTGGATTTTGCACCTTCTGTTAATGGAATCGTCCTTGCTATTTACTCTGTCTCAGCCCCTCATCATTTTTTATAAGCAATTGAATTGAATTTCCATTCTGTAACTAATGTTGGGGGAAAAAAAATCCCAGCCAATCTAATGTTCCTCCAAGGCCTTGGCCTGTTGAATACACTCCTAAACATTTAACTGCTATTTTTGGTTCAATCCATATTCCCATTTCGTTACATGTCATCCTTCCTCACAGCTTCTTCACATATACCATTCCTTTTTGCAGGTGTGATTGTTTTTAAAAATATTAATCTTCTTGCGTTTGAGGCAGCAGAAGTCTAAAAGGGCACATACTCCGGGTTGGTGCCAAGCTGCGGTGCTGCTGCTGGCTCTGTTTGTTGTCGTTCACCTGACTGAGTTCAGTTGACAGGGCTCACCACGGGGAGGTGCGACAACATGAGCCCCAAAATATTAATAATACCTCCACAATGTTTTATTCCCTTGTTTATCTCGTTTGAAACCTCAGTAAACAGGAATTTAAACTGCCAATGCTGCCCACTTTACATCAGGTTCAGTATAGCACTCTCAGCTTCCGGTTCAACAGCAAGACTGTGTGGCTGAAAAAGCTTCTAATATATCATGAAATGGTGCATCACAGTTTGGAGCCAGTTATCTGCTGGAAAGTAAAGATGTTTTATTTACGATGGCTTGTGAAAAGCTGACTCCTCCGTACTGGATTTCTAGTAAGCTTGCTAATGCATTTCATTGAAGATAAGACACAAAATGCTGGAGTAACTCAGCGGGACAGGCAGCATCTCTGGAGAGAAGGAATGAGTGATGTTTCAATAGACAATAGACAGTCTCCTTCGCTCCTTAGATGCTGCTGCACCCGCTGAGTTTCTCCAGCTTTTTGTGTACCGACAATAGACAGTAGGTGCACGAGTAGGCCATTCGGCCCTTCGAGCCAGCACCACCATTTAATGTGATCATGGCTGATCATCCCCAATCAGTACCCCATTCCTGCCTTCTCCCCATATCCCCTGACGGGTCGAGACTTATTCAGACTGATATCAGGGTAGAGGGAGATACACAGATAGGAAGTCTAAGGTGTGAAAACAGGACAAAGGGAATGGTGATGAAGGTAAATGTAGAATAGATCATTGTTAGCTGGGAGAAGCTAACAACAAAGCAAATGAGAAAATGTAGTCGGAGACAGTTAAACTGGTCGGCGCACTTGGAAGGTGGAGAGAGAGGGAAAGCAAGGGTTGCTTGAAGTTAGAGGTCAATGTTCAAACCATGCATTAACAATGCATTTCATTGTATGTACTGATGTAATCTCTGTAGGTCTGCCCTGTCGAAATGCACATCTGTCTTCTGTACCGCAGAATTATTTGCAGTCTTCACCTCAGGCAAACCACTACGACTGTATGCTTGCTTTTAAATCAGAAAACTGTAGTTTGAAGGGGGGGGGGGGGAATGAGATGGTGTTGAGGTGCGAAGGCACGTTCATATTCAATTATTTCATCTCCAACACCAACTGCAGTCTCAATAGCAGGCATCTCAATGATGGGCAGTGCCAACTCTGTGCCAATTTTCCTCCCATTTAGGTGGTGCTGTGTCTGTGTGTCACTCTGATCTGCAAGTGCAGAAAATGTTGCAATGAGCATCATGCCACAGATGGGTGATGTTTGTCATGCTTGAATAGCTAGTAGATTCTGAAAACGAATACATCTTAGCAACACTTGATTGAAGCAGAGAACTAAGTTTCCGAGTCGTAGAGGATCCTGCATTTTGCTTGAACATTGAACAATTCCCACCTCTCCCTCATATCTCCCTCCCTCCCCACCCTGTCGCACCAGAATCTTTCAATCACACCGTCTATATCTCTCGTTTCCCTGATCCCTGACCAGTCTGAAGAAAGGTAAACTGTAGCTGTTTGGTACCCGTATGTATGGCTGGAGCAGTAGTTGGTAGGATATAAGGGCAAGATGGTTTTACTGACTTCATAAGTTTGCTGAAATGTATATGCCACTCATATATAGCTTTTCAGGTGTTATTGAGTATAGCTTTAAGAAATATATATAATATTCAAAAGCAAAATAGATTGATTAAAATAACCACACTCAGAAGGTATTTAATTGAAGTAGGCATTTGTAAACTTAGTTAAAATAGGATCAAGAGAACTATTATCAACTGCAGAAAGCTAAAATTGTTATAAATTATTGAGAAATATTTTAGCTGCAGCTTTACTCTAGCGCTGTTGCATTTTTTGAAAATTTAAACTGGAATTTACAAGTTCATTTCACTTTTTGGCCACTGCCTTTTTTGAATGTTATATAATGATGTCTGGGTTTTCTGTTTTGTTGTTACATAAAGCAGTAGACTGGAATAATATACATTCTTTTTAAATTACTACTCGGTTGTTATTCCTCACTAGATGCCCTAACTTGGCATTAATAGTTTTTGTCAATTGAACATATTTATTAAGTGAGAAACTTAATTCTCCCTTTATTAAAATTATTTATTTGTAAGAGCCGTCATGCAAACATCTATCAAGACATATTGACTTTGGTTTACCCCTTAGATTCATATTCAAGAGGGTTCAAGTTTTGAGGTGATGCAAACAGTTTATTTCGAGACCCGAAACATCACCTATTTCTTCGCTCCATAGATGCTGCCTCACCCGCTGAGTTTCTCCAGCATTTTTGTCTATCTTCGATTTTTCCAGCATCTGCAGTTCTTTCTTAAACAAAACATGTTTGTGGGATATGCGCATTTCTGCAAATGCCAGTCCTCTCCATCTGTAGTTACCCCTGAACTAAGGTGGATATCAAGAACTAACTGCATTGAAAGTCATATATAGACCTAACTGATAATTAGGGAAGACATTCTTGCAGAAAAATATTCATAAGCCTGACGGATTTTTACAACAGTCCGGTAGTACTCATTGTTACTATTATTGGCTTTAATTATTCATATTTCCATAATCCAGATTCTATGGTGGGATTCAAATATGAGTCCCTGGATCGATGATCCAGAACCCTTGACTGTTATTCCAGTAACTTTAACTACCATGTGCCCTTTAGCAAGGCCTTCTGTTTATAGTAATCTTATTTTATGTTTTAATTGAGCAATTACATGTATTTGACTGTTAATTCTCCTCAGTCTTAAATGTATTTGTTTTGGTGCTGCATTGCATTGGCACTGGATGAAGCCTGGGAAACAGCTCAGAATAATGTGGCGCATGCAGAACAAGTTAGGAAAATGGGCAACTTTAATATTAGAACTGATTAGATATTTGTCTATTGAATTATATAAAGAGAGTAACGTTCCCACTGATCTAAAGATAAAGTAAAAAGAAAAAGGGTAATGCCCATTCAGTGCATGGGAGAGTGTGTAAGAAGGAACTACAATAGACAATAGGTGCAGGAGTAGGCCCTTTGGCCCTTCAAGCCAGCTAAGCCATTTAATGTGATCATGGATGATCATCCCCAATCAGTACCCCGTTCCTGCCTTCTCCCCATATCCCCTGACTCCACTATCTTTAAGAGCCCTATCTAGCTCTCTCTTGAAAGTATCCAGAGAAGCGGCCTCCACCGCCCTCTGAGGCAGAGAATTGCACAGACTCACAGCTCTCTGTGAGAAAAAGTGTTTCCTCGTCTCTGTTCTAAATGGCTTACCCATTATTCTTAAACTGTGGCCCCTGGTTCTGGACTCCCCCAACATCGGGATCATGTTTCCTGCCTCTAGCGTGTCCAAACACTTAACATTCTTATATGTTTCAATAAGATCCCCTCTCATCCTTCTAGACTCCAGAGTGTACAAGCCCAGCCGCTCCATTCTCTCAGCATATGACAGTCCCGCCATCCCGGGAATAGAGTGGGCGGGCGCGACTCGCGTTGCAGCAGCCCCTACAGCCTGTCTGTCTTTTTCTTTTTATTTTTGTCTAGTTAAATGTAGTTGTTTGTGTTTTTTATTGTTTCTAACTGTTTATATGTGGGGGGGGGGGGGGGGGGGGGGGAGGGGGGAACTGTTCAAATCTCTTCCCTGCACGGGAGACCCGACTTTTTCCCTGTCGGGTCTCCGTTGTCGATGGGGCCTAGTGCCGTGGAGCGGCCTCCGACTGGGATGACCTGGGGGCTCCAGTCACGGAGCGTGCGGAGCTGCGGACTTGCCATCGTGGGGCTGGCCGGCCTCGGAGTCTCGGAGCGGTGGTGGCTCGCCGCTGCGGCCCAACTCCGGAGCTCCAGCTCCAGCTCCAGCTGCGGCCCGACTCCGGAGTTTCAGCTCCAGCTGCGGCCCGACTCCGGAGTTTCAGCTCCAGCTCCAGCTGCGGCCCGACTCCGGAGCTCCAGCTCCAGCTTACTGCCGGTGGACTGTCGGGATATCGGGAGCTCGTGGGGTCCGGGTGGGAGACTGCTCTCCGAAGCTCCCACAGCACAACTTCTCCAGCCCGTGTCGCGGGGTTGGAACGACCCAGAGTGGGGCCGTACATCGCCCGGCGCGGCTTTAATCGCCGCGGGACATTCCAGCGCCCGCCGGGGGCTCCAACTTTGTGACTTTTGGGCCTAGAGTGGGAATGTACATCGCCCGGCACGGCCTCAATGGCCGTGGGACTTAACACAGCCCGCCTGGGGCTTCGACATTGGGAGAGAAATGGTGCGGGGCAGAGAGAAGAGCTTTGCCTTCCATCACAGTGAGGAGGAGATTCACTGTGATGGATGTTTGTGTGAATTGAACTGTTTGTGTGTTTTTTAATGAATTGTTCTGTTTGTATGGCTTGTAGAAACAGAGTTTCATTCGAGCCTCTCTGAGGTTCGAATGACAAGTAATAAAATAAAATCAAAATCAAATCAAAATCAAATCAAATTAACCTTGTAAACCTACGCTGCACTCCCTCAATAGCAAGAATGTTCTTCCTCAAATTAGGGGACCAAAACTGCACAAAACTGCAGAAGCTGGTTTAAACCAAAGATAGACACAAACCCTTCTTCAGACGTGCGGAGGTGGGTGATCTTCAATGCACATTCTCCAGAATTTACCTAGGGCCAATATGACATTTGAATGGGAGTAGTTAATGGGGATAGTTTAACCTGGTGCTGGTAATTGTTTAATGGTTTCACATGGGTAGTTAAGCTCAGGAAAGGTGAAGAACTTCCATGGTCCAACTTGAACCACTGGTTTAACACTGTGTACAATCTATTCTCTCTTCCAACAGCAATCTCTATTACTCAAGCACGAGACCAACATTAATTTTCTCCACTACACACAAACACATCACTTCTGTAAAGTTCTCGTGCACGTTTCTCAGCATATGCTATTATCACAGATTCGGTGATTAGCAACCATAATTCCCAGAATCATTGCAAAGTATTCACTCGCACACTTCCGTTTCTCTTGTAGAAGTGAATCAACATTGTCATCAGCTGGAGTAGTCTAGCACCCAACACCGTACTCAACAGACAGACAACATATCTATTAATAGAGTGGTGGTCTCAAAGTCCACAGCTGTGGATCTAAGAGAGAGTTAGATCGAGCTTTAGGGGCTAGTGGAATCAAGGGATATGGGGAGAAGGCAGGCACGGGTTATTGATGAGGGACGATAAGCCATGATCACAATGAATGGCGGTGCTGGTTCAAAGGGCCGAATGGCCTCCTCCTGCACCTATTTTCTATGTTTCTATGTGCCACTGCACTCCAGTGATATTGCAGACTTGGTTCCAGCATGGACTAAACAAACAATTCAATAGACATGGTGAGAGCCAACGATCTTGACACTATTGGCTCATACAACCAAGCGAGGACGGTCATCCCAGTCCTGCATAACCTCGGAACCATAGAATTATTTAAAATTAATTGAATTTACCTGGTTCCTTTGAGCATAAATGCATAGATGTAGATGTAAATGATAATGAAAAGGCTCATTTTGAAGTGGAAAATTAAAAAATGACTGGTGCTTATGCAGCAGTTTAAAGAGGTTTCATCATAGGCCTGGTATACATCATCTCCATGTCATGTACACAGATCAAAAAAATAATCCAGAAGTATCAATAACATTCTCCAGGGGAATTATTTTTGAAGTACTTTCATTGCCATAGGCAACATCTTGCTGAAATGAGTGAGAATGCAAATTATTTAAAAACATTTCATCAAACGGTTGATGTCACATTTTTAAATGGATAGATATCTAATATTCTGATCTGAAAAACTGGACTTTTTTCACTAAATGTTAAGAATTTGTTTTTAATTCTGTTCAATAATATTACAGCCCCAGGGAATATATATGCCCCACAGTTTATACAAAATCAACTGTAGTGCTGTACACTTGAGTAGATGTTTGTATTAATCTGCAGTGCCGTGTTTACTCCAAGTAATTCCTGTCTGCTGACAATCTTGTCAATTCATGGCATTTTGATTGCATTACTCTCAATGGTGCCTTGTTACCATAAATCTCCTGTTTTATGTAGCCTTACTTTCTTTAACAACCAGGAACCTAACGTTCCACAAATAATAGCACTGTGTCATTGGATCTGGTGATTTCTAAAGACTGAAGGGTTTTTTTAAAAACATTTTCAGACCAATTCATGGGTCAGTAACAATGCTTCACTTTAAATAGGGAAGGGCAAGGCTCTTTATCACTTGAGGGGGTGAGGTCATGGTAAGGAAGTGAAGGGCACAACAATCGATCAGTTAGCAACGGTTATGAAAGAAGCCTGTCGGTCGGTACACAGCGCAAGCAGAGTTATTATCTCATGGTTTACAAAAGCATTCAATCTTCACAGAAGCAGACTCTGTTCAGAGTATTGTGTAGGAAAGAACTGCAGATGCTGGTTTACACCGAAGATAACGCACACAATGCTGGAGTAACTCAGCAGGGCAGGCAGCATCTCTGGATCGAAGGAATGGGTGATGTTCCGGTCGAGACTCCTCTTCAGGCTGAAGAAGTCTGAACTAAGACTGAAGAAGTCTACTCCAGCATTTTGTGTCGATCTGTTCAGAGTAACTTTTCCACACTATATTTAAAGTAATAATATTATCTCTCCCCCCCCCCCCTTTAGATTTGAGATTGTTTTTCTCTCTGTATCTGAACCTTGCAAAACACTTCTTTTTAAGAATTCTTAAATAATATTTTATTTTGATATAATATCTCAAGGGTCAGATTCAAGGAGTAAACCACAGTGCATTTAGCAATCTGATGCATTTTATACGGATGGTTCTCATTATTTAAACTGATGTTAACTCTGAATTTATTCCACATTCAAACTAGTGTAACACACATTACCACAGATTATATGTCCAATGTGCATAACGAATTTTGGAGTTGTTGAATAATTAATAGTAAATGTATCCTGTACAAAATAAACAAACAATAATGCAGAAATCTGCACACTGGTATCTGAGATAATGGCAATTTGATTGAAATTGAGGTGCCTACTGCCAACTTTAAAAACTTATCACAATCACATCTTGGATTGTCTAACCAAATTCTAACTTGGTCTTCACAGGTTTTGATGACCAAGTCCTTAAATATATTTAAGAAACAGAGAGGGTTTAGGTTTATTATTGTTACATGTATTGAGTGAACAGTTGGTATTCACCCTCGGTGAAAACATTTGTTTTGCGTGAAATCCAAACAGATCAGATATATCGTACATAGATACAATCAGTTCAAACTTGGCAACAAGAGATATAGTAAAAGGGGAGATACAGAGTATACAGAAAATAGTTCTCAGCATGGTAGCGCATCAGTTCCTTGGAGAAAGTCCAATGCCCTCAATGAGGAAGGGGTGAATTGAACAGTACCTAACTTATGGAAGACCCTTCAGAAACCTGATAATCAAGGGGAAGAAACTGTTCCAGAGTCTGGTGATGTGCACTTTCAAGCTTCTGTACCTTCTGCTTGATGGGAGCAGGGAGAAGGAGGAGGAATGACTGAAGTGGGACGAGACTTTGTTTATGTTGACTGCTTTTCTGAGGCAGTGTGAAGTGTAGATGGAGTCAATGGTGGGAAGTCTGTTTTTTTGTGATGGACTGGCTTCATCTACAAATTACTTGAATTATGTGCGGTCTTGGGCAGAGCTGTTCCCAAGCCAAGTTTTGATGCAACCCAACAGTATACTTGCCTTGGTGCATCTACAGGAATGTATAAGAGTACTGGAGATGAACCTAATGTCCCCAGTCTCCTCTGGATGTAGAAGCATTGGTGTGATATCTTGGCTGTTGCGTTCATGTAATTGGTTCACGACATATCATTGGTAATATTAACGCCAATGAACTGGAAGCTCTCAACCATTTCCACATCTGCACCATCTATGCTGATGGGGCATGTAATCCACCATCATTTATCAATGGTCGTACATAGATTTCTCGTACCATTTGGAATCATTTGAGTTGAATGCTGAAGACTTTGACTTCACCTGGGAGTGGTTTCTGGTTGGAGAATATGTATAGTATCAGTCCACCGACTGTCATCTGCTTCCTCCAACTAGCACCTTACGACTTTCTGTACTGGATCCTCCGGCATCAGTTTCTGCTTGAAAGTAGTGAGTAGAAGCACAGCCAGGTGAACAGATTTACCAAAGTGCAGCCTGGAAATGGAGAGGCATGCATTTTTGACAGTTGTCTAGCAGTGGCTTAAGGTGTTTAGGTTTCTGGTTGGGCAGGAGACTTGCTGATAGTATTTTGGCACAGTAGGGATGACACTTCACAAAGATATTCCCGAACTGGGGAGCAGGAGCTAGCCAGGACCGCCATGTCCGAGCATCAGAGGGACTAAAACCGTACCTCTCAGTCAATGATCTGGTGTATTCTATCCCATCAGTATGTCAAATGCACCAAAAGGTGGTAGCAGAGTGATATACTGCCAAGAAAGAGTGGCATTGGAAACTCTCACCATCAACTCCAAAGTTTAGTTTTGTGAAGCCGGGTCAAACCTGAGAAAGCTAATTTCTTCTTGGAAGGCTTGACAAAGTAAATATGAAGAGGATGTTTTTTGCCCAGGCTATGGAATCTAGAACTAGGGGTCACAGTCTCAAAATAACTGGTTGTAAGTTTAGGATTGAAATGGGAAATGTATTCATAAGGAGGTTGTTGATGTTGGAATCACGTTCCTCCTGCTGCTGTCTCCAGGGCACTTTCACAGTTGTTGCCTCCAGGAACATATTTGCTAAACTATTGCTACCTGCCATGCATATCTGAAAGAAAGTGGCCGTCAGGCTTGCAGATAACAGAACTAATGCTATCCTGCCTTCATACTGAGGGTGTCCATCATAGAATTGTTTTGTAGATTGGGAGTCTTCCTGGTCAAACGTAGAGCTCTAAACTTGATTACTCGTCTTTAAACAATGATGCCTCCAAATACTTGTCTTTGGTCTGGTCAGATAACAAGAGGAAGGTATCATTAAAATTTGTGTATGACAACCAACATTGGCCTGGGACTGGCTTCTCATGTTTCATAAACATAAATTTATACATCTTTTACTTTTGCCCTATGTATGAACTCTGTTGCATTGATCAATTTATTTTTCATCTATAAAGAGTCAAGAGATTTATATTTAAGTAAAATCACTTTAATAATGTGAAATGTTGAATCATAATTCTAAAAGAAACATTTGTGTTTGAAAAGATGAATTTGGTTAGACAAGCCAAGATGTGGTTCAGATAAGTTTTTAAAGTTGGTAGGAAGGAATGTATAATGCAGACTTGAGGAAATTAGTGAATACTCAGTAGGCCAGAGGTTTTAGTTTAGATGAAGATTTAAAGGATTTGTGGTTTGCTTGCCTCAAGGAGTTGTAAACCTATTCCTAAATTGTCTCATCTTTTACCTCTCACAGTAGACTGTATGATTAGGCAGACCAGTGGTGGTTTGAAGAGTGGTTGAACAAAATCTGAATTAAGTGTGTTAAAGGATGATGATTCTGAATTCTTTCTTTATGATTGTATGTTTGAATGTGCAAACCTAAGGAAATTTAATAAGACGGCTGCATGAAACAGTAGCACAGATTTAGCATTCACTGGACGGTTTTCTACTGGTCAAATGGGAAGGCCAAGATCAGGCCTGAAGAGAATTCCAATTCCATCATTAACAGATACTGTGCAATAATATTACAGGCAGTGACTGAGTACATTGGACTGTTAGAGGGAAATTTAAAGTCAACCCCATTGCTGCGGGCTTGGTTTAATACATAGGCCCAGATGTGGATGCTGGATCTCTTCCCTAAAAAGCATCAGTTAAATGAGTTGAGATTTTACAACTACACACAGTTTCAAGGTAATCCTGACTGATACTGGTTGTTTTATTCAAGGTAGACAAAAATGCTGGAGAAACTCAGCGGGTGAGGTAGCATCTACGGAGCGAAGGAAAAAGGCGACGTTTCGGGTCGAGACCCTTCTTCAGACTTATGTGAGGGCGGGGGAGGCGGGAAGAAGAAAGGAAGAGGTGGAGCCAGTGGGCTGAGGGAGAGCTGGGAAGGGGAGGAGAAAGTAAGGACTACCTGAAATTAGAGAGGTCAATGTTCATACCGCTGGGGAGTAAACTACCCAAGCGAAATATGAGGTGCTGCTCCTCCAATTTATGGTGGGCCTCACTCTGGCCATGGAGGAGGCCCAGGACAGAAAGGTCAGATTCGGAATGGGAGGGAGAGTTGAAGTGCTGAGCCACCGGGACATCAGGTTGGTTATTGCGAACCGAGCGGAGTTGTTGGGCGAAGCGATCGCCAAGCCTACGCTTGGTCTCACCGATGTAGAGTAGCTGACACCTAGAGCCGCGGATGCAATAGATGAGGATGGAGGAGGTGCAGGTGAAACTCTGCCGCACCTGGAAAGACTGCTTGGGTCCTTGATTGGAGTCAAGGGGGGAGGTCAAGCGACAGTGTGGCATTTCCTGCAGTTGCAAGAAAAAGTGCCAGGAGAGGGGGTGCTTTGGGTGGGAAGGGACGAATTGGCCAGGAGAGGGTGGTTTTATTCATTTTATTAATTAACATAAATTAAATTCCCTAGCTGCCCTAGTAAGATGGAACACATACACAAGTCTGAATCATTCCAATAGCAATAATTGAAATGGTTGATTATTCAACCACACAGTGTAGGGTTCCTTGCTTTTTTTTGTGATTGAATTAATAATATGGGATAATGTGATTTACATTTATTAGCGCTACTAAGGAATTTTATTTTTTGAGATGGATATTTCCTTTGTTCACAATCAGTTAATTTGTTTGTAGTGTACCTGGACTTTCAGAAAGCATTTGATAAGGTCCCACATAGGAGATTAGTGGCCAATATTAGGGCACATGGTATTGGGGGTAGAGTGCTGACATGGATAGAGAAGTGGTTGGCAGACAGGAAACAAAGAGTAGGGATTAACGGGTCCCTTTCAGAACGGCAGGCAGTGACTAGCGGGGTACCGCAAGGCTCGGTGCTGGGACCGCAGCTATTTACAATATACATTAACGATTTGGATGAAGGGATTCAAGGTAACAATAGCAAATTTGCAGATGACACAAAGCTGGGTGGCAGTGTGAACTGTGAGGAGGATGCTATGAGAATGCAGGGTGACTTGGACAGGTTGGGGGAGTGGGCAGATGCATGGCAGATGAAGTTTAATGCGGATAAATGTGAGGTTATCCACTTTGGTAGCAAAAACAGGAAGGCAGATTACTATCTAAATGGCGTCAAGTAGGGAAAAGGGGAAGTACAACGGGATCTGGGGGTCCTTGTTCATCGGTCTATAAAGGTAAGCATGCAGGTACAGTAGGCAGTGAAGAAAGCGAATGGCATGTTGGCCTTTATAACAAGAGCAATCGAATATAGGAGCAAAGAGGTCCTTCTGCGGTTGTATAGAGCCCTAGTGAGACCACACCTGGAGTATTGTGTGCAGTTTTGGTCCCTAATTTGAGGAAGGACATTCTTGCTATTGAGGGAGTGCAGTGTAGGTTTACAAGGTTAATTCCCGGGACTGTCATATGATGAGAGAATGGAGCAGCTGGGCTTGTACACTCTGGAGTTCAGAAGGATGAGAGGGGATCTCATTGAAACATATAAGATTGTTAAGGTCTTGGACGCACTAGAGGCAGGAAACATGTTCCCGATGTTGGGGGAGTCCAGAGCCAGGGGTCACAGTTTAAGAATAAGGAGTAAGCCATTTAGAATGGAGATGAGGAAACACTTTTTCTCACAGAGAGTGGCGAGTCTGGGGAATTCTCTGCCTCAGAGGGCGGTGGAGGCAGATTTTCTGGATGCTTTCAAGAGAGAGCTAAATAGGGCTCTTAAAAATAGTGGAGTCAGGGGATATGGGGAGAAGGCAGGAACAGGGTACTGATTGGGGATGATCAGCCATGATCACGTTGAATGGCGGTGCTGGCTCGAAGGGCCTAATGGCCTACTCCTGCACCTGTTGTCTATTGTCTATTGTTTTCATATCCCGTTCTCCTATCACACCGTCCAATGAATCGCTTGTGGTTATAAACATTTTGAAATTATTTTTCATTGGCATTATCAACAAAAGAAACTGCAAATGCCAGAAATTATGAAATAAAACCAGAAAAGGCTGGAAGTGGTTCAGGCCAGCATCTGTGGAGGGACGGAGCTAACATTTTAGATTAAAGTGTCCAAGTATTATTCAGTTTCGTGAAACATTTTAAAATGGAGGTACATGAGCCAGTTTATTACGTAAAAGATAACCGGTTCATTCGTTTACCAAATCAGCAGTAAACTAGCAAAACCTGCCAAACAAAATTCTTAACAAGGCATCTCCATGATTTATCAAATTCCTATTGTCTAAATATTTCATAGTTCACTAGAGGTGGATATCTTTGTCCATTTCAGAAAGATGGACAAGATGCTTGAGAGTGCAATTCTAATAATCTCTCCCCACACATTACACTAGCATTTTACTTCGGAGTCACGTGAGTGACTACGTGAAGAACCCGCCTCACGTTGGCAACGGCATGACGGCGCGAGGAGGAGCTGCAGTAAGGAGCAGCTCCTCGGCAGCGGTCGGAACGGCCCGCAGGTAAGTGCAGTTAGACCGGGGCGTTTTTTAGGTTACGCTGGGTGGCTCCAGCAAAACGAAACCAAAAGAAAAATTTAGAGCCACGTTAACGTGCTGATTGAGCACTGATTATTAAAGAAAAATGGAGAAATCGGGAAAGAAGTTTTCGCGGTAAAAAGATGTTCCCGGGGTGAAAGTAAAATACGGGACGCGAAGTTAGTGCGGACCCGGTTCCGATACCGTTGGCCGCCGATTTACCCGATAGTGAGTTTCCAGATTCTCCAGAAATAATGACCACGGAGGAAAATGTTCCTAAAAAATGCAAAAAGAAATCTGAGAGGCCCGTGGTTTCTGATGACTCTGATATTGAAAGACCTCCAGACAATAAAACTATGTGGCTAAAAATGGAGCATATGGAGAAAGTTCTCCAAACAATAATGAGACAAGGGTCAGAGTACCCAGATGAATCCCAAAAAATCCCTGAGGGGTTTAAATATGATGAATATGGCTGTGGGCCAAGTTGGGAATATGATACTCCGGACCCAGGATTTGGGCTGGAAGAAGTCTCATGGGATGATATCCCAATTGATTTAGGGCTGCAGAAGGCAGACCCTGCTGGTGGCTATATGGGCTTTTGAAAGCACACCACAAAGTAAAAAGAAAAGGCCTAATGTGCCTGGGATAGCACAAGATTTTGCTATACCTGAAGGAAGTGGTGAGGCTATGGAAGAAATCCTAGCTGCAAACATAAATTATATGGTATCTCACCAACTCCACAATTCTGTGATGAATGAAACATCAGAATTATATAAAGCTCCAAGAAATTGTGCCTCATTGGAAGTACCTACGGTGAATCCGATGATATGGACGTCTATGACTCCAAGTATGAGAGCCCTAGAAGTGAAGTTTCAAAAGGTGCTCAAATTAATTTTCTGCCGCCATTACGGCCTATGGCAGGCAAATGGAGAATCTGGAAATGGAAAAGATTCAAAAGGATACTTTGGGCTTATTATGTAATTCATTCTATGAAATTAATTGCATGAGGAAAACGGCGATTCGGCCCATATTTCACCCTAGATTTGCAAGCCTGTGTCAAGAAAGTGGAGTTCAAGCTCCTGGGTATTTGTTTGGAGAAAATCTGCCGAAACAGCTGAAAGAGTTGGATGAAGAAGCTAAATATTTTAGCAATGTTAAACCTTTTGTTTTTGGACAAAGAAGGGGTTTTTTCGACCCGAAGGGGTTTCGATTTCCGTTATAGAAGCAGAAGTTGTCACGAAAATACTATCGTGCTGTGCAGGCAAGTGCTTCCCTGTATTCGGGAAGAAGGAGACCACCACGCTCATACGCAGAGGTATTAAAGACTTATGTACTTAAAGAAAACTGTGGATGACTCTCCAGTTGGAGGGAGATTGCAAAAATTTTATAATGCCTGGCTTAACATTACTTCTGATCGATATGTATTACAAGCAGTTTCGGGAGCCATTATTATTTTTAAAGAAGGGGTTAATCCTCCTGTACAGAATAGACCTGCTTATGCTTATGTGTTTTCTGCAGAGGAAAGAATGGAGATTAATGTGGAAATTGACAAATTATCTGGAAAAGGCGTAATTGAAAAGACTTATGAACATAAGCATCAATTTGTCTCTAATATATTTCGAAGAGATAAAAAAGATGGTGGTTGCAGAATTATTCTGGACCTTACAGATGTGAATAAGTTTGTAGAATACAAACATTTTAAGATGGAGACATTCAGTACTGCAAAATATCTTATTTCAGCAGGGTGTTATATGGCTAAGATTGATTTGAAGGATGCCTATTATTCTGTAGCAATTCATCAATGCTTCAGGAAGGTATTTAAAATTTAATTGGCTGGGACAATTATGGCAGTTTAAGGCTTTACCAAATGGATTGAGTTCGGCTCCTAGACTCTTTACAAAACTGTTGAAACCAGTTTTAGCCCAATTAAGAGCACAGAAACACATTGTTATGGCTTATCTGGATGATATTCTGATCATTAGTGATACTCAAGAGTCAGCTGAGCACTCAGTTTCAGTTACTAAAGCTTTGTTTGAAAAGCTAGGGTTTTTGATTCATCCAATTAAGTCCCAGCTGCAGCCAGCACAATCAATTAACTTTTTGGGGTTTGTAATTAACTCAGTGACTATGTTAGTTACTTTGCCAACAGAGAAGGTCAATGACATCTTGATGACTTGTAATTACCTCATTCACAAACCTTATCCCTCCATCCGAGAAGTGGCAAAAGCCATTGGGAAACTGGTAGCAGCATTTCCGGCAGTGGAATTTGGTCCATTACATTATCAAAATCTTCAAAGGGACAAAACAAGGGCTCTTAAAGAGAAGGCAGGTCACTTTGACAGGCCTATGCAATTAACAAAAGAAGCCGTGTTGGAATTACAATGGTGGGTTGAAAATGTCCCACAAGCTGCTAAGAATATCATGATTAAACAACCTGAAATGGTTTTACAAACGGATGCTAGTGCTCTCGGATGGGGGGCTACAGATTCGTCCTCCAGTTTGTGGAGGTAGATGGAAAGCGCAAGAAGAAGTGTTTCTTCAAGTTTATGGTATTAAACTATTTGGAGTTATTGGGTGCTTTTTATGGACTTAAAGCATATTGTTGTGCTAAACAAGGTCTACATGTGTTAATACAGTTAGACAATAAAACGGCTGTTGCATACATTAATCACATGGGGGGAGTTAGGTCAGTATCATGTGATTGTCTGGCCAATGAGATATGGCAATGGTGTATGGTCGCCAAATATGGATTTCAGCAAGCTACATTCCGGGTAAGGACAATGTGGTAGCAGATGAAAGGTCCAGGATTTTTAAAGATAATACGGAATGGATGCTTAAGCCAGCAATATTTAAGAATATTGTAAACAAATTTGGGTTGCCAGAAATAGATTTGTTTGCATCTAGGCTTAATCATCAGTTGCCTACTTATGTGTCTTGGGAACACGATCCAGATGCAGTAGCAGTAGATGCTTTTTCATTACACTGGGGAAAGATGTTCTTTTTATGCTTTTCCACCATTTGCTTTGATTCAGAGATGCCTGAAGAAGATAGAACAAGATTCTGCTTCTGGATTGTTGGTAGTTCCAAATTGGCCAACTCAACCTTGGTTCCCAGTAATGCTGAATATGATTAAAGAACCATATATGTCGATTCCTAACTGTAGTGATATCTTGACTAATCCGGTAACTAAAGAGATTTACCCATTGTATGCATATATGAATTTGTTAATCTGCAGGTTTTGACCAGACCACTACAGGAGCTGGGATTGTCGGACCAAACTATGAAAGTTATGGTTGCATCATGGCGCAATAGCACACAAAAGCAATATATGACACATATTAAGAAATGGGAAGACTTTTGCACACAGTCAAATATTTCTTATGATACTGTAAATATTGTAAATGTTTTGGAATTCCTTGCCAATTTGCATTTTCAGCAACATTTAAGTTACAGTGCCATTAACACTGCACGCAGTGCTTTGTCGTCTATTTAGGGCTTATGACTGATCAGAGATCAATTGGGTCGCATCCATTAATATCTAGATTCATGAAAGGAATCTTTAATATTAATCCACCCAAACCAAGATACACAGAGATTTGGGATGTGAGCATTGTACTTACGCTACTTAGACAATGGACTCCAATTGAAGGGTTGACATTGGAAAGATTGACATTGAAATTAGTCATGTTAATGTCACTGGTCTCAGCTCAAAGAGTGCAAACTTTACAAATGTTGCGTTTAGACTGTATGCATGTGACTACAGATAATGTTGTGTTCTATGTTTACGAGTTAATCAAACAAAGCAGACCAGGGAGATCTGGAACAAAGGTAACCTTTCAAGCTTATCATATTGATCCTACTTTGTGTGTGGTTAAACATTGAACGAATATATTAAAGTTACTGACACCCTTCGAGGAAATGAAAAAAGCGTTAATGGTTACGCACAAAAAACCACACACAAAAGCTTCAGTTCAAACTATCTCAAAATGGGTTGAAACAGGTGTTGGTTTTAGCGGGAGTAGACACTGATGTGTTCAAATCTCACTCCACCCAGGGCGGCAGCTACGTCCGCGGCGAAGGGGGCGGGACGTACCTCTCGAGCATATTTTAAAAGTCGCAGGGTGGAGTAAAGAAGAAAACTTTTTCAAAGTTCTACAATAAACCTGTTCACACTATGACAAGCTTTGGACACGCGGTGTTGGGAGCACTATAATCACCTGCTTTGTTTACTATTAAATTGCTATAATCAATGGTGTAGTCACTTCTATCTTTTATCACTTGTAATCATTTTCCCTCAGATATAAGGAGGGTTTATTATATGGTCTTTAAACCATTAAAAAGTTAATTGTGAAATGATCTAACATTAGTCTGGTTTCTCATGTATGTGTTTACTTAGCCGGACTGTCGTACGGATTGATTCTACGACATAAAAAAACACAGAAAGCTTTAAAATCTTCACGTAGTCACTCACGTGACTCCGAAGTAAAATAGTAAGATTAAACAAGAACTTACCAGTTCGAAGTTTGATCGTTATTTTATGAGGAGTTACGATGAGGGATTACGTGCCCTCCGCTCCCACCCTCATAAAATAAATGATCAAATGGTAGTTCTGAGTCTTTTATGAGCCTTACTATGTTACTCCGGCTTTTGGTGTTCTGTGTTTTTCATGCCGCTGCTTTGAAGTATTGCCGTTGCCAGCGTGAGGCGGGTTCTTCACGTAATCCCTCATCGTAACTCCTCATAAAATAACGATCAAACTTCGAACTGGTAAGTTCTTGTTTAATCTTATTATTACTTTTAACTTTCCATTACCTCCAGGTAAGTGGAGGAGAAAAAAGACTTATCTAATATGTAAAATAATGTCATTGTTATTATATAGAACATGCCACCTGACACTGATGTCCAAGATGCCAAATGGTATTGTTTTTACCCAATTAAGATGTTACATTATTAATTTTCATCTACAATCAGAGTGATCGAATGCTTATTATTTTTAAAAACTTAATACCGATATTCATTACTTTAATTGTAATTCTAGGCAGAAAATTGTGTTAAATTGCAAAAACGATAATCATGGGCAGCAAGAATAGTTTCAGTATATTAATTATAGGTCTCAGATGATACTGACTCCAATGAACCTTTTAAGTGAACAGTACATTCATTAGCAAATTCAGTCCAATATATCAAGCATGTTAACATTACTTCAATAATCAGTAAAGTAACTGTTTAAGATATGTTCAGAAATTTCAATCCTGAGTTTAGACAACATGCTACAAAATGAAACAGTGCGAAAGGATTATGAAGGAGTTCCTGGCATGCAGGATGTTTTAACTGCTCCAATCCCATTATCTGTACAGCATATGACGAGCACACATCAAAGTACTGTGGGAAACATCCATTTTCTGCATCTCCAGTAACCCTGATAATTTGTATTGGCTTGTTTGATCTACCGAATGGCATATAAAAGCGACATCTGCCAAGTTCAATCACAATCATTACTAACGAATGTACTAAATTTACTTAAAGGGTTCATTGGAATCAGTATCATCTGAGACCTATAATTAATATAATGAAATTATTCTTGCTTCCCTCTGATTTTCTTTTGTAATTGTTCACCATTTGTTTTACCATGAATTACATTTGAAGTAAGGGATCCCAGTATTAACAGTTTTTTTTAACTAAGTATTTGGTCACTCTGGTTGTAGAATAAAATTAATATCATAACTATCTTAATTGGGAACATCAATACCATTTGGCTTTTTGGACACCAGTGTCAGGTGGCCTGTTTTACATTATAGCAATTTAACTCTTTCACATGTTAGATAAGTATTTTTCTCTTCTACAATTATCTGATGGTAACAGAACGTTAAGAGTAATGCTGCTGCAATATGTGTGGAGAGATTTTAAGAGTAGCATTCTCAAGCATCTTGTCCATCTTTCTGAAATGGTCAAGGTTATCCCTTTGTAGTGAGCTATGAAGTTTCTAGACAAAAGGCATTTGATAAGTCACGGAGCTGTCTTGTTAAGAGTTGTGTTTAAACGAGAATTGGCAATAGTCATTTTCTGCTAGTTTACTATTTGAATTTGGCAACAATTGGTAAACCGTTAGAGGCACTGTCTTAGTTATAATGTGACTACCGGTTAATTTTTTCTATGACAGCTGGTGGTAATTTAAAAACAAGCAACGCATTGAAAATCAGTTTTGAAATAACAATATTTTATATTTGATTTGAACTAATGGTACAAAAAAAGTATCTTGTTCTTGCCAGAAAAACAAATCTGGCCTGTTCAGAGCTTTTCTTAGCTGGTATGATCTCTGAATACAAAACATACACAAATTGGCTTCCTTCATCAGAGATCCAATAGAAAAATAAGTACATAACTGTGTTGAAGGATATTTTTAGGCTGTTGTAGCATAACATAATGGATTCGATTTAGATCTACTTTACATATCACTATTGGATAATGCCATGAAAGTGCTTCATACTGATGCTCAGTGCTAAAAGTAGTAAAAATGTACAGTCTTCAGCATTGGTTTGCTTTATCCCAATCATCAAAATAATTATCACAATCTATGTTCCACAGTAACAATTGAATAAAACCAGAGGAATTCTCTTGGCAACTTGACGAATATTTACCTCATCAATGATAAATACAAAATTGCTGTTGGCAAATTAGCAACAATGTCTCATATAGTCCCTTTCATATTTCAAACCATTTTCTGAATTGTAATGTGGGTAATGACAACAAATTTGTACACAGCAAGTTCTCATAAACAACAATGTTTTCCAAGGGATAATGATGTTGACTGAGAGATAAATATTAATTTGGACATCAGGGATAACTCGTACTCTTTAAAATAGTGCCATGGATGGTCGTGAGTAGTTTCCTCAGTCGCCCAAAGAATCATAGCGTCTTTCTGATCGCTGCTAGATTTTCAACATGTTGAAACATTTTCAGGCACAGTCGGCAACAGTGGGTTTTTAAAAAAAATATTTTTATTAGAAGTAATTACATATTAAGAAGAAATAATATAAAATCAAAGAAAAAAAAGAAAATATTATCGTCACATACATTCTTAATATTTTTTTAAAATTTACAGTCAATCTTATTTGTACTTCTATATTTTTTTAAATTTTATAACAGTAGGAAATAAAGATAGATAATAAAGAAAAAAAGAAATAAAAAAAGATAAATTAAATGAGTGGAGTATTAAGCAAGATATTCTTCATTGGAGATATATTCATGATCTATTGTATATAATTCTTCATCTATTCATTCATTCAGGCTTCAGTCATGGCCTCGAACCGGACCATCTTAACCCTTTAAATATTCAATAAATGGAGACCATATTCCTCTGAATTGATCCAGCCTGTCCATTAGGACAAGGCAACAGTGGGTTTGACGCCAATGAGTGTAGCTTAACTTTTCCTGACGTAAGTGTTGTCATAGGTTGTCGCCAGGTGACGTAGGTTGTCGCCAGTGCTGACTTCGTTTTTTTTTGTTGCTAAAGTGATGATTGTCCCAAACGTAAATGTAACCATAGAAGCTTTCGATTAAATGTGGTAACCTGCTTCATATGATAAAGATTTTGAATATCATCAGGACAAAGTGTGCAGCAATCATTAATTTGCCATCTGGTGCCTGCTGGAACCAAGACTGAAACATTTGCACCACCATTCAGTCAGATGCGTTCAGTGCATTAATCCCACTTGTCGGTTGCCTAATATCCAGTCCATCAGAGAAGTCGGACTTTATCCAGTTGATTTACTTAACATAATATCAAGAAATAGCTGAGAGCTCGGCATACAGCAAAGGCTAAGGGACCACACGCCATCTTGGCAATGGTACCGAAGGATTGTGATCTATCACCAGTCAGGCCTTTATCCAAGTTGCTCCATAACTGTTACAATACTGACATTTACCCAACGATATTTAAAACTGTCTAAGTACTTCCTGTTCATTACAAATTGAATCCAGCTCATTACCATCCAATCTACTCGGTCACAATCAAAATTAAGGAAGATATTTTCATTGTGCCATCAACTGGCACAATCTCTCCAATAACATATCAATAGGAGTTTAGGTCTTACCAGTACCTCTCTTCTCAAGACTTCATTACAGTTTGGTCCAAAGATGGATAAAAAAGCTGAATTACAGCGCTGATGTGAAAATGACTACCCAAGAAACCCTGGTGAAACCTGTTAATGCATTGAGGATAAAATACTCCAAAGTAGTACACCCTTTTAGAGTATTGTAACATCGAACACCATTGCTTGCCTGTTCCCCTTCAGATGATGCCTGTTCATCATCAGATTTGGAAATATATTGCACTTCCTTCACTGTCATAGGGTCTGGATTTCGCATGAAATATTTGGGGAATCCTTCATCAAAAGACTCCAGCACTCCCTAAAGGTGGTTCATCTCAACCTGTGAAAATAATAAGCAATGAATACTGGCCTCAGTTACAATATCTGCTTATTTCACTCTTTTTCATTTTATTCTTAAATATTAACTACTTCAATCGCTAAATCTGACAGAATTTCAGAACCTAGTGCAAGATTTCTCTCTCCTAAATCTCTTGTGTCTATTTGATTCCCTCTCCAATGGACACCCATCTAGATTTCTCAATCGTTTAAAACATTATGCATTTACCTACTTTGTCTCAATTAATTTTATTATGTCAGCTGCAATCTTCGTTTTTACAAAGAAGAAATCTACATTTTATTTATTATATATTTTTTAAACCAGGCAGTAATGAATGTGTGTCAGACCCTTTATCAGTTACCTCAATCCTTTCAGAAGTATAGACTCTCTGGAATCTCAAGTTATATAGGCTCATTATTAATTTGTCACATTAAAATCCTATGATAAAATTGGGAATTCCATTTGCCTTTAATAGTCTTCAATGTTCTGTTAATCCCAACATATAATTCCACTGCTCTTCAACATGGAACCTTTTGCTGCTAAACCACCATGATTAAGAATTATACACCAGGAGTTTATAATTCTGCCTGTGACTGAATTTACATTCAAACAAAAACTGCTGGAAAAACAAGAGTACCTTTATGAACCTATTGTGCATGTCCCATGTGATTTTCCATCATTAAGGGCAAGTTACATTAATTTTGAAAGTCAGAAATGTTTTATGGCATTTTGTTGGATTCCACACAGACAGTTGTTGCAGCCAAAGGACAGTACTAGGAATGCAAATTATGGAAAATTATTATGGCAGTGGACCTGAACTGATTGGTGTTGGGCTTTAAGCCAATGCTGGTGCATCTTACTGAGATTCAGTAACCAGTTCAATAAGGTTGGCTGATGTGCAAAAGATGTCAGATTGTTTAACTTGTCTGGCTCTTGACAATAGTCCAAATATAAAGTATGAGCAGAAAAGCAGAGAAAATATGTGAATTAACTATTTTTGAATTTATATATCGATATATAGATTTTATTTTTTCATCACAATAAAAAATCTGCAACATAGATTTTGTTTGTGAGAGCTGGAATAAGTTATAGTGTCCATAATTTTAGGCACGAGCTTACCTTGCAAGTCTGTACGGAAATAGAACAGTTTCCAATGGATGATAGGAGGCAATCCAATCATTATATTTCTGCTAATTCAGTGCCCGGAGTCTGAATAATGCTGACAGATGGATATGATCAGGTTACGTGAAACCCTATCCCCATGACTCTCAATCCTCAACGCTAGATATGGTGCCTGAAACAAAAATATAAAATTGTTTAGTGACATTCCAATAAGCTGGGCAAAAATGACCCTGGTGACCACAGTGCTATAAGTGGCTTGGTCTGAAGTGACAATGATACTCTTTAAATAGATCTGCCTAGAAATCTATCTGCATTGTTTTTCCAGCATTGACAGTATTAGCAGCTCTTAGTTTAGTTTAGAGATACAGTGCGGAAACAGGCCCTTCGGCCCACCAAGCACACGCCAATCAGCCATCCCTGCACACTAATGCTATCCTACACACACTGGGGACAATTTACAAATTATACCAAGCCAATTAACCTCCAAACCTGTACTTCTTTGGAGTGTGGGAGGATACCAGAGATCCCGCCGAAAACTCACACAGGTGACGGGGAAAACGTACAAACTCTGTACAGACAGCACATGTAGACAGGATCGAACCCGGGTCTCTGGCACTGTATGTAGCAACTCTACCACAGGGCCACCGTGCCACCCTTAAATGGTATGGTAAAATACCTCTTGAATGTTTTTTTTATAACTCAAAACAAAATTAGATTAGCACCAGTTCTTCTTCTTTCGTGTGGGGTGCACAGCCTAAAGTTGTTGGACAAATTGTTCAATTTGATCTTCCGTTTGTGCACGTCGAGTTGATTGCATTGGTCGAAACAGGTGAGGGTTGCAATCTTCCACCCCAGCGCCAGTTCCAAAACATTGCTCTGTGCCCCCTCGTGTAACAATACTACTTAGAAACTACTTCGTTAAAGTTTCCCACACTAGTAACACTTTCCTTCACAGCTCTGATTTCCAGAAGTCACCCATAGAGTCACACCAATAGACAAAGATATTTAACTTTTGTTGTTCAGTTTTATTTAATTCTCTAATGCAGTAGAGAGCAAATGTGGCATCCCTCAAGAGAGACTTTCGGCAAGAATCCTAAGGCAACATTACTGAGCATGTGAATATGACTTCGACACCAAATAAAAACAGAAAATGCTGGATGCGCTCAACAAGTCAGGCCACATTTGTATGAAGAGAAATAACATTTTAGCTCTAGGATCCCACATTGGAAAATAAACATTATGAAAATAACACCTAAAACATTAACTATGTTTATTTTCCCACATATGCAACTAACCTGCTGAGTATTTCCAGCATTTTCTGTTTTTATTTTAGGTTTCCACCAAATGCAAGTTTTTCCCCAAATGCGGACACCCATCCGACTATATATTTGTGGTTCTCAAAGGCCTCTGTCCTTAATACCTCCTTGATAATGGATTCCAATGGAGAGTTCACTGTAACTTTATTGACCCACTTGCCTGTGGGTAGGATCTGAATGTTTCTGTGAACAGGCAAACTGGGTTCTAAAAGTATTGGGGGCGGGAGGGGGGGGGGGGGGGGGTGGGGGGGGGGGGGGGGGGGGGGGGGAGAATAACAATTTCCTGAGGTGAAGATGTTCCAATTATGCAATTTTTTTCAGTGATTCCTAATTTGGCATGACGGTAAAATGCATCACTCATATTGTGCACCATAAATCGATCACATCCAATTTATAGGTTAAATTTTACTTTGGACCTCCCTTGCTTCATTCTAAAGTTTACCCAAATCATCTGACCTCACAGTAATCTTTGCAAGATTGTGTGCCTTTTTATTCAATTTGATGCCATTTCTTAGATTGCCAAATATTTGTTTTTAACATATTCTTGTAAAATAATCACAATATATGTCCTTAAGCTGTTGCTTAACTGCTGCCTTTCTGTTATATTTGTTTCAATCTATTCTAGCCAGCTCTTTCTTCATTGCTAATACATTGGGCAGGTCCTCTGATAACTGGCTAAGCTCATCGTTGGGAGTGCACTATTTCTTTCAGCTATCTCCAGAGTCTAAGGAAATATGGCCACCAGCTGTTCAGAAGATCTGCACCTTGCAAGCTTTTCTGCACAAGAGAATGGCTCACCCCTGAATGGCCTTGAAAGCAGGTGAAACCCTGTCACTGGGGTCACTAATATCAATGGCCAGGAGAGGCCAGGCAGCTTCTGGGAATGATTTACATGGGAGAACAATTAAAAAAAAACTCTCTTGCACTCTAACTGTTAAAGGAACCATTTTAATATTCATACAATTACTATTTCCATCTGTTATTCTGGACAAAATGTTCTTTGTACATGTTTAAACAATCAAATGCAGTTTTCACCCTAAGTGCAATTTCTATTTTTGAGCACAAAATTACTTCTAAAATTTACATGTCACTAAAACACTGAGAACATCAGCTGATCCAAAGCATTTGCCAGTAGCCCGGAGATTCCAGAGCCAAGGACAGCAGCCAGATTACAGTGCAGGGGAACATTAAGACCATTTCCTCTTGCTGCTTGGCAAGTAACTCTTGAGCTCACACCAATCTTTTCTTACATCTTGTCCAGGAGGCAATGGTGCAAGGATTATTGTCTTTCTTGCTACTGGCCAGATGGCATGTATTTGTCTGCCACCATTCAGCAGTACTATACAAGGTTGGAGTTGCCTTGATCTCTGATAACTAGTGAAATGCTGTACGGATTGCTGCTGGGGTCTCCGTTGGTCACAATCTATATTCATGATTTGGATCAGGAGACCAAGGGTGATAAAGAAGGAACTGCAGATGCTGGAAAATCGAGGGTATACAAAATACTGGAGAAACTCAGCGGGTGCAGCAGCATCTATGGAGCGAAGGAGATAGGCAACGTTTCGGGCTGAAACCCTTCGTAGACACAAGATGCTGGAGTAACTCAGCGCGTCACGCAGCATCTCTGGAGAAAAGGAATAGGCGACGTTTTGGGTTGAGACCCTTCTTCAGACATCCTTTTCTCCAAGGATGCTGCCTGACCCGCTGAGTTACTCCAGCTTCTGGGCCTATTTCTGGTTTAAACCAGCATCTGCAGTTCCTTCCTATTCATTTTCAATCTCTCTCAGTTTAGAAAACGGATAAGCAATGTTTTGCTATGGTACCCTTCAGGCTGATTGCGCGGGGGGATTTAACATTTTATTAATTTTTAATATTTTTTAAGAGGAAGGGTGAATCCACATGCTGCTACCATAAGCAGTGAAAGCATTAACCATATAACCATTTAACCATATAACAATTACAGCACGGAAACAGGCCCTCTCGCCCTTCCAGTCCGTGCCGACCATTTGTTTTCCCCTAGTCCCATCTACCTGCACTCAGACCATACCCCTCCATTCCCTTCACGTCCATATACCTATCCACTTTACTCTTAAATGTTAAAATCGATCCTGCCTCCACCACTTCTGCTGGAAGCTCATTCCACACAGCCACCACCCTCTGAGTAAAGAAGTTCCCCCTCACGTTACCCCGAAACCTCTGTCCCTTAATTCTCATGTCATGCCCTCTTGTTTGAATCTTCCCTACCCTCAATGGGAAAAACGTATCCACGTCAACTCTGTCTATCCCATTTCATCATTTTAAAGACCTCAATCAAGTCCCCCCTTAACCTTCTGCGCTCCAAAGAATAAAGACCTAACTTGTTCAACCTTTCTCTGTAACATAGTTGCTGGAACCCTGGCAACATTCTAGTAAATCTCCTCTGTACTCTCTCTATTTTGTTGACATCCTTCCTATAAATAGGCGACCAAAATTGTACACCATACTCCAGAATTGTCTTACCAATGCCTTGCACAATTTTAACATTACTTCCCTACTCCTATATTCAATGCTCTGATTTATAAAGGCCAGCACACCAAAGGCTTTCTTTACCACCCTATCTACATGCAATTCCACCTTCAGGGAACTATGCAGTTATTCCTAGATCCCTCTGTTCCACAGCATTCCTCAATTCCCTACCATTTACCATGTACGTCCTAGTTTGATTTGTCCTGCCAAGATGTAGCACTTCACACTTATCAGCATTAAACTCCATCTGCCATCTTTCAGCCCACTTTTCCAAATGGCCCAAATCTCTCTGTAGACTTTGAAAATCTACTTCATTATCCACAACACCACCTATCTTAGTATCATCTGCATACTTACTTATCCAATTTTCCACCCCCCATCATCCAGATCATTGATGTACATGACAAACAACAGTGACCCAACACAGATCCCTGAGGCACCCCACTGGTCACCGGCTTCCAACCTGACAAACAGCCATCCACCATTTACTCCTGACATCTCCCATTCAGCCACTGTTGAATCCATCTTGCTACTCCGCCATTAACACCCAAAGATTGAACCTTCTTAACCAACCTTCCATGGGGAAACCTTGTCAAAGGCCTTACTGAAATCCATATAGACAACATCCACTGCTTTACCCCTCATCAATTTCCCTAGTTACCGCTTCAAAAAATTCAAGAAGGTTTGTCAAACATGACATTCCAGGCACAAATCCATGTTGACTGTTCCTGATCAGACCCAGTTTATCCAGATGCTTATATATATTATCTCTAAGTATCCTTTCCATTAATTTGCCCACCACTGACGTCAAACTAATAGGTCTATAATTGCTAGGTTTTATTCTTTTGAACCCTTTTTAAACAATGGAACAACATGCGCAGTACGC
The DNA here is from genome assembly GCA_035221665.1 of Okamejei kenojei. Taxonomy (NCBI): domain Eukaryota; kingdom Metazoa; phylum Chordata; class Chondrichthyes; order Rajiformes; family Rajidae; genus Okamejei; species Okamejei kenojei. The sequence goes on from CM069165.1 coordinate 14,494,786, forward strand.
CAATCCTCCGGCACTATTCCCGTTTCTAATGACATTTGAAATATTTCTGTCATAGCTCCTGCTATTTCTACACTAACTTACCTCAATGTCCTAAGGAATATCCTATCAGGACCCGGAGACTTATCCACTTTTATATTTTTCAAAAGTGACAGTACTTCCTCTCTCTTGAATCTCATAGTTTCCATAGCTACTCTACTTTTTCCCCTTAACTCACCGAGTTCAATATCCTTCTCCTTGGTGAATATCGAAGAAAATAAATTGTTCAATATCTCCCCCATCTCTTTTGGCTCTGCAGATAGCTGTCCATTCTGGTTCTCTAATGGTCCAATTTTACCCCTCGTTATCCTTTTGCTATTAATATAGCTGTAGAAACCCTTTGGGTTTACTTTCACCTTTCTTGCCAAAGCAACCTCATATCTTCTTTTAGCCTTCCTAATTTCTTTCTTAAGATTCTTTTTACATTCTTTATACTCCTCTAGCACCTCATTTACTCCATGCCTCCTATAATTATTGTATATATCTCTCTTTTTTTCGAAACAAGTGTCCAATTTCCCTTGAAAACCATGGCTCTTTCCAATTTTTACTATTTCCTTTCAACCTAACAGGGACATAAAGATTCGGTACTCTTACAATTTCCCCTTTAAATGTCCTCCAATTCTCTTCTACATCCTTCCCATGAAACAAAGTGTCCCAATTCACTCCTTTAAAATCCTTACGCATTCCCTCAAAGTTAGCCTTTCTCCAATCAAAAATCTCCACCCTAGGTCCAGTTCTGACTCTCTCCATAATTATATTGAAACTAATGGTATTGTGATCACTGGTCCCGAAGTGCTCACCAACGCATACCTCCGTCACCTGACCTGCCTCATTTCCTAACAGGAGGTCCAGCACTGCCCCTTCTCTGGTCGATACCTCTATGTACTGCTGCAAAAAACTATCCTGCACACATTTTACAAACTCCAAACCATCCAGCCCATTTACAGAATGTGTTTCCCAGTCTATTTTTGGAAAATTGAAATCTCCCACAATCACTACCTTGTGCTTACTACTAATATCTGCTATCTCCTTACATATTTGCTCTTCCAATTCACGCTCCCCATTTGGCGGTCTATAATACACCCCTAAAAGTGTTGCTACACCGTTCCCACTTCTCAGTTCCACCCAAATAGCCTCCCTAGACGAGCCCTCTAATCTATCCTGCCAAAGCACTGCTGTAATATCTTCTCTGACAAGCAATGCAACACCTCCCCCTCTGGTCCCTCCAATTCTATCACACCTGAAGCAACGAAATCCTGGTATATTTAGTTTATTAATAAGCATGGAAAACATGATTCACATAGAAAACAAGGAATTTAATATGAATGTTTCAATGTACCTTTTTGCATTGCTGTGATAATTAAAAAAAAATGTTTTTAATAGTCTCAAAGGTTCAATTACTTTACTGCCTCTCTGGTTGGTTAAGGAGGGTAAAAAAAAAGAGGTACTTTGATAGATAATGTAAAGAGGAATTCCAAGAGATTCTACAAGTATATTAAAAGCAATAGTGTAATTATCAACCCGAACAAGTGTGTGTTTTGCATTTTGTGAAGCTAAAGCAGGGCAGGATGTATTTGGAGGACTGAGTACCCAAAGTACTGTATGGTTCTGGTCACCCTGCTATAGGAATGAAATTATTAAAGTGATAATGGTGCAAAAATACAGTAACGGCAGAACCCTGAAGAATGTTGTAGAGTAGAGACCTGTCGGGGTACAGATACATGGTTCCCTGAAAATGGCAACGCAGATAGAGAGGCTGCCTTTGTTGGTTAGGGCACTAAGTAGAAGAGTTGAGACATCATGTTACAACAGTACATGTGGCTGGCAAGACCACACGTGGAGTATGGTGTGCCGTTCTGGTCACCTTGTTTTGGAAAGATGTCATTAAGCAAGCAATTGTGCAGAGAAGAGGCACAATGATGATACCACGACTGGATGATTTGAGCTATAAAGAGACTAGATCGGCAGGGAGGTTTGAGGGCTAACTTGTTGTGGTATACAAAATCATGAGGGGATGGTTATTTTCCCAATGTTATGGAGACGGCATAAAGGGAGCGTGCATAGATTTATGGTGAGGGGGGCAACTTTTTCACAGAGGGTGGTCGGTAGATGGACAAACTGTCACAGGAAGTGATAGAGGCAGGGACAGTTAATGTTTTAAAGATAATTGGACAGATACATGGATAGAAAATAGTTTAGAGGTACATGGCAAATGCAGGCAAGTAAAACTAGCTCAGGTAGGCAACTTGGTCAGTTTGGGCAAGTTGTCATGCTGTACATCTCTATGACTCGAAGTTTCATTAAAAAATAAATGCCATATAAGCATTGCTTCAGCTAACGGGTCATCTAATCGGTGAGATTTAAGGCTTCAAAATTCACTTTAGCCTCCACTATCAGTTTCAAAGTAACTGCACAGAAACAAGGATTTATTTTAAATAACTAATTTCCAATTACTTTATATTGTCAGACCAATTGAATTTATCTTTTGTCTTGTCCCCCCTTCCCCCTCTATCCGGTAGAATGGTTACACAATTTACGGAACTTTTCTATCTCCGAGCTTAACAATTCGCAACTCTTTATCCTATTTAGTCTTTTCATCTCTGGTCTTTGTCCAACAATCGGCCTATCAACAAATAAACCTTTCACCTGCACTCACCTATGACTGGGCATGTCGTCCTGCTCCTCTTTACCAGCGTTTTCTCTCACCCTGCTGCAATTAGTCAGAAGTAGGGTCCTGACCAGAAAAGTCACTTATCCATGTTTTCCAGAGATGCTGCCTGATCCGCCGGGTTACTCCAGCATTTTGTGTCTATGTTTGGCTCCTTTGTGGGCTATCATTTTATGTATACCTGTTGCTCATTGTTTTATTTTATTAAACACTTTTAATTCTAATAAGCGGTTGTTCCATTTAAACTATAATATTACTGTACAACAAATTAAAAGTTGCTGTGGTCCTGACTTTTGATATGGTGTTAATATCAACAAAATCCTAGAATTTTGATGTTAAATCATTATCTTCATATCTATTTTTCTAGGTTGCCGCGAAAGCAGGTGTTTATGAGATTCTGAATCGCTTGGGATTTCTTGAATTTGATGAGCCTGAAAACATGCCACTTTCAAGATTATGCTACCGTTGGGTGCAACAATGCACAAATACACTTCCATTCCGAGGAGAGTTTATTTAGTTTGCGGACCAATAATTTACCAGTTGTACACATTTACTTTCCCAAGGCTTTATCCTAACCAAATAATGCTGAATCAGGTGGCAAATGGGCTGTGGAGGGAAGCAGTAAGTGTGATTAATTTTGAGACTTTTGTAACAAAGAGCCAACACAGAGTCATGTTTTATGTAAAAAGATCAAGTTGTCATCAAGAAATTTATAACATGAAACTCAAGAGACTTCTTCAACCAAAAAACAGGGCTTGAGTCACTCGTTAAGACCTACTGTTACTTCATTCTTGGCAATGGTTAATTTATTCATTCTCTAACCATAATAAGGTAATTTTGTCAGGGTTTCATTGGTGAATATTACTACAACCTGGTATCCGAATTAGAGGTAGCGTTAAAATATTCAACCACATGGCAAATATGGAATATCAGTTTAAAAAGCCACTGAAAGCAGCATATTCTGAAAGTCGAATCCATCATTCCATTGTTTCAGTTTTTATCACAGATCCACCCATGCATCCTTTATTTTACAGGACTCCAATGCACACATATTGTAAACCGTTAACTTTCTGACACAATCACGTATATTGTAGGAAAGAACTGTAAATGCTGGTTTAAATCGAGGGTAGACACAAAATGCTGGAGCGACTCAGCGGGACAGGCAGCATCTCTGGAGAGAAGGAATGGGTGACATTTCTGGTCGAGACCCTTCATCAGACTTCAGCCTGAGTTACTCCAGAATTTTGTGTCTACCTTCACGTATATTGTAGCTTGGATTTTCAGATCCAAACACTGTTGTGTGTTAAATGCGGTACATTAAAATCCTCTGGATACGTTGCACTTAGCACAAGATATAACAGAAACTAAATGCATTGCTGAACTTTCCTAATTGGATTCCAGTTGCAATTTTTTTCTCTCTAATGGACTTTATTGAATTGCAGGTTGGTTTGGTACATTGGCAGTTTTATGCCAGAGCCGTTGAATGCAAGAGAGTTATCAAAATTGAAGTTTACTGGTCCAAAGCTGATCTGCTTATCTCTGTTCAGCATTGTAAATAGGGATAGATTTTGGCTTTTAACAAGTATATACTTTAATCAAAATTCTTACAATTATTATAAAAATATGTTAACATGTAATTGCATGTAAACAATTATTAATTTTTTCAAATGTGATCACCCAAGTATCCTTTTGAGGACATGCACCTGCTTAATCAAACAGTGAATAAGAATAATTTTGTCACAATGGAATTGTAAATACAGTAATTACTTTTTCTAAACTTAAGAGAGTTTATGTATTTAAAACATTATCATGAATAATCTTAATAGCAATAGGTGCATTGGAATTTACTCCTTTATTGTTTTTTCTACCCCCCCCCCCACTTTCTACTATGTATAGAATCTACCTGCTTTGGTATTATCTTTATATGTTATTTCAGCTATTTTTATCAAACTGAATGCAGAAAATTCTATTGTTTTCCAATGCAGAAAAAAATAACATTACAACTGCAATTTACTTGAACTACTGTATGAAACCAAATCTGAGATCTGGAATAGTCTCTGAAATTTATTCTTAATGCTGGTTTTGTGGATTTTGTCTTTTCATATTTAGCAAGAATTTGGCTACCTTTTCCACCTAACGGTTCTTGTTAGTTGTCTGTCAGTGCTACTCAGGCACAGACTTTAATGGGAAAAAAAGTGAATGCTTTTCAATATCAATTAAAAGACCACAATGATTGTGGGATCATTATTTCCATACGTATGCAGCAGTCATCGCATCAGCTCGAGTTCTGCCAAATAACATACCTTTCCTTTCCAGCTGGAGAGGGATCAGTGCTGAATCTTGCCATGGGCTATTGGTTTGGTTGGAAATTAAATGGAAGCACCAAGACTCTGCTGGGAATGGGAAGCAGATGTATGGGGGAGAAGAAATAAATGTTGAGGCCTGAATACATACATTCGGGATTAAATAACTCAAAAATACACACTGCACCCTTTTTGCTGCACTTGATGGTATGATACTGCACATTGGATAATTTGTCACCAAGACTGTTCATCTCCATTGACTCCCAAACTAGCATAAGGGACGTTGGACTTACATTTTCTTTAATGCTGATTTACCTTTTATGTTAGAGACAATGACTGCCAGATTTTTACCAGCATTCTAAATTTCAACAGCATTTCAATACTGTTTTAGTGAGATTCAGGAGTAGCTTTGATGCTGGCTTATATGCAGATGACATGTGGTTTATATGCAGATGTTCCCAATCATGTAATCCGTAGAAATGTTGAAACAATCTGAAAAGCCGCAAATATCATCCAGATCAGCAGCAACAAAACATTTTTGTTTGTTTCATTATCCTGTTACAAAATGACAAACTGTGATACGTGTTGTAGTGTTTACAATTTTGTTCTGATTGCAGATTAACTATTTAAAGGGTCATTGCAAAGTAGTTTACAGATTTATAGGGCTTTTGCATTTAATACTGCCACAATTCTTCTTCAATTAACTATCATCCACCTCTTGGCAGGAAACTTCGATGTTATGTTGCACAACTAAGTCGAGATGGTCAACAGTCTTATGTGTTGTGATACATTGGTGAAAATCAAGTGTTCATTATTTTAAATCCGAAAACTAGAGCCAGTCAACAGTTGAATTGAAGAGAAGCTGCAAAGATAGCTCATATTCAAGACAAGCACATTTTAAGAGAAACAAATGTCATTGTCATATTATGTTATATATTTCCATGTGCTGATAACATGGAAATGTGGAAAATATGTTTTATATTCCGCTCTAGTTGCAATGTCTAGGAGTGGTAGTCAGAAATCAGGCTTGAATATTATAATTCAAGTTATTTTAATCACAGTCCGCCAAAATGTGAGAGGGCCCTGGGCAAAAGTTCTAATCAAGAGCCTTGAGTGCATAATCCTTGTTGACACACAAATGCACTCTCGAGGAGGTTCTGTAGTGGCAATGATAGTATTTTTACATGCCACATTAAGTTGAGGTCTCATCTACTCTTGGTAATGAAAAATTTTCTATTTCAAGACGACCAGGGGTTTCAATTTATGTTCCAACTCTGCAAACCCTCCTAAAACTGATCATCTTATCACATTTTCTGGAGTCACTCCATGCTTAAACTGGCTTTTGCATTTCTTCCCTTGGAATAATTACTGCTCTTTAAACATACTCATTGGCTGTATTTTGGGACATCTAGATGTCATAATGCAGGAGTTTTTCAATGCAGTTGTATTTTTTAAATTCAGTTGTCTAGCTTGACTGCCCACATTGTTTTAATTCAGTTGACTACCCACATGGAATAACTAACATGAAGATGAATTCAATGAAACTATTTTAGACCTGTTTAAGCTTGGTACCTCTTAACTGTAAGTCTATTGACAGAAGCACAAAGTAAAATGAAATATATTTAACATATGCAGTTTGGTGTAGTTTAACATGTATAATGGTCTTACTATTTGTTTGCTCAATTTGTCAGATAAATCCATGCTGCCAAATGTGACTCAGTGCCATATACATTTTTGCCTGGTATGCTCACTTAATTATCAGAAAATAAATTTAATACATCAAAAGAAAATTGTGTAATTTTTTTAATGACCGATGACTTCTCTAAAACCACATCTTAATAACACAAATTACTTCAAAGTTAACATGTATATAAAAGGACTTTGATACTTTATTTTTATGAATGCTTTTGAAGCATCTGTAAAATATGCATCTTTTGTCTTTACCGAGTTAGAAACAAATCTATGAATACTATTTTAATGAAGAAGAAATACAACATTTATTATTCTGCAGGATTTTAATGCTAAATTGGCAGAATGGGGCTGCAACATCTATTGTAGCTTTACATTTGAACATTGTACATTTTATTTTGCAGAGAATAACTTGTAAGTTTTATGAGTTTAAGTAGAAATTTCTTTAAGTTTTTTCTGAATCATAGAATACTTAATTGTGTAGTGCCAGAAAGTAAATTATTAAATGTTTTGCAACAAATCTCCTTGACTGTCTTCTTCATTTAAAGGACCATAGCAGGTACAATGTCAATACATTCTTTGCAGATTACGTACATACGCATTTGTTCTGGGTATTCAGCAAATGCCAAGGAGCTCAAAAGGAATTGTTTGAGTTAACTCAGAGTACATAATGCTTTGGAAATAACCTCCAGAGGACGTCTGAGCTGCCTAGCTTTGCATGGTTAGTCAAATGATGGTTCCAATAGTATACCAATGGAGCCTATAATAACATGGAAATTATGGTTGCAGAATCCCAAACAATAGTTGTTTCCTAGATCTGAGAGCTCTAATTTACATCAGACGCTCTAGAAAATAACCATTATCATGGCAATAATATCTCATGTTACAAGCTGATCATCCGTAGCTGAAACTGCATCAGGCTAAACAGAAAGTGCCTGATCAAATTTCCGGAGCAGCAACAGGTGACCATGGAATAGTCGCAATTGCATTATACTCAAGGTTAAAATAAATGTTTTAAAATCATTTTTCAAACAAGAACATGTGTATATTCGTACTGAGGACAAACCTTACCTTTAAAATTTGACAATTAAAAGTGTTACGGTTTATAAAAATAGGATAATAGCTATATTACTTATATATGCTAGCAGAATCAAGAAAGGAAAGTACAGGGTACACAAAAAGCTGGAGAAACTCAGCAGGTGCAGCAGCATCTAAGGAGCGAAGGAGATAGGCGACGTTTCGGGTCGAGACCCTTCTTCAGACTGGTCAGGGATCAGGGAAACGAGAGATATAGACGGTGATGTGGAGAGATAAGGAACAATGAGTGAAAGATATGCAAAAAAGTATCGGTGATAAAGGGAACAAGCCATTGTAAGCTGTTTGTGGTGTGAAAATGAGAAGCTGGTGCGACTGGGGTGGGGGAGGGAGATAGAGATAGAGGGAATGCCAGGGCCCGAGGGCTGAGGGAGAGGTGGGAAGGGGAGGAGACAGCAAGGGTTCATTCAACGAGGAAGGACTCCGGAGAACTACTCAATTGACCTCCATTGGGTCAATCTCAGTCTTGTCCTTCATCTCAAGTGAGGGTGTGTCCGTGGCCCAACATATTTTCAATCTTTCTTGCTGCAATGCCATACCTTAACTCCCAACAGGTTTCCCACTCAGTTGGAACTAATCCACAAAATCAATAAGACTGCTGTGGACATACCACTTCCTAGCACCATGAACAACTACTTCCATAATTTTCTGGATTATTCAGGGTGGTACATTCAATATGGAAACATTTCTACATTGTCTGAAAGATGCCAGTGTTTGACCATACGGGAACAGTTCAGCTCGAGGTATAGCCAATTTTGTGGCACGATTCCTCAGTATAACAACCAAAATTATGTCTGGTCCAAGCAACGCTGAACTATCCAGTGCTGATGGCTTTTTTTTGATATGACATTGAGTCAATTGGCTGATGATCGATCAGTCAAAGAGTCATGAAGTATCTTAACCACGTCTTCTCATCTCACTTCTCCCTCAATCCATTCTGACAAGTTACATGAAATGTATTTATCTCTACTTTTATTAAATGTATGTCCCTCTTTCAATTCAAGACACAAGGACAGGACATTGCACATCGGAGGGAGTAAGAATGTGTAAATGAAGAAACAGTTACTTATTCTTAAACTCTGAGGGTGATGGTGAAGGAGCTTGTCAGGGGGGTATTTGGATACAATAGCTCTAATGGGGAGGACACTGACATCTTTGATGAGCTCGACCACAAAGGCCAGACCAGTCATGAAGAATAATGGAGGTTAGCATTCTTAAGAATGCTGCAATAGACTTATCCACAATAGCCATAGAACTCATCATATGCTCTTTTCTGACTACTACTGGTATTAATTTCTTGAAATTTCAAATACTCTATTCCCCCAGCAGTAATCCCCATGACCTTGCTCAGCAAAACTATTTTTGAAAGATCACAATATCTCAAAATAAAGGTAATTCAAGTAATGACAGATTTCTAAGATAACATCTAAATTATTAAATGATGCTATTCTGATGCTTTAATTGGTATCAGTTCGTTATTGAGTGGCCTAATAGGAATTTGTTCAATATTTAATAACAAAATCTTCAGAAATAAATGAAAGCATTTTTTGTCATGGACTTTAGTTAAGCTTCTGAATATACCTTGGATCCGAGGTGTGTGGGCAAACTAGATCCAAATTTGTCTTGGTGGTAGAAGGCAGAAGGTAATAATGGATGGGTGCTTTACTGACTATAAATTTGAAACAAGCGGTGCACCACAGGATCCTGCCAGGACCCTTTTTGCTTATAATATAAAAATGACTTGGATGATAATATAGGTCTTCTGATGATAAGATTGCAGATGATGCGAAAATTCCTGAAGTTGTAAATAGCAAAGAAGGCTGTCGTCCGATACAGTGGGAAATAGATAAACTCAAAGCTAGGCACATGGAATTTAATCCAGACAAATATGATGGGAAGTAAATTGCAGGTACTTTTGGAGCATTCTCGTAGAGAATGTCCAGTGCATGTGCATAGTTCCGTTAACCTGTTCAGTACCACCCCCGTGTATACTCGGGTGATGGCCAATAGTGGAAAACAAAGCTTGGCAGTGAACAGATTAGTTAATGCAGGGCAATTAAGGCATTTGCTTTCATTGGTCAGGGCACCGAGTACAAGAGTTGGGACCTCATGTTGCAGCTGTACAAAACCTTGGTTAGACCACACTTGGAGTATCATGACCAATTCTGGTCATCACATTACAGGAACGATAGAGTAACAAAAGAGTGCAGAAGAGATTTACCAGGATACTGCGTGGAATAGAGGGGTGTAGTTAGAGGGATAGGCTGGGTTTATTCTATATGGAACATTCAAGGTCAAAAACTAGGGAGCAAAGGAGAAATTTAAAGGAGGTAGGTTTTTCCACACAGAGGGCGGTGAACATTTGTGCAAGCCTGTCGGCCAGATTCTTAGGTCTATGGCTCAGAATAATTTGAAGTGGAGAGAGCACATTTAGAATGGCATCAAGAACCTCAGATTTATGTACTGGGCACATGCAGAGACAGTACATATACTTACTAAAATGTGAATGTTAATACCTACGCGGCAAAATCTAGTTCTTGCCGCATAGTCTATGTGATAGCTGTCGTGCCATAGCCACAGCATGTTAAAAGAAACCACACACAGGCAGCTTCTACTCCACTGTATGAAGTTTGTGACCTGGAATACATGGATCCTTGCAAACAAACCCACAGTGACAGGCCTAATCATCACTTTGCCATGATTGCCTGGGAACTCAGCCACTAAAAGACTCTCTGGTTGTGCAATGGTGAGTACAGTTTACTCGTTGGGTATAATAAAAAGGTTCAAGAATTTGCTCAAATTGTGCGCAATTAAAAAAACCCCATTCCTATTGATCCCTGGGACTCTGGCCCATGACCATTGATAGTGGGAAAAGGCATTCATAATTGGCTCAAAAATCTTGATTCTATGCTTTGGGGGCACACCAAAGCCCTGGTAAACACAAAACCCATCCACACAATTGCAGTCGCCACTTTCCACATCTGTGGAAGATTGCATGTTTTGCACTGGCCTCATCTGAGAACCTACATAACTGAATGGAAGCCATCCTTAACCCTGGAACTACCAAAGATTTGTTTCATTCCCAAATATTTCTACCGCCAAGTACTGCACTCCAGCTTAGTCAGGAAGACATACAATTTGGTTATGTGGGCAATCATTGGAGCACTGGAATATTGACCTCAACTCAATGGTGCTCTTCAGTAAGGGTACTCCTGACATCCCAAGAGGCTGCAAATGTTGTGTAAGCCATCGATAACCTCACTTCTCAATTTGTCAATCTTTGATTACCCCAAGTCCACAACTTGCCGCTCTCATCTCATCACTTTTTAGTAACAATGAATGACATAAGGCTTGAACAATGAACACTGCCTGAAATTAATAATTCATTCAATCCTAACAGCTCCAACCTGAAACAGTGACTTCTCATCCCACAGATGCAGCCTGACTTGCTGAGTATTCTTGGCATTTTTTTATTCACCAGCCTCAAATGATATTTGCAGTTCTCCAGGATCCGTGGGATCCCAATAGGCTATGGTTATTTTGGACATTACTTTAGAGATACAGCACCAGCCAGTAATCATCTCGTATACTATCACTATCCTACATACTAGGGACAATTTATAATTTTGTCAAAGCCAATTAACCTACAAACCAGTAAGTCTTTGGGGTGTGGGAGGTAACCAGAGCACGCAGAGAAAACACACACGGTCACAGACAGCACCCGTAGTCAGGATCGACGTTTAAATTCCATTTGGAATATTTTTGGAGGACCAGGAAACCAAGAACCAGGGCCTCTGGTGCTGGCAGGAAGCAACTCTACCACAGTGCCGTTACCTGACAAATCAAATCCTCCTCTTTCAGTGATTGTTGTAGATTGGGTAAAATGACGAACTGCATCCTCATGTTCTTTGTAGAAATTTTAATAAGTCCTCTTTAAATAGGACTTTCATGTGCTTATGAAACTTGAATACAATTTATATATATTGTACACCAAAAACAATACTGACACCTTTCGTGTTAATTGTTATTTTCTTTGAAATGGTGGCCAATTTGAGTTCATCACAAACCAGCACCAAAAACCTATTGGGGAAATTGGTCAGTTTAATTTCACTGTGTGCAATGAGGTATACTTTTGCGAAAATAAGTTCTTCCTGGCAGGTTAACTTTGCTTTTTACTTGGAAATCAAGCAATTACAACAACTGTGGTGGAATTTCACCCCTTGGTGTTGCTGGCACAATATCCATATGGGTCTTTCTTTAAAAAACTGCAAGTACTTATTTGAACGTGTTTATCCAGACAGCAAGTGTGGCTTCAGTGCTGTTAAATCAACAACCAACATAGATTTGCAAGGGGAGTCAGTTGCATGCCTTTCAATCCGACAAATGCTTTTGATTGACCTAGTCAGCAAATAAAAGTATTTTCCAATTATTATTGAGATTTACCCGACATATCTTCCCAACTTCCACTAGTCTTATTCAGTATTTTCATAATAGTACCAAAGTTATAGGTCCCAATTGTAATTAAAGTGCAAAAGGCATGTTTTGGTACATTCTTTGGAACACTTTGTCATTTCAAAGGGCATTTTACCTATTCAGGATCAGATAGGGGTTTACCTACTTTCAAATTTTACCAGAATGCTGCCTGGATTAGAAGGTACGGTATTAGCTATAAGGAGAGTTTTCAGTTGCACATACTTGGATAGTTTTCTCTGGAACATCCTACCTAGGCAAAAGGAAGACATGATATAAGTTTATAAAATTATGAGAGGCATAAATAGGGTAGATAGTCTGAACCTTGTTTCCAGGGTGAAGTTGTCAAAGATTAGATGACACAATTTTAAGGTGAGAGGGTCAAAGTTTAACAAAGATGTGCAGGGCAATTTTTTTTTTACAGAGTGGTGGTTGCGAGGGGTGGTGGAGGCAAATATGATAGTATCATTGAGGAAGCTTGTAGATAAGCTCATGTATATGGAGGGAGTTGAGGGATATATAGATCACATGCAGGCAAAGTAGATTAATTTAACAGCATCATGTGTAGCGCGGACATTTTGGGCCAAAGTGCCTGTACTGTTCAATAATTTTATAACATAGAAAAGTAAAGTATAGGAACAGGCCCTTCAGCCCACAATGTCTGTGCTGGACACGATGCCAAGATCAACTCTTATCTGCCTGTACATAATCCGTATCCCTCCACACCCAACAAACAGCTAACAATGGCCTGTTTCCTTCATCATCGTTACTTTTTTGCATATCTTTCATTCATTGTTCTATATCTCTCTACATCATCGTCTATATCTCTCGTTTCACTTTCCCGTGACTTTCAGACTGAAGAAGGGTCTCGAACCTGAAATGTCACCCATTCCTTCTCTCCCGAGATGCTGCCTGTCCCACTGAGTTACTCCAGCTTTTTGTGCCTTATCTTCCATGTGTAAAAATTGTTTCCATCTAATTTGTTTCAAGAAAGTTTAAAGCGATCCAAGAGTATCAAAGTAAAGCTTCAAAATCTGAAACAAGGAACAGCAGATGCTGTTTTCCAAAAAAAGAACTGCAGATGCTGCAACCTTGAGCAATGCTCAAAGTGTTGGAGGAAATCTGGGTCAGGCAGCATCTGTGGAGGGAATGGACAAGTATGGATGTTGCCTGACTCTCTGAGCTTCTCCTGCCCTGTGTTTTGCTTAACATTTGTCACCATTCCCAACTTGTCAAATTAAAATAATATATTTTCCATGTTCTTATGCCTTCCGGAATCTACCCCCCTCCCTCCTCCTCTTCAATCCCTAGAGAGAGAGGGGGATAGAGAGGGAGGGGGAGGAGGGTAGAGAGGGCCAGAGAGGGGGGGGCAGAGAGGATGGGGGGGCAGAGAGGGAGGGGATGGAGAGGGATGGGGAGGGGATAGAGTGAGAGGGGGGAGGGTAGAGAGGGAGAGGGAGGGAGTAGAGAGGGTGGGTAGATAGGGAGGGAGCATATCCCTCCTCCACCCCCCTCCATCTCCCATTATCGCCCCACTCCCCACCTCCCTCCTCCTCATTTCCCTCATCCTCCTCCCCTCATTCCCATTCCCTGACCCAGGACCTACCTAGGTCGTAGAGCAGCGCCAGGGCCTGGAACTAGGCCTTGTTCTCATACTTGGCCCGGTCCCAGCTCAGTCCAGCCGTCAGCTTGGAAGCGGGTTAAAAGTTTGAGTTAAAACTGGGGTTAAAAACTTGGTTTTGGGTATTTTAAAAGGCTGCACCTTCGGAAATATAGGTGGAAATGCGACGGGAAGATGTTTGTGGCGACCACGGGAAAAATGTGAGTAGGATATGTGAAAATGGGAAGGCTGTGGCTTAGCGTTAGGAAGATGATAAGAATTAACCATATTTTAACCAGATTGACACACACATACAGAGACGGCCACATACAGAGATCGTGGGCACAAACACAAACAATAGGAAGACTTTTAGTATTAAACAGATGGGGTGTTGTTAGAGCAAGACCAAGTGCAAACAAAGTTTTGAAGAATCACATGTCAAGCTGTATTTTTTAATAATATTTGAAAAATATTCAGTTTGGGTAGAACATGGAAAGGGGTTATTAGCACAATCACCACACATGTGATTATGTTATCAGTATCACATAAACTGAATTGGAATGGAGCTAGGTGGCATTATGGACATTGAAATAGTTGACTTAAGTAGTGGAACAGCAATATGGTTAAAACATAACCCTCTGTTAACACAATGCAAAAATTGCAAATGATCTGACTCAGCTTGGGTTAATTTTCTAGAATGGTTAGAGATTCATGCTAGTGGGGGTCTAATACAATGGTTTCAAGTCTTCCCTTATTGCTTGGATATGTTACTTACATGTTATTGTATTTTATTAGATATTGTGTTGTAACTTCTAAAAACATGGAATAAAGCAAGAGTTGGGATGAACTTGACCTGTGAAAAATGACATCATGCTTTTGAATGAATTTGCTGAAAAGTAACCTGTAAATGAGAAAATAAAGGGGTCAAGTACAAATTGTCAGGTAACTGTGAAAGCATGGTAACAGTAACTATTATATTTGTTTCTCTGGCTTTTTTATAATAAGTAGCAGAGCTGACATAAAACATGCTCATTTAATTAAAACATAAAAATACAAGTTCAAAGACAGTAATAAAAAAAATGTTTTAATTTAAAAACAAACCCTAGCACCAAACATTTTAGATATGGTTATTACATCAAATAACCCATATTTGTAACAAAAAAAATTTAGATGTTCCTTGTATAGTTGGAAATGAGATTGGGAACAGCAGTTCATGTAGGTAGTTTATGGTAAAGAAATTGGCATCATCTTTGTATTTTTTAATAATATTTTAAAAATATTCAGTTTCAGCAATGGAAAACAGAACCCTATCATTGTTTTTGTAGCTTAGCTGGCCAGGATTGGATAATTAAACTAGCTGTCTCCCAAAGTTATTTAAACAAATGTTAAATGTGAGGTGGTCCACATGACATGTCAAGATCAAAGGGCCGACTATAAATATAAGTAAAGATCTTGATGTGGGAATAAATTTATGGAAGAAAAGAGAGCAAGGGCCACTGTATAAGGGGCAAGTCTCTCCTGGACCACAAACACCACCACAGTAGTCAAGAAGGCCCAGCAGCGACTCTACTTTCTGAGGATCCTCAGGAAAATCAACCTGGAAGAGAAGCTGCTGGTGTCCTTCTACCGCTGCTCTATCGAGAGTGTGCTGGCGTACTGTATAACCACATGCCAGCTGCTCTGCAGCGGACAGGAGAGCCCTTCAAAGGGTCATCAACACCGCCCAAAAAATCACTGGCTGCCCACTCTCCTCCCTGAAGGACATCTTCAGCTCTCGCTGCCTTGGCAGGGCAGCCAACATCCTGAAGAAGCCTTCCCACCCTCGACACAACCTGTTCCACCTATTGCCCTCTGGCAGACGGTACAGGTCTTTCAAAACTCTCACAAACAGACTCATAGACAGCTTCTACCCCATAGCGTTGGATTGACTTTTTAAATTTCGTTGCACAATGTGCAATGACAATAAAGAGATTCTGATTCTGATTAGAACATTAACAAATTACTTTATTCAGAGTACAGAACATATTGGAAAGACTCTGTGGGTCAGGTAACATCTGTATAAAGACAAACAGAGTAAATGGAGCATTGTGGGCTCCGCCTTTCCTTGACCACTGTTGTGTTTTGAACATCTTTCATTCATTTGTACTATTTACCTTCTATATCTTTCGTTTCCCTTTCTCCTGACTCTCAGTCTGAAGAAGGGACACAACCCAAAACGTCACCTATTCCTTTTCTCCAGAGATGTTGCCTGACCCGCAGAGTTACTTCAGCTTTTTGTATCTTTCCTTACATTGAGAAGGTACCTTGATTTACAAGAACATTGCCAATGTTGTAAATGTTTTACTGAGTATTAGGTGCATTCAGCCCTTTGAATTTATGCTAACTGTCTGACTAACCCCATTGCTCTCATTCTACCGTTTATTTATTTATATCGATTCTCTCACACATGCCCAATAACACTGCCTCGATCATCCAGCACTTACACAAGGACTAATTTACAGTTAGCAATTAATGTATTGGAATGGCGGGGGGTGGGAATCGCAAAGTAATCGAAAGGCTGAGATATCTATAGCAACACTTTGTTCATACACTCACAAAACCTGCTTAGGCCTCATTGAAACATACCAAATACTGAAAGGTACACAAAAATGCTGGAGAAACTCAGCGGAAGCAGCAGCATCTATGGAGCGAAGGAAATGGGCAACGTTTCGGGCTGAAACCCTCCTTCAGTCTGTATATTGATTTTAGAAAAAATGCTGCCACTTACGGCTGTGATTTTGGCCATCTTACTCAGAGTCCCCCTCCGCTGCGCAGGACAAGAGGATTTTTCCCATCGATGAAAAATAAAAGTTATTAGTGTTTAAAAAATGTTGAGATTCTCTCTCCTGAAGGCCACGCCCCTTCCGGAGGGATTATAAAACCCGGAGGTGTTCAGTGCCTCAGTAAGATGGGGGAAGCGAGAGAGTAACGTCTCTCAGTCTGAGCTGTGAATAACACTGAACACATGCCTACTAAACTGTTAAAGAAGGAACTGCAGATGCTGGAAAATCGAGGGTACACAAAAAGCTGGAGAAACATTCAGTGGGTGCAGCAGAATCTAAGGAGCGAAGGAGATAGGCAACGTTTCGGGCCGAAGCCCTTCTTCAGACAGTGAGTGGTTTTACTGACCTGTCAGTGCCCTTAATGTGGTTTGAAAATATAGTTTGGAAATGCTAAAGCTGTATTGCCTTTGGTTTGGAAATGCTAAAGCTGTGTTACCTTTGGTTTGGAAACACTAAAGCTGTGCTGCCTTTGGTATGCAAATACTAAAGCTGTGTTGCCTAATTAAAGTTGCCTTGCCTAATTAAAGTTGCCTTGCCTTCTATATAATTAAAAGTTTAATCTTGCCCACTTCCTGTTTGCGCTTTATATTGATTTTAGAAAAAACGCTACCACGTACAGCTGTGATTTTTGGCCATCTTACTCTGTCCCCCTCTGCTCATCAGGAGCCGAGGATTTTTCCCATCGATAAAAAATAAGAGGGACTATAAAAACCAGAAGTGTGGGCGTGTTTCAGTCTCTGCAAGATGGAGGAGGGAGAGGTCACAACTCGGTGTCTTTAGTGGCCTTGCACCCTGTTTAAAATGGAATGAAACTGCACTTGAATTTGGAGGCCTTGCACCCTGCTTGAAGTGGTAAGAAACTGCACATGAATTTGGTGGCCTTGCACCCTGCTTGAAATGGAATTCCAAGGAAAAGCCATGAGTCAACTGCCAGCCCACCAGCTGT
Source organism: Okamejei kenojei (assembly GCA_035221665.1). Classification (NCBI taxonomy): domain Eukaryota; kingdom Metazoa; phylum Chordata; class Chondrichthyes; order Rajiformes; family Rajidae; genus Okamejei; species Okamejei kenojei. The sequence continues at coordinate 14,512,415 of CM069165.1, forward strand.
GAGTGAGTGAGCTGCCAGCACAACAGGCTTGAGTGACTGAGCCACCACCCCAAGAATCCATTTGGCTCACAATGTTCATACTAGACCCCTGGAAACCAGTCCCTTCAGCCCACAACACCCATACTAGCGCTCCAGAAAGCCCCCCCACTGGCATTGGTGGAAAGGTGGAATATTGCGTTGGGGGACCAGCCCTCCCGTGTGGTGCTGGGAACCAACAGAGAGGTGTGTGTGTGTGTGTGTGTGTGTGTGTGTGTGTGTGTGTGTGTGTATATAATACACACATGTACATACACATGCATATAAACATACCCACATATATACATCATGCGCATATTATATACATACGCCATATACATACACGCTATATACATACACACATGCATAAATACACACACATGCATATATACACACACATATGATTGTGTGTACTATACATACAAATACACACATACATGCATACACACATATACATACACACGTATACATATACACATTATTATTTATATTATTCAGTGCATTGTGGATTTTAAAAGTCCCAAAGAAATATGAAACGAAGCCGCGGTTGTACTTGCCTTCCATTTGTGACAGCGCGTTGCGCGGTAGACATTCAAATGCTAATGTCTGGAGAAGGGTTTCGGGCCGCAACGTTGCCTATCTCCTTCGCTCCATAGATGCCGCCGCACCCGCTGAGTTTCTCCAGCATCTGCAGTTCCTTCTTTAACACAGATATTCAAATGGTAACGGGCGCCGCCGTGGGGGGGCGCGCGGCGAGGTTGTGCGGCTGCGCCACGGAGCGCGGCCATCCCCGGCGCGAGCGGGGCGCCGAGACGGCGCATGCGCCAAGCGGCCCGAAGGCGGAGGTTTGGAGCTGGCGCCACGTTTGCCGGTTCAGTCAGAGCTCGAAACGCAGCGAGCTTCAGTATAAAACGTGTAGGAAGGGACTACAGATACTGGGTTTAAACCGAAGGTAGAGACACAAAAAAAAAAAAAAAAGCTGGAGTAACAGCCGGTCAGGCAGCATCTCTGGAGAAAAGGAGTATGCGAGTATGTTTGTGGTCGAGACCCTTCTTCAGACTGAGAGCCGGGGGAGAGGGAAACGAGAGATGTAGACGATAGAGAGAGAGATGGTACAAATGAATTACGGATATGTTAAACAAAAAAAGTGACGATCATGGAAACTCCATTGCCGAGTGCGGGCTGCAGCTTTTTGAGTCTATATCGAGCTTCAGTGTAACCTCACACACACACGCACACACACAATTGTGAAAACCGAGGCGTCCTGGATAGAGATGGCAAATGAGGCAAAGTAGGAAGCAAGATCATGGAAATGAGGCAACTTTTTGGACTGGGTTCTCTGGAAAAATAGAAAGTTGCCTTACACCACAGGAATGTGTGGAACTGTTAACCATCAGATACAAATGCGGTCGTTATTGGATGTTCGGGCATGAGAGTTATAGTCGAGGTTATTATTGGTTGGGTTACGACGCATTTAACGGGCATACATCCATCCCTTTTCACCAAAGGAAGCTCCTAGCGATATACTTTAATACGACGTTATAACAACATTTAGTTACTCCAGCTTTTTGCGTTTATCATCACTTATGAATATGTGTCCCAACAATTGGCACAATTAACGAATGCAGTAATTCATTAGTTACTGAATAATTCGTTGATTACTGCGGTCATTAATTATACCAGTTATAGGATGCGTTTTCGTAACGGGTATTGAAGTGCATAACTTGCATTACACATTTGGTACAATTAGCAATTGCGGTAATTCTAGTCTGAAGAAGAGTCTCGACCCGAAACATCGCCCATTCCTTCTCCTGTCCCGCTGAGTTCCTTGTGTCCAGCATTTTGAGTCTATCTTCGCGGTAATCCATTCATTGCTGCATTCGGCAATTGTACCAGTTAATTGCTGAATGACTGCATTCAGCAATTGTACCAGTTGTACAATCGAGGGTGGGAAAAGAGAGCAAACAATGAAAAGGGGGCGGGGAAATAATACAAAAAATGTAGAATTGATTGCTTTTTGTAGAGGAAGGGCGAAGATAGTTGGGCTAGTTTTTAAACTCAGGTGAGTTGCTGTGGGTCTGGTGGTTCTCATTCATATTCTCCAGCAGTGGCCCCGGGATAACGTGTGTACTTGACGCGTGATCTGTCAATCACCCAAGCGTCACTGCATTTCCAGGAGCCGATGGTTCAACAACTCCTGCCTCCAAGGGCTGTGATAAAAGGGATCGCTGCCCCCAAACTAAAGAACAGTTCATCGAAGGCCAAAAATAGTGGATCGTCTGTATGCCGTCTGTCAGTCGGAACAGAGGGTGGGAGAAAACGAGCGAACAATACCTTTTGCATTGCAATTCCACCGCACATGAAGTAGAATCAGGGTTTGCGTGGAGCTTTTTTTTTCCAGATGTGTTGGCTTCCAAGCTAGAGAGACGCTATGGGATATATTTATTTATTGATTTCTTTCATTCCGATCATATTAAAAAGCAAACTTCATGCATCCCGAACCGAAGGTAAATATTTACAAAAAATATCCCTTTTTGTGAACAACGTGTATTAGGTTTAAACATGTAAACCAAAACACTTCCAGTAAATAATGTTTTATCCAGAAGGCAGTGGCAATCCTCTGTCTGTAATTTAATGCCATAAATTCAGAGCAACTGCATGGAAATGCTATTTTGCAGCAAAAAGATACGCAGAAACTCGATACAAGTTCGGAAGTAGCAACTGTGTTTTTTCCCCCCACAGATGTGCTTTTCGAGAGGTTTACGGATTATGGGCTGATAGTACCGTTTAGTACCGATGTCCGGGGTCAGTACATTTCGCACATTGTATCGACGGTAAACAGCCAGCTTCGGTCTGGGCGGCGCGTTGCACGGAGCAGCCCACAGCAGAGCGGAGACCGGGAACTGTACTTTAACGTCACCATTTTCGGGAAAGAATTGCATTTACGCTTGAAACACAACAGCAAGCTGGTTGCTCCAGGTGCAACGGTGGAATGGCAGGAGGATTTTGGGACCGTAGTTACCGAACCAATCCATGGAGACTGCGTGTTTTCCGGGGATATTACTGATATGCCAGGAGCAACCGTGGCGCTAAGCAATTGCGATGGATTGGTGAGTGCGGAAAAATAGCAATTCTAACTACTGTAACACAATGTTGGCGAGGGGAGTGTGATGATTATTAATGAAATGACCCATTTGGGAAGTTCCAGTAGACATCACAGTAACAAAAGCGTTGTACATTGTGTATGCAAACAAAGAATCTCCCCGTGCCTAGCACATGTGACAATAAAGTATTTCTATCCCTATCCTCCACTATCCTTCCCAGCCTTGAATATATCTAGCCAATCGCATACAAAAGAAACGTGAACGTTTTTTAGTTGTTCACTTGGTACATTCGCTTAATTTTGCAATGATACAGTAAATTGGCTCACTTTCAATATATTCTCATACTGATATGTTTAAACAATGTTAATTAATTTGTAACTTGGTGTTGTATACTGTATGTCGGGCTACAGTAACACAATTCGCCGAATATCAGCATCCTACAGCACTAATACTAGCGTTCTTCCTTGTTAAGGGTTTCAGTTTTTCCGCCCTTCCCTGTGTTGTTCTGATTGGTGAGATGTTAGGGTGATTTGAGATATTGACCTTTATCTCCTTTCCGGATTGGCTTCTACTTTATATGCAATTAGACCGAGGAAGAGCAAGAGGGCATCGTTTTTGTTTTTGGAAAAAAAATCTCCAGGATAATGACTCTTTTTGGAAAATGTTTATTTGTCAACGACGTTTATTCTCAATGTTTTGAATCCATTATTGCGGTACCATGGATATTCCATTAACCAAATGCAGTGATAGACACTAATCAGTACTGGAGTAACTCAGCGGGTCAGGCAGCATTTCTGGAGAAAAAAAAAGATAGGTGACGTTTGGGGCCGGGGCCCTTCTTCAGACTGAAGTTATCTTTGGTATAAATCAAAATGTGTAGTTCTTTGTTTCTACCAAATGCAGTGAATTAGTGATTGGGCAGTGCGTTGTTTTTCATCGTTCTCCTCGTCATGTTTTTGTAGTGACTGAGCTGACGTTAATTTTGTTGCGTCGCGAGTCCAATTGTCACCATATAACCGGGGTGACGGCCTTGAAGGTTAGATTTTCAGACCGCCAATTCACTGTGAAACGACAAGGATGAAGCACAAATCCACGCGGATCTACGTTGAGCGTTTAGTTTAACATGATAATCTTGGGAACCTATCAACATTTGGTCTGCAACCTTCTATGCCTTGACAGATTAATTCTTACTGCTTAAATGTTGTCCAACAATTACTCTGGCACCGTGTTCCTGATTCCAACTACCCTGTGGATATAAATGTTCTTCGTTAGATCGCCTCTAAACCTCTCTCTCTCTCAACCCATGTGCACTAGTTTTGAAAAACAACTGGTATGGCTAGGCGTCCTACAATGTACTCTGTGTCTGTCTGTCATAATTTTGTATATAGGACTTAAATCAAGACTACACTTTGCGTTTTAACCACAGCTTACAGGAAATCGTAAATTATGGTAATGGCAGGGTTGTGAAGGAAGCAGAAGCCTGGGAAAATGTCTGTTCTGAATAGCATAATCTGCTGTGTATCTTCAACCAAATGAGTTACCATTGTAAGGGCAACTGAATACTATGCATGATTGCTCCATATTACCTTCTTTAGTATGGAAATACGTTAACTTTGCTTTGTGTAATTAAAAATTGAATTCCAGCAAGATCTGTATGTTCCATTCAACTTAATTTCATGTCTTATTTTTTATATTCTGTCTTTAATTTTAGAAGAATGTTTCCTAAATCAGATGTCAGTACAGACTTGTGAGATGGAAACAATCCCAAATTTAAATCGTAGTATAATATTATGTATACTACGATTTTACTGAATTGTAGAGAATGCAAAGCATTTACCTGTATTTAGTTTAATGTGACAATTAAATAACTACTACTAAATAAAATAAATAATAATAATTAACATCAATATTTGAGTATACCTCTGGGCTAGATAATTCTGAAGAATTACCAACATTGTGTAAAGAATGTTATTTTCACGTCAATTCACAACAGTCGGTTCTTTATCCTGAGGCTATGCTTCCTTGTTGTAGATTTTCCATCTAGAAGCAACAACCTCTTGACATTCACCATATCAAATCATTTCACAACTCATCCTTGGTGTATGTAATTCCATTTTACTTGAAGATAGACACAAAATGCTGGAATAACTCAGCGGGTCAGGCAGCATCTCTGGAGAGAAGGAATGGGCAAAGTTTCTTCTCTCCAGAGATGCTGCCTGACCCACTGAGTTACTCCAGCATTTTGTGTCTACCTTCAATTTAAACCAGCATCCACAGTTCTTCTTTATCCATTTTGCTTGAAATTTGGTTTGTATGACAATCATAACATTCAGAAAAACAACCTAGCTATTAAAACGCATCTAATAGTAAAGGCAGAGGAATCTTCCACTTTTTTTGAAAAAGGTTAGTGTGCAACAACACAAATAACTAGAAAAACTAACAGTACAGTTTTATTGCTATAGGAAATCTACATAAGAATAAGGAGGTCCTTGTTCAGTCCAACAGGGCATTGTTGAGCCCACATCTTTGATTCCATGTATACTATAAGTTATAGGAGCAGAATTAGACCGTTCGGTCCATCAAGTCTGCTCCGCCATTCAATCATGATCGATCTAACGTTCCCTCTCAACCCCATTCTCCTGCCTTCGCCCCATAACCCCTGACACCCAACATTATTGGCCATCTTATTTAAGAGAGGATATTAATGGATTGGAAATGGTTCAAAGAAAATTTGGAATCGTTATGTTGTCATTATGAGAGCATGCGGATACAGGCGCATCAATTCACAGTCCACATTGACAATCAAGTGCCCATTTTTACACTAATCCCACCATATATAATTCTCTACATATTCCCATGAACTTCCCTTCTTGGCTTAGCAAAAAGTGTTTTCGGGCAGGTAGGCATTTATTGAAACCTCGGGTGACTTGATTGAAAGATGCATGAACCTGATGTGGGGAGGATGTTTCGATGTGGGGAGGATGTTTCCTTGTGGGAGATTATAAAACGCGAGGTCACTATTTAAAAATAAGTGTAATGGGTTTAATACAGGGATGAAGCAGTTTTTTTCTCGGAGCTGAATCTTTGGAATTATTTCTCCTTCACGTGGTGGAAGCAGAGTTAGATAAATTCTTGATATGAATGGTGAAAGGTTCTGGAATTGTGATACAATTGCCTTCTACAGGAACCAAATGACTGACTTGCTCTGGCCCTTCTTGCAATAAAGGTCAACATACTCATTGACTTTCTAATTACTTGCTGCATCTCATTTTAACTTTCAGTCTTTTGTATAATAGTGTCTTGGTCACATTAATGTTAATTTCTTGTGTAGGAAGGAACTGCAGATGCTGGTTTACACTGAAGATAGACACAAAATGCTGGAGTGAATCAGCGGGACAGGCAGCATCTCTGGAGAGAAGGAATGGGTGACATTTCTGGTCGAGACCCTTCTTCGGAAAGAGTCGGGGTGAGGAAGTCTAGAGATATGGAGGGGTGAGGTGTGAAAACGACAGATCAAAGCAGACAATGCTAAGGAAATGTTGAATCTGAATAATCTGAAGAAGGGTCTCAACCCGAAATGTCACATTCCTTTGCTCCATAGTTGCTGCCTCACCTGCTGGGTTTCTCCACCATTTATGTCTACCTTCAATTTTTCCAGCATCTGCAGTTCCTTCTTAAACAGGAAATGTTGAATGGTTCATTGTTTGCTGAGGGGAAGGTCATGAGGAATACGAGTAGAATAGGCCGTTCGGCCCATTAAGTCTATTCTGCCACTCAATCGTGGATGATCTATCTCTCCCTCCAACCCCATTCTCCTGTCTTCTCCCCATAACCTCTGTCACCCATACTAATCAAGAATCTATCTATCTCTGCTTTAAAAATATCCACTGACTTGGCCTCCACCGCCGTCTGTGCAAAGAATTCCACAGATTCACCACCCTCTAACTAAAGAGATTTCTGCTCATCTACTTCCTGAAAGAATGTTCTTTAATTATGAGGCTATGACCTCTAGTCCTAGACTCTCCAACTAGTGGAAACATCCTCTCCACATCCACTCTATCCAAGCCTTTCACTATTCTGTCCCCCCTCATTCTTCTAAACTCCAACGAGTACGGGCCCAGTGCTGACAAACGCTCATCATAGATTAACCTATTCATTCCTGGGATAATTCTTGTAAACCTCCTATGGACCCTCTCCAGAGCCAGCACATCCTTCCTCAGATATGGTGCCCAAAAGTGCTCTCAATATTCCAAATGCGGCCTTACCAACGCCTTATAGAGCCTCAACATTACATCTCTGTTTTTATATACAAGCCCTCTTGAAATAAAGTTTGCTTTCTTTAAGGTGACAAGAAGGTGTACAATCAGCAACATTTATTAGAAGGACAGTGAAACTAGGAGAACGAGGGTGGGGGAGGGACGGTGAGAAATGGCAAGCAAGGGTTACTTGAAGTTAGAAAAATCAAAACTCATAATGCTGGGTTGAAAGCTGCCCAAGCAAAATATAAGGTGTTGTTCCTACAATTTGTGTTGGGCCTTACTCTGACAATGGAGGAGGCCCAGGACAGAAAGGTCAGTATTGGAATGGGAGAGGGAGTTAAAGTATTTAGCCATCAAGAGATTATGTAGGCCTAGGCAGACTAAGTGGATGTGCTCAGCGAAACGATCGCTGAGCCTGCGCTTGTTCTTGCTGATATACAGTGGCTTGCAAAAGTATTTATACTGCTTGAAGTTTTCCACATTTTGTCACGTTACAACCACAAACGTAAATGTACTTTATTGGGATTTTATGTGATATACCAACACAAAGTGGTGCATAATTGTGAAGTGGAAGGAAAATGATACATGGTTTCCAAATTTTATTACAAATAAAAAACTGAAAAGTGTGGCGTGCAAAAGTATTCAGCCCCCCTGAGTCAATACTTTGTAGAACCACCTTTCGCTGCAATTACAGCTGCAAGTCTTTTGGGGTATGTCTCTACCAGCTTTGCACATCTAGAGACTGAAATTTTTGCCCATTGTTCTTTGCAAAATAGCTCAAGCTCAGTCAGATTGGATGGAGAACGTCTGTGAACAGCAATTTTCAAGTCTTGCCAGAGATTCTCAATTGGATTTATGTCTGGACTTTGACTGGGCCATTCTAACACATGAATATGCTTTGATCTAAACCATTCCATTGTAGCTCTGGCTGTATGTTTAGGGTCGTTGTCCTGCTGGAAGGTGAACCTCCACCCCAGTCTCAAGTCTTTTGCAGACTCTAACAGGTTTTCTTCCAAGATTGCCCAGTATTTGGCTCCATCCATCTTCCCAAGAACTCTGACCAGCTTCCCTGTCCCTGCTGAAGAAAAGCATCCCCACAGCATGATGCTGCCACCACCATGTTACACAGTGGGGATGGTGTGTTCAGGGTGATGTGCAGTGTTAGTTTTCTGCCACACGTAGCGTTTTGCATTTAGGTCAAAAACTTCAATTTTGGTCTCATCAGACCAGAGCACCTTCCTCCACATGTTTGCTGTGTCCCCCACATGGCTTGTGGCAAACTGCAAATGAGACTTCTTATGGCTTTGTTTCAACAATGGCTTTCTTCTTGCCACTCTTCCATAAAGGACCGATTTGTGGAGTGCATGACAAATAGTTGTCCTGTGGACAGATTCTCCCACCTGAGCTGTGGATCTCTGCAGCTTCCCCAGAGTTACCATGGGCCTCTTGGCTGCTTCTCTGATCAATGCTCTCCTTGCCCGGCCTGTCAGTTTAGGTGGGCGGCCATGTCTTGGTAGGTTTGCAGTTGTGCCATACTCTTTCCATTTTCGGAGGATGGATTGAACAGTGCTCCGTGAGATGTTCAAAGCTTGGGATTTTTTTTTTATAACCTATCCCTGCTTTAAACTTCTCCACAACTTTATCCCTGACTTGTCTGGTGTGTTCCTTGGGCTTCATGATGCCCAAGGAACATTGTTTGTTCACTAATGTTCTCTAATAAACCTCTGAGGCCTTCACAGAACAGTTGTATTTATACTGAGATTATATTACACACAAGTGGACTCTATTTACTAATTAGGTGACTTTTGAAGGCAATTGGTTGCACTGGATTTTATTTAGGGGTATCAGAGTAAAGGGGGCTGAATATTTTTGCACGCCACACTTTTCAGTTTTTTATTTATAAAAAATTTGAAAACAATGTATCATTTTCCTTCCACTTCACAATTATGCGCCACTTTGTTGGTCTATCACATAAAATCCCAATAAAATACATTTGCGTTTGTGGTTTTAACGTGACAAAATGTGGAAAAGTTCAAGGGGTATGAATACTTTTGCAAGCCACTGTATATAGGAGTCCACCCCCGTAGCAGCAGATACAGTAGATTTCTTTCCTCCTTAAAGATATATTTTGTTTTTCTAGGCCTTCCACTTGAGTGAACTACGTCATTTTCCCATATTATGCTCCATTTATCAGTTCATTTCCTGCTCGCAGCCAGTTTATACCCCTTTGCAGAGATTAATTGCTTACTCCTGCACAGCTTGCTTTCCCATTTGGGTTTATATCGTCAAGAACTATTAGCCCACAAACTTTCTCCTTCCCTTTTCTGTGTAATTGTAATGCCACAATGCTATGTTCTTGGCTCTGGTGGCTGCACACCCCAGGGAAATACCTTTCCTCCGTTAATATTCAGAACTGAATACAGGTTAGAGAGGATGAAGAGAGAAAAAATTGCAGATTTTGGAAATCGGAAATATAAACAAGATGCATGCAACATTCCAGGTGAGGCAGTATCTATAGAAAGACAAAAAAGTTAATGTTTAAGGTCAAAGATCCTGCCTACTTGCATTTGCCTGCCTCGCAGTCACACCATTATCTGCTTGCAATGTTTCAACTGAGGAAGAAACCTGCTGAAATTCACTACCCATAAAACAGTCAACTGCACTGGTGGATAGCAGTTACACCAGCTATTGTTCACATTCCAGACATTATTTTGAGGTTTTCCGGTTCATGGGCAATGTCCTTAAATTCTCATGCAACAGTGTATGTTCATTCCATGGATCTGAGGACCCCGATTGCCTCTAATTACTATGTTAAATTCCTTAACAAATTAGTGGAGCGCAGATAAATTGAGGACTTTGAATAATACGTGTATTTTATGTTTTTCTTATCCTGATTGAAGGTTTTTAATTTCCAAGTTCTTCATTTAATTCAACTGTTTCCTGTATTTCCATAAACTCTTTGTATGTTTCTCGCATTGCCTTTTAAATACATTGAGTCATTGTTTACTATGTTCCTTCTGTTTCCAGTCTCCTTTTACATTTATTTCTCTCTCTAGCTTGTTCTCCCAATCAAAATGATCACACCTTGTATTTCTCTCACTGTATTACGAGATGGACATATTACTTGGTTCTCTTCAATTACAAACAAGATACAGTATTTTCACAACCTTTTCACACAGGGAGATATGTATATGGGATGAGCTACCTGATGAAGTGCAATAACAATGTTTAAAAGCCATTTGGACAGGTTCATGTGTAGGAAGGATTTAGGGGTATGGGTCAAAAGTGAGCAAATAGGACTAGCTTAGATGGGCATCTTGTTCAGAATAGACAAATTAGGCTATAGAGCCCGTTTCTACACTGTGTGACACTATGACCATTTTTAATAGTAAGATTAAATGAGAACTTACCAGTTCGAAGTTTGATCGTTATTTTATGAGGAGTAACGATGAGGGATTACGTGCCCTCCACTCCCCACCCTCATAAAATAAATGATCATCTGGTAGTTCTAAATCTATGATGAGCCTTACTATCTTACTCCGGCTATTTTGTGTTCTGTGTTTTTCATGCCGCTGCTTTGAAGTATGCCGTTCCAGCGCCAGGCGGGCCTTCTTCACGTAATCCCTCATCGTTACTCCTCATAAAATAACGATCAAACTTCGAACTGGTAAGTTCTCGTTTAATCTTACTATTTTACTTCGGAGTCACGTGAGTGACTACGTGAAGAGTTTGAAGCTTTCTGTGTTTTTTATGTCGTAGAATTCGTCTATACGACAGTCCGGCTAAGTGAACACATACATGAGAAAACCAGACTAGTTTTAGTTCTTTCCATAATAAAATTTTTAATGATAAAAGAACATATAATAACCCTCCTTATATCCGAGGGAACCATTACAAAGTGATAAAAGATATAAGTGATAACATAACTGATCATAGTAATCAATAGTGAAACAAAGCAGGTGACTATAGTGAACCCAACACCGAGTGGCCAAAGCTTGTCATTGTGTGAACAGGTTTATTGTAGAACTTTGAAAAAGTTTCTTCTTTACTCCACCCTGCGGTTTCTAAAATATGCTCGAGCGGTACGTCCCGTACCTTCGCCGCGGACGTAGCTGCAGCCCTGGTGGAGTGAGATTTGAACACATCAGAGTCTACTCCTGCTAAAAGTAACACCTGTTTCAACCACTTTGGGATTGTTTGTACTGAAGCTTTTGTGTGTGGTTTCTTATGCGTAATCATTAACGTTTTTTCATTACCTCGAAGAGTTTTGGTAATTTTTATATATTGGTTCAAATGTCTAACCACACACAATGTTGGATCATTAGGATAAGCTTGAAAGGTTACCTTTGCTCCAGTTCTTCCTGGTCTGCTTTGTTTGATCAGATCATAAACATAGAACACAATGTTATCTGTAGTCATATGCATACAGTCTAAACGCAACATTTGTAATGTTTGCACCCTTTGAGCTGAAACCAATGACATTAACATTATTAATTTGAATGTTAATCTTTCCAATGACAAACCTTCGATTGGAGTCCATTGTCTAAGTAAAGTAAGTACAATGCTAACATCCCAAATCTCTGTATATCTTGGTTTGGGTGGATTTTTGTTAAAGATTCCTTTCATGAATCTGGATATTAGTGGATGTGATCCAATTGATTTCTGGTCAGACATTAGTCCTAAATAAGATGATAAGGCACTACGTGCAGTATTAATGGCACTGTAACTTAAGTGTTGCTCAAAATGCAATTCAGCAAGGAACTCCAATACGTTTGCAATATTCACAGTATGATATGATATATTTGACTGTCTGCAAAATTCTTCCCATTTCTTTATATGTGTCATATATTGTTTCTGTGTGCTATCTCGCCATGATGCGGCTATAACTTCCACAGTTCTATCCGACAATCCAAGCTCCTGTAGTGGTCTGGTGAAAACCTGCAGATTAATAAATTCATATAAGCATGTAATGGATGAATTTCTTTGGTTACTGGATTTATCAATAAATCACTGCAGTTAGGAATTGACATATATGGTTCTTTAATCATGTTTAACATTAATGGGAACCAAGGTTGTGTCGGCCAATTTGGGATTACCAACAATCCTGTGGCAGAATCTTGCCCTATTTTCTTCAGACATTGCTGAACCAGAGCAAATGGTGGAAAAGCATAAAAGAACATATTCCCCCAGTGTAATGAAAAAGCATCTACTGCTACTGCATCTGGGTCGTGTTCCCAAGACACATATTTAGGCAATTGATGATTTAGTCTTGATGCAAACAGATCAATGTCTGGTAACCCATATCGAGTTACAATTTTCCTGAAAATTACTGGGTTAAGCATCCATTCTGTGTTATCTTTAAATATCCTTGATCTATTATCTGCCACCACATTGTCTTTACCTGGAATGTAGTTTGCCGAGATCCAAATTTGGTGATCAATACACCATTGCCATATCTCATTGACCAGACAATCACATGATACCGATCTGACTCCGCCCATGTGATTAATATATGCAACAGCTGTTTTATTGTCTAATTGTATTAATACATGTAGACTCTTTTTTGTAGAACAATATGCCTTTAGTCCATAAAAAGCACCCAATAACTCTAAATAGTTAATACCATATGTTTGAAGAAACATTTCCTCTTGGACAGTCCATCTACCTCCACAACTGGAGAATGAATCTGTTGCCCCCCATCCGAGAGCGCTAGCATCTGTTTGTAAAACCACTTCAGGCTGTTGTATCAGAATGTTTTTAGCAACTTGTGGGACATTTTCAATCCACCATTGTAATTCCAACAAAGCTTCTTTTGTTAATTGCATAGGCCTATCAAAATGGCCTGCCCTCTTTTTTAGAGCTCTTATTTTGTCCCTTTGAAGATTTTGGTAATGTAATGGACCAAATTCCACTGCAGGAAATGCTGCTACTAGCTTACCAATAGCTTTTGCTACTTCTCGGATAGAGGGATAAGGTTTGTGAATGAGACCCTTACAAGTCACCAAAATATCATCAACTTTATCTGTTGGTAAAGTTACTAACATAGTAATTGAGTTAATTATAAACCCCAAATAGTTAATTGACTGTGCTGGCTGCAGCTGGGATTTAATTGGATGAATCAAGAACCCTAGCTTTTCAAACAAAGCTTTAGTTGCTGAAACTGATTTCTCAGCTGATTCCTGATTGTCATTGATGATTAAAATGTCATCGAGATAAGCCATAACGATGTGTTTTTGTGCTCTTAATTGAGCTAAAACTGGTTTCAACAGTTTAGTAAAGAGCCTGGGAGCTGAACTTAACCCATTTGGTAAAGCTCTGAATTGCCACAGCTGTCCCAGCCAATTAAATTTTAAGTACCTTCGAAAGAACTGATGTATTGATACAGAATAATAGGCGTCTTTTAAATCAATTGTAGCCATATAACAACCTGCTGATATCAAATGTTTTGCAGTATTAAACGTTTCCATTTTAAAATGTTTGTATTCTACAAATTTATTAAGATTTGTAAGGTCCAGAATAATTCTGCAACCACCATCTTTTTTATCTCTTGGAAATATATTTGACACAAATTGATGCTCGTGTTCAACAGTTTTTTCAATAACACCTTTTTTAAACAATTTGTCAATTTCCCCATTTATTTCTGCTTTTTCTTTTGCAGAAAACACGAAAGCATAAGCAGGTTTATTCTGTACTGGAGAGTTAACCCCTTCTTTAAATGTAATAGTGGCTCCTGAAACTGTTTGTAAAATAAACCGATCAGATGTGATAGTAAGCCAGTCTTTATAAAACTTTTGTAATCTCCCTCCAACTGGAGATTTGTCCACAGTTTCTTTAAGCATAGAATAAATCTTTAATACCTCTCCATATGAACGTGGTGGTCTCCTTCTCCCCGTATACGGGTAAGCATTAGGCTGTGTTGGATGATAATATTTCCTTGACATACTCCTGCCTCTGTTTCCAAAATCAAATCCCCTTCTTGGCGAAAAATACTTTTTTTGTCCAAAGACGAAAGGTCTCACGTGGCTAAAAGATTTAGCTTCTTCATCCATATCTTTTATTTGTTTAGGCAGGTTTTCTCCAAACAGATAACCAGGAGCTTGAACACCACTTGCTCGACACAGACTTGCAAACCTTGGGTGAAATATGGGCCGAATTGCAATCTTTCTCATACAATTAATTTCATAGAAGGAATTGCATAATAAGCCCAAAGTATCTTTTTGAATCTTATCCATCTCCAACCCCTCCATTTGTCTTCCATAAGCCGTAACGGCAGCAGAAATTAATTTGAGGATTTTTTGAAATCTCATTTCTTGTCCTCTCATGCTTGGGGTCATAGATGTCCATATAGACGGATTAACCGTAGGTACCTCCAGTGAGGCACAATTATCCGGTGTTTTATATAATTCTGATGTTTCAATCATCACAGAATCTTGAAGTTGGTGAGATACCATATAATTAATGTTGGCAGCTAGGTTTTCTTCCATAGCCTCACCACTTCCTTCAGGTATAGCAAAATCTTTTGCTATCCCAGGCACATCTGGCCTTTTCTTTTTTATTTGTGGTGTGCATTCATAATCCACATCACCACCTGCAGGGTTTGTCTTTTGCAGCCTTAATTCACTTGGAATTATATCCCATGAGACTTCCTCCGCCCCGAATCCCGGGTCCGGAGTTTCAAACTCCCAATTTGGCACACAGCCATATTCTGGATATTCAAGCCCCTCAGGGCCTTTTTGGGAAACTTTTGGGTACTGTGACCCTTGTCTCATAATTTTTTGGAGTACTTTCTCCATATGCTCCATTTTTAGCCACATAGTTTTATTATCTGGAGGACTTTCATTATCAGAGTCATTATCAGAAACCACGGGCCTCACAGATTTCTTTTTACATTTTTTAGGAGCATTTCCCTCCGTGGTTATTATTTCTGGAGAAACTATAATCTCGCTAACGGGTGAATCAGCGGCCACCGGTATCGGAACCGGATCCGCACTAATCTCTTGTCCCGTATTTTTAGCTTCACCCCGGGATGATCTTTTTACCCGCGAAATTCTCTTTTGCGATTTCTCCATTTTTCTTTTTCATTTATCTGGCCAAATCAGCACGCCAGCGTGACTCTGATTTTTACTTTTACTTTCACTATCCTGCTGGTTTTTACCAGCATAACTTCTTTTTTAGAACGTCCCGACTTTACCACACTTACCTGCGGGTCCGTTCCGACCGCTGCGAGGAGCTGCGCTCTGCAGCTTCCTGCTTCTGCCGTTAGCGTCGACGTAATGCCGTTCCAGCGCCAGGCGGGCCTTCTTCACGTAGTCACTCACGTGACTCCGAAGTAAAATTAATTATAAACTGCGCTCCAGGAGATGAATGGGTCATCCACATCTGCTTTTTTTTTTTCTTGAATTGCATAAATTTGAGATGAATTTCCTTGAACTTAAAAGGTTGTTTTCCCCAGTAAGGTTTTAAAAAATATATTAAAATCAGGAATAAGTGGTTTGTCGTTGGAATGGGAATGAGGTGACCTTGTGCATTGTTCAGAATACAAAGGAAGCAGTGTACATTCGTTTCTGACAATAAGAGATGAAAATATATATAACTGTTGTTCATTGTTTTTCTACTAGATTGAAGTTGTTTCCACAATTAAATTGGATTCCAAAGAGATTTGATCCTGAAATTGACTATTAATGCCAACTTTCTCCAACTAAAATGCATGTAGATGCATCGAGGGGATCTACCACAGTCGCTGCCTCAAAAAGGCTGGCAGCATCATCAAGGACCCACACCATCCTGGCCACACACTCACCTCCCTGCTACCTTCGGATAGAAGGTACAGGAGCCTGAGGACAGCAAGAACCCGGTTCAGGAATAGCTTCTTCCCCACAGCCATCAGGCTATTAAACTTGGCTTGGGCAAAACTCTGAACATTAATACCCCTCCATCTGTTATTTGCACTTTATCAATTTATTCATTCATGTGTGTATTTACGTATATAATTGTAGTCAATGCCTACTATGTTCTGTTGTGCTATGCAAAGAAAGAATTTCATTGTCCTGTCAGGGACACATGACAATAAACTCTTTTGACTTTGACTTGTAGATCCTGGGAATCTTTGTCTTGCATATCTTGAAGGTACAGCAGCCTGAAATCTGCAACATCCAGGTTCAGGAATAGCTTTTCCCCACAGTTATCAGGCTACTAAACTCAACTCATACAACACTTTCAACATTAATAGGCCATTGCACTTTATCTGTTTATTTATTTTGTGTGTGTGTGTATATTTATTCAATGGTATATGGACACACTGATCTATATTATGCCTACTATATTCTGTTGTACTGAAGCGAAGCAAGAATTTAATTGTCCTATCTGGGACACGTGACAATAAACTCTCTTGAATCTTGAAAAGGAAACACCACTATCATCCTGGAAGATAGAAGTTAACCTGCGATACCTCTTGGAATTTTTTTTCTCCCAAACTGTTCACTGACATGTGACTGCATGATCTGGTTTAAGCATTTACAACCTCCTGTTTAAATGGTACATCGCCTCTTTAAATGGGTCTTGGGTTGGCTTTGGTTTGGCCTGCAGAAGTACTTCGGGAGAGTGAGCAAATTGCTCATTTCTTGCATGGTCATGTGGCATGTTTGTCAATCAAATTTAACTGCGATTTGGAAGATATAATAAGAGGATCTTAAATTGATGTTGGGTTCATTTAGCTTAGGCTTTCCACCTATTTGAAAAAAAAGATCCCAGTTAAAAATCTCCTTGCAAGTAATTTTCCAGCTCAGAGTAAACCAGAGTAAAAAAGAATGCAGCGGCTGGGTTTGTACACTCTGGAGTTTAGAAGGATGAGAGGATATCTCATTGAAACATAAGATTGTTAAGGGGTTGGACATGCTAGAGACAGGAAACATGTTCCCGATGTTGGGTGAGTCCAGAACTAGGGGCCACCGTTTAAGAATAAGGAGTAAGCCATTTAGAACGGAGATGAGGAAACAATTTTTCTCACAGAGAGTGGTGAGTCTGTGGAATTCTCTGCCTCAGAGGGCGGTGGAGGCGGGTTCTCTGGATGCTTTCAAGAGAGAGCTAGATAGGGCTCTTAAAAATAGCGGAGTCAGGGATTATGGGGAGAAGGCAGGAACGGGGTGCTGATTGGGGATGATCAGCCATAGTCACATTGAATGGCGGTGCTGGCTCGATGCTGAATGGCCTACTCCTGCACCTATTGTCTATTGTCCTGCACCTTTTTGATAGTTCTGTTTTTTCATGCATTGTAATTTATACACAATAAAATATTTGTTACAACTGTTTTTTGCATATCTTTTTCTCTGCTAAAAGAAATTAGCAGAGAATTTTATTTTGATTTTAACTCCAATATTCTTGTGTGCTTATACCTCTGAACTGAAGTATATACTCAATCTGTTCGATCTCTCCTTGTGTGTTTAAACCCACTTTTCCAACATCAGAAGTAAAACTTGCTGCTGTTTCTTGGTTGCAGGTGTTTCCTTAATTTTGCCTTCCATCACAGTGACCAATGTGGAGTAGTCACTGTGGTGGATGTTTATGTTACAATGTATTTGGTGTGTTCTGTTGCTTTTTATTTGTATGACTGATTTGGCAAATTAAACATCCTCGTATGTTTTAAAACATACTTGGCTAATAAAGTATTATTGTGCGTTGTGTAGTTAGAGATCAGGCAAGTGGCAATCTTTTCAGAAGCTTAATTGCTTTTGTGTTTAAACCCACTTTTCAGAAGTAATTGGAGCAAGGCATTTCCATATAAATCGTTAGCCTCCACCGTGCTACAATGAAACCAGCTGACCCTTGAGCTTGGAAATTGAGTTTGAGCTTGAGGGCTGAAAGCATCTTTGATGTACATGCTTCCCCAAGCTGCATGAAGTGTTCTGATGTTTCACAAGACTGATTATTGTGGACAATAGTTTTGACCACATCAATGAACTGGAAACCTTGTATTTTTTTCCCCCTCTGTTCTGTTTTTAATTGGGTTTATTGTACCTGATCATTCTGGACCTTGGATCATTGCCTAAACTTAATTCCACACCACTCCTCTGGACATAACTTCAGAAGTTGGGAGGGGGGCAACAAATTGACTGCACTTGTGAGGTAGCCTCTATTTCTATGTCCTGATTTTTCTTCCATGAGAGCTCCTATTGTTGAACCATTTAAGAATGTCAGATAGACAAATAAAGTAATTTCAGCTTTTATTTCAGAAAAGAAAATCATGTAGCAGTATAGAGTACTGAAAACAAGTGAGGCTCTTCATAAATATTACCTGCTCTTGTTTTACAATAAAATAGAGGGGAAGAAACTTGCTTGATAGGTATTTTTTGTTCTTTAAATATTTATCTTGTAATGTTCTTGTAGACATACAGTTGAGGTTGAATTTAATTTGCAAAGGGAAGTTTTCATTCTCTACATTATTTGGAGGCTGTCTTTCAGACACGGGGACATGAAAGCTAGTACTTTAAGTCTGGGGAGGAGTCTGAAATCAACAAGCCATCTGGCAACAATGGCAATTGAATGAATAACTTGTATGTTTCAGCTTGTAAGTTTCGGTTTGTAGGTTTCAACTTGTCAAAACAAACCAATTTTATTTTTATTTACTGTTCTTACTGGGAGGTGATTGATTAACTGCTTGCTATTCACAGCAACAGGTATCTACTGCAAAGGTTGAGGGCTTGTGAATTTTAAAATAATGGAGACTTCTTTAGAAATCTAATCTCTTAATTAACTGGTGGAGCCATGATTATTGGGAAAATAGTGAAAATTTACCACTGCTGATTCAAAACATCATGTGACAAATTGAATAATGTTATCTTGTTATTCGTAAGAAGTTGCTAACCAATATTTAAATG
The DNA here is from genome assembly GCA_035221665.1 of Okamejei kenojei. Taxonomy (NCBI): domain Eukaryota; kingdom Metazoa; phylum Chordata; class Chondrichthyes; order Rajiformes; family Rajidae; genus Okamejei; species Okamejei kenojei. The sequence goes on from CM069165.1 coordinate 14,531,666, forward strand.
TTATAATCACTAGGCTGGATTGATTCATGCAGATATTGGCGAGTTTTTCATTGAGCCATTGGAGAAAGGCCAGAGGGCGCAGGAGGAGAAAGGTCGTGTTCATGTTGTGTATCGTAGATCATCTATCAAACAAAACGTGTCAAAGGACCTCGATACTGAAGGTATTTAAAGGAGTAATGCTTGCAGAAAATGTCACGTCTTAAAGTCATGATTAAAAGTAAATATCTTATTTCATAAATCCTTGGAATCTGAATGCTAACTTAGCACAAAATAAATGCATGTTTTATAAGACAAATTTTTATTAAATATTTGTATTCTGCATTATTTGCTTGTTTTATCAATCTGCACAGTTATTATTGTGATAATCTGATTTTTAGTATTTTGTTTGAAGACCTGTAATTTCTCTTCTAATTTAATACCCTGTCTGGTGTTTTGTCAAATGTTAAATGTCCAGGAAATCAACCATTTAAAAATTATGTGACTTGTTTAGCTAAAATAATTTGCTGATTTAATCTGCGTTAATCTATATTTCAATACAACATTTGTGGTATGCTGAGTTCTTGGAGGGAACATCTGCTTTGTTCATATTTGAATGAGGAAGGAAATTATAAGATGAGCTTTCTTGACTTTCACAAAGTCTCCTTTGCCTCCGAACCCATTCTCATCTAATTGCACTTTAAATCAGTGCCTTAGGATATTTGTGTATATTAAAACCAAGTTGTACATAATAAGCTCGGGGAGAATAGTTGAGGCTGTTGTTCAGTGGAATTATAACACTCTGCATGGTGTGCACTGCTAAACCAGGTGTTTCCATAAACTACTCATTCAAAGACATGTAGCACTTCATTACTCAAGCTTAAAGCTATTTTCTTCAGATCAAATTCTGTTTGAAGCCCATGAAAGTAAGATTGATTACACTAAGGACAATGTAGTACTTGAGACTGTATGAGGAAAAATTATCTTCAGTATGATTATTTATTGTCATGTACACCAGGGTGCGATGAAATTCCTAGTTCACATGAAGCTCACAGTGCAAACTGTGTACATACAGTTGTTATACATACAATGACCAATGCAAAACAGCAGAATCCTGCAAGGATGTGGCACAAAATCAGAGGAGGGCAGAAGTACAAAACTGAATAACAGGATGAGGTTAAGTTAAGAATGGCAGCGCCTCTGTGAATGGGGTGCAAAATAAGTGATTGGTTCAGAAGCCATGGGGAAGAAGCTGTTCTGAAGTCTGGATGTCCTTCCTGACTCTTCTCCCAAATGGTCGAAGAGAGAAACGGGAATAGCCAAGGTGCAATGATCCTTGACGATACCTCTAGTATTTCTGATGCAACACACCGTGAAGATAAACTGGATGGAAGGAAGTGATGAGCATGTGATGCACTGGGCTGTGTCCAGCACACTATACAGATCCAGCCTGTCAAATAGAATTGCCATTGGAAGCACAGTGGTAGAGTTGCTGCCTTATAACACCTGAGACCCTGGTTCCATCCTGACTATGGGTGTTTCTTCTTCTTGCGTATGGCGTGCACAGCCTAAAGTTGTAGGACAACTTGTTCTATTTGATCTTATTTGATTGTGCACGCCGATTTGATTGCATTAGTCGAAACAGGTCGGACCACATGAAGGTTGCAATCTTCCACCCCACTATGGGTGCAATCTGTATGGAGTTTGCATGTTCTCCCTGTTATCCATGTGGGATTTTTCCAGGTGCTCCGGTTTCCTCCCACACTCCAAAGACGTGCAGGTTTGTAGGTTAATTAATTTCTGTAAATTGTCCCTAATGTGTAGGATAGTGCCAGTGTACGGGGTGATTACTGGAGGGCGTGGACTTGGTGGGCCAAAAGGCCTGTTTCCACGCTGTATCTCTAAAATCTAAAAAAATATAATTTCAGGGTACAAAATAATGACTATGACATTTACTCCACATATTGAGAGCATAGTTGCTGTGGAAAGGGGAGGCAATGAACTATTGCAGATTAACACTTTTCAATGGAAACGTAAAGACAAAGAACTGCAGTTGCTGGTTTAAAAATAAAAACCGTTGGAGTGATTCAGTGCGTCTCTTATCAACATCCTTCCAGTAACCGCTGTACTGTTCCAGTAACCCAGAGAGTTGTCAATTTGTGAAATTCTTTGCCTCAGAAGGCAGTGGAGGCTGATACAGATGAATGCATTCAAGAGAGAGTTAGACAGAGCTCTTAGGGCTGGAGGAATCAAGGGAGGAGCTGGGTACTGATTGTGGATGATTAGCCATGATCACATTTGAATGGTGGTGCTGGTTCAAATGGCCTACTCTGCACCTATTTTCTGTTTCTACCTTTCTAACATTGCGCCCAGAACCGAACAGAATATTCTAAATATGGCCTCACCAACGTCTTGTATAACTGCAATATGACCTTCCAACATCAACACTTGTAAGAATTCCTAGTATTAAAAGCTATTATGGGGCCAGAAATGGAAGTAGTGTGGCTAATAGTTTATTGGGCAAAGGGCCAAGGCAGCAGAAAGTGGGCATGTGGGAAAACCTGTAGCTAAGGACTCCAAGGGAAAGTGAAAGATGCTTGAGAAAGATGTACCCAGAAACCTCACTTTCTTAAAAAAAAAATTCTATAGAGCACAAAGGAAAGAATGTCCTTAAGTCACCACAGGTTGTGTGAATATTAAATACATTATTGTACATTTGTACTCCCTGCTATCCTCTTGTTAGATTGTGAATTTAATAGTGTTCCTCTAAGCACAGCTAAGAAGCAGTCAATCATAACATTATCCATTTGCTATTTAAATTGTAGAAAACTATATAAACTGCCAAAATAGTCCATCTGTAGTAGTGAAAAATGTATGCTAAGTTTTAGAACTTACTAGACCAAGTGGGACCTGTTGGGTCCCATCCTCCAAGGCGGGGGGGCATCACAGGGGAAGACTGGTCCCCGAATGCAATACACCACCTGCATTCCAAGCCTTGTTCCAGACCGAGGGACTGAAGAAGGATTTTTATCCAAAAGGTCACCTATCCATGTTTTCCAGAGATGTAGCCCGAGTCACTGAATTACTCCAGTGCTTTGTGTCCATTTGTATATTAACCAGCATCTGCAATTCTTTGTTTCTACTAATACAGTGATAATCCCTTACTCTGTTAGAGTGCACAATCAACAATAATGGACACCATTTCCACCCTCTCCCTCATCCGTTATAATGAGGGTTTACCATAGTTTACATACTGAAAAGATGCCTTATTCTTCTTCTGTCATGTGGCGTGCATAGCCTAAAGTTGTTGGACAACTTGTTCTATTTGATCTTCTGTTTGTGCACGTCGAGTTGATTGCATTAGTCAAAACAGGGCGGACCACATGAAGGTTGCAATCTTCCACCCCAAAAGATGCCAGAAAACTAAACATATATTTGTCCAGTGCTATCAATGCAGTCAGATATCAAGAATGGACAGTTGCTGTATGCAATTTTGTTGATTTTGATTATTTAAAAACAATGATTCATAGTCTTATTCCATGCTGAAACACTTAGTATTATGAGTATTATGCATAATAGCCTACATAAAATTATATTGCTGACTTTCAATGAATGCCATGTGTATGTGCAAAGCAAAAACAATTTGTTTGATTAATTGTGCCCGTATTGATCGTGTAAGACAAAAGACTGAGTGCAATAACCTAAAAAAAATCTATTAATGGGTAAAACAATCAGTGTTCAGTATTCAGCAGCTTAAATCAATGGTGCGCAGTTGTTAACTGCAGGCAGGGTAAGATTAACATTTCATATCATGAGGCTTTCTCGTGTTGTATTTTCAAAGATATCATCTGTTCAAATAATCTGGCCCAGAAATTAATACCAAAATCAGAGATGGTATAGCATTGTACATAAAGTATGATAAAAATAATGGTGGGAGTAAAGGTTGGCTCAGAAAATCGGGGTGAAGACGCAGTCTGGGTATAGCTGCGATGCAGTAATGGGTGGAAATGTTCATGGGAGCTATCTATAGTCATTCAAATAATAGGGGTCATTTAATGTGGGAAGCATATAAAGTTGCCAGAAAGAAAGGTTGTTTAGAATTTGACAAAAATCAGCAACAGCATCAGCAGTAAAACAAAAGAGACAAATATAGGTCCCATACAATCAGTAAATGGAAAATATATAATTGAATTTAACAGGAATGGGTATTAGTTAAAGAAAAAAAACCTGGAGAAAGTAATAAGACTGAAAGCTCATATATCCCTCCAGTGATAATGTGCATTCTGAGCAATTATGAGATGAACAAGTCTTCGAGCTATCGGGAGAAGTTGATTAGACCAGGACTTTATTCCTTGGAGCACAGGAAGATGAGAGGTCACAAAGGATGGTGGGTGTATGGAACCAGCTGCCAGAGGAGGTAGTATGACTGAAGATTTCAGTTTTCCTAAAGATTGGACAGATGGATAATGGGGGATGATAAACCACTTGTCCTAACATCACAAGTAGGGAAAATGCCAGAATTTGTAATAAAGAGTGTTATCAAAATGAAACGTGCTAGAGGACCTCCGAGTCAAGCAGCATCTGAGGAAGCAAACGGTTGACACTCTGCATTAGGACTTTTTTTTCTGCACCCTGCCAGCTTAATGGTGTATTTTCTATTGGAAACTATGCAATATTCCAAGTGCAGCCTCACCAACATCTTTTATAATTGCAACATAGTGGCCCGTTCCTGTACGGAGCCCTGACTGATGTAGACACTGTGCCATAAAAGCCTCCTTCAGCACCCTATCTACCTTTGACGCCATTTTCAGGTATGAACTTGCGTTCCTAGGCTTGTCTGTTCCACGACACTACCCAGGGGCCTATCGTTCACTGTGATAGTCCTACCCTGGTTTGGGTATCCAAAATACAACACCTCAATTATGTGAATTGAATGCTGCTCTTTCATTCCTTGGCAAACTTGCAGAACTCGGGAAGCTCGTGTAATTTTTGACAACCACCTTCAGTGTCTACAATACCTCCTATTTTAGTGTAATTTGCAAATTTACTAAATATGCCTTATACATTCCCATCCAAATAATTAACAAATGCCGAACAACATTGGGCTCAGTCCCATTTCCTGTGGCACAGCATTAGTCACAGGTCTCCAGTCTGAAAGGCAATATTTCCGTATCACCTTCTCCTATTATCAAGCTATATATCTAATTATTAATGTATTATTATCTGTATAATTAATTATTAATATTGATTATTGTATATTTATTTGTTTTATTACATTAATGAACCCGAGCCTGTGAAGCTGCAGCAAGCAAGGGTTTCATTCCTGATGAATAGAACAATTACACTCTCTTGACTCTTGGATGACTTGATTTGCTCCAACATTCAGTTTGATTGTGGCTGATTTTCCCCTTTCTAATGCACCTTAAAGCTCGTTGTGTCAAGAAATTTGTCTCCTTCGTAAATGTATTCAGCGCATTCGGCAGAAACATGTGGCAGAAACCTTCAATAAACTGCTCAACTAGAGAATTAGCCTCTTTGATTTATTCAGTCTATATCCAGTAGATACTCAATTACCTAATTATGTGTGGATCCTATGCAATCTAACCTTTTCGAGTAGGCTACCGAACAGGATGTACTTGAAGTTGGTCATGATTACAGCATCAATGAGGTCCTCTGGTATATCCGCTTGTTCTCCGAAGTAGGAAAAAAGGTGCAGGTTCATGAGTGAAGCTCTTTTCCCCCAACTGTTAGTTTTTGCAAGGATACCATCTGCTGTCAAGACCATGTTCATTTTTGAGATGGCACGTGGCTATTTTTGGTCACTTGCAAGAGGGTTTGCTGTCGACAAGTCAGAATGAGATTTGATTAAAATCAGGGTCGTAGTTCCAAGTGTTTTATCAACGGGCACTTAACAAATCTTTCTCTCTTGTCCTATCATCTCGATGATCAGGGTCTTTTGTTGAACCTCTCTGCCTTTAGCAGTCTAGAGAGCTGTCTCTTTCTCCATGAGGCATGGGAATGAGAATCCATATTGCATATATGATAAATTATTTGCTGCATCTCAAGGACATTCTTATAAAACTAGCCTTTTGTTTTCTGGTAAGAAGACTGTTTCTCACAGGTGTTTTCACAATATTTTCTTGTGACAGTGGACATGTTTCTGCTACTGTGTTAAAGCCGTGCAGATGGATAACAGTGCAGATGGATAACAGTGTAGATTAGGTGGTCGTTGAACAGTCATCAGTGCAGTCCTTGCCAGGGAATGTGGACATTCTTTCTGTCTTTAGATCTTAAAATGATGCAATCTAACAGATGCCAGTTATTGGATCAGGATGTTTCCATGACATCTTGTGTTTGTATCTTTCTGGCAAAACAGGGGATTTGTTATGACAAGCCTTTTGTTTGCAAGAGGACTCAATTAGAGTTTGTTTTCCCTGCTGTTCCTTGTCAATCAAATACTGGCAGAGTATTGTGAAGTTTCCAACCCCAAAGGATCAGTTTATCTTCTTGGAATGCAGGCTAAGATTGGGGCATATACGCTTATGGCCATATCATGTTGGTTGTTTGTCAGAGTGAACCATTTATTAAAAAAAGGAACCGTATAAGCCATTTGGGTCTTAGCATATGCAATCCTAAAGGAAGTTTATCAACGATTGTGCTTCCACAGAATATTGAGGAAATTTGGCAGGTCACTGAAAAAACTATCGGTCTTCAACAGGTGAACAGCAGAGGGAATACTGGCTGGTAGCATCGCAAACTGGTTTGGTTACTCAACCACCTAAGAACGAAGGTGGCTAAATAAAATAAAGGACATTACCCAGTCTACACAAGTATTAACCTGCCCACTATCAAAAGGAAGTACAGGAAGTGCTGACTCAAAGACAGTTAACATCATCAAAGACCCACACCACCTTGGCCACGCTCTCATCTCTGCTAGCATCGGGTAGATGGTACAGGAACCGAAAAAACATGATCTCCAGGTTCAAGAACAGCTTCTTCCCTATGATCATCAGGATCTTGAACCACACTACAAAATCCAAAACCAGTTTAGGTTTATTATTGTCACATTTACTAAGGTACAATGAAAAGCTTTGTTTTGTAATCTGTCCAATCAGATAATATACATAAAGGCAATCAATACAAACTCAAGTACAATAGAGCAAAGAAGATACAGAGTGCAGAATATAGTTCTCAGCATCGTAGCACATCAGTTCCCAAGACAAAGTCCAATGTCCGCAGATGGGATAGAGGTGAATCGGGCAGTATCCTAGCTTATGGATGGTTTGTTTGCTCTACATACTTTGCCTATTAGAAACATAGAAAATACGTGCAGGAGGAGGCCATTCGGCCCTACGAGCCAGCACCGCCATAAACTGCAGCAATCAAGAATTGAATTGTTCTGCCCCAATGCATATAACAATTAACGTCCTTTCACTCTTGGCCTTGACATGATTTGCTCCAGCATTCAATATCATTGTGGCTGTTTCTTAATCCTGATGCCATATTTCCCCTTTGTTCCCAATATCTGCCTATGTAAGTGTATCCGGAGAACTTCCTAAACTGCTCAGTTTAAAAGTAGATTAAAATCTCCTATTATTAACACTGTACTCCCAAGCTGAACTGTGTTATTCTTCCCGGGTGGACAGGGGAAAAGATCCAAAGATCTTCTCAAAGCTTCTGTGAAATGTTTACAGCAGCTTGTTGGAATTCCTGGCCCATGGCCACTCATAATGGAAGACAAGAATTCAAAATGATGTTGAGGACCACAAATCCATTCATTGACAGTACCTAAACCCAAGAATCACACTACCTACCGAACTAGCCTTTTAACTGCCTCATCATGCACTTTTTGCTTGACCAGAATACGGTTGAATCTGTGGGTCAGCATTGGCCTATAGGCCAGCTCAGCATCATGGAAATGAAATAGATCAGGTTATCCTTGATCCTAGGTCTAAGAATATAGCCCATATCTAACTGATGCTTTTGCATCTTTTCTGGCTGTTATCGTCATTTAACTTTAATAAAATAACTAATTTATAGCATTCAAACAAAATCAAGTTGGTTGTAACCAATATGTTTTTCATATCTTACATGTTCTTTACTCATTCCCCCCTCCCCCCCCCCCCCCCCCCCCCCCGCCCACCAAACCATACCTTAAATTTAACTTGACAATGCCTCGCCAGGAATGCTTTTCTAAGACCACTTTATTTCAGCATAACAAGTGAAATCTCCTACTCCTAACCAAGCAAATACTGTAATAGCTGGTAAGGCTGAATTGAAGTTGACCATGAACACATTATTAAAGCGCTGTGAACCTTGGCTACCTGGACACTTGTATCCTAGCTGCAAAAGAAAAGCAAAAGACGTATTTATCTTTAGTTTTTTTGCTAACTAAATGCATTTACTTTTGAGTATTTAAAACAACACTGCAAACAATCATTGTTTGTTTTAGGACCGGGAATCCATCAGTTTATGGTGTCTGGCGAAGAAATTCTTGGTAATTATTTCACAGGAGGGGAGTTTCACTATAAATCTTACAGAAAACAACAGTGAGAATCAATCTACTTTCTGCATGTATTCTGCCTTAGTGAAACCTTCAGAGGTCTTTTACTGTCACATGTACCAATTACAGTACAGTGATATGTGAATTACTATACAGTTATACAAGAAAAAGCAGCAAGACACACAATTACATAAAAGTTAACATAAACATCCACCACAGCGGATTCCCCACATTCCTCACTGTGATGGAAGGCAAAATAGTCCAATTTTCGCCCTCTTTATTTCATGGTAATGAAAAAACAAAATCTAGCTACTCAAAGAGAATAATCATAAGATGGCTCTTAAACTTTGTAGTTTACAGTGAATTTGGGCATTGAACATGGTTAAATTACCACAATACTTTGATCACTTAATATTAGAATTAGTAGCCTCCAAACAAAGCATTTGTTAAATGCTGATTCATAAAACAAACCACAGTACCAATGTGGGAACCTATCAGAATGTTTTAATATCAATAACCCACTTGCATTTCCTGGAAATGTATGTCATTTACCAGGACCTTGCATAAAATGATGAGAATTTAATAATTTACATGTCCATTTATTTTAACATATAACTTCAATAATGTATTCCACCCTTCCTTCATGCGACTTATAGGTTATTACCATGCTGACATGTGAACATATAACAGAACAGTATAGTGCAGAAACAGGCCCTTCTGCTAACCATGTCCATGTTGAACATACTTCCAAGTTAAATTGCTGAGTGTGATTTGTGGATGTTGCAGCATCATCAACCACATCAGATAAATCGAGGAAGATATCACTCAGTCAAGCTCATGGTTGTGTCAGAGGTACTGGGATAGATTCATGGAATAATGTAATTATAATAAGAGTGTATTAAGGAATTTAGACTATGTAGATTGGCTATTTCATACTAGCCAATTATAATGTTTGTCAGTAGTGACTCTGCCTACTATGTACTTCATATTATCAATTGCTTGCTTATGCTAGTTAGAATGAATAGCAGCTCGGAGATGTGATGACTGCAGATCCCTGTTGTATGTAGATTTAATAAATATGTGTTGTATCGTGATGTGTGTTTGGATCATTACATGGTGTCAGAGAGTGAATCTTTCCCACTCCGCTCATGTTTATCAGGTTTTATTTTCTTCGAATTATTTTGTGTGTTTTTTATCTCAATCATGGCAAACTCGTGTCGCTGTCCTTTGATTCTGACATTGCTGAACACTGGCATCTTTTCGAGCGTGACTACACTCATTATGCTCGCATCGTTTATCGAAATGACCCCCACAAGGTGTGTGCCCCTGTACTGCATAATTTGGCTGGACCTGAAGCAATGAATCATGCTGACAACTTCACTTTTGCTCCTGCTGTTTTGGAAATGATGGTCAGGTCAGAGTGCCTGCTGAAATAATCGACGACCCTGCGGTTTTGATCAGAAGGTACAGAGAGCTGTGTGACCTGCCCTCTAACTACATTATTGAAAGGACCAAGTTCTACGCTGGTTTACAGCAGGTCGACAAACCAATTGAACGATTTATCAGTGTTATGAAGTACATGGATGCACGCTGTTGCTTTCGTGATTTACGGGATGAACTTACCCGGGATGAGCTTGTGGGAGGAATGCTTGACAGCAAGCTATGAGGTGAGCTCCTTCGCAACACTGATTTAACCCTAGAATAAGCAGAACATGCCTGTTGTATTTCTGAGATAACCTCTCCCCATACTGACTCTGTGCCCTTCAGTCAACCTTCGCAGCATAGTGTTAATCTTACAGACCTTTCCCCTTCCAACCCCCGCACGGGGTCTGCAGTTCGTTGTCAAAATTGCAACTATTTCCATGCTATGGGTTGTCAATTCTGTGCTGCCTATGGGAAAACCTGTAATTTCTGCAAGAAATTAAACCACTTTGCTCTGTTCTGCCATTCCCGTGTGACTCCTGTAGCTTCAAGGACGAGCCTGCACCTGCTTCAACATGAGTTTACTGATAATGACTTCCAAGAGCCTGACTCGCAATACCCCGCACCGCTTTCAGCGAGTACAGATACCAGTTCTGCCATCCACTCTCTCCTCTCTTCGTCTAACAAGCAACTTGACCCTGCGGTAACCATGTTTGTGAATAACAGGCCTTTGATCGCAAAGATAGATACTGGCGTCAAATGCAACGTCATCTCATTAAGAAAGTTAAAAAAAAATCTGTAATGCTGAAAATATTGATAAGGCCGCCGCAATGCTTCGGACCTACGGGGGAGAAATACTACACCCGTTTGGTCAAGCTGGTTTAAAGTGCACCATCGACAGACAGACCCATACCTTACTGTTTTATATTGTTAAGGGAGATTCAGAGACTTTGCTCGGTATCAATGCATGCCACGATCTAGGCCTGATTTACTTTGGCCGCGCGGTCCATAAACTGTCTCGCTGACGGGCATACACAACAGCTACTCTCTCAATAGAAAGAACCCCAGAGATCTTAACACTGCCATCAAACGCCCGCATTACCCAATGCGAAAGACAGAAGAAGTTGCAGCCCAGATAGGCAAAGCAGCAGTATTCTCAGTTCTGGTGCCAAAACCTCATTTTGGCAGATTCCACTGGACCCGGACTCGTCCAATCTCACTACGTTCGGCACACCCTTTGGCCGATACAAATTTCTAAGAATGCCCTTTGGCATCAATTCCGCCAGCAAAGTTTTCCAGCAGACTATGGAACAATTGTTTGCAGAGTACCCATGCGCTATCATTGTTGATGATATTCTCATCTACGGACGCGACCTGGCTGAACATGACGCCAATCTGAAGAAAGTACTTGACCGTGCCAAAGACATTCATCTCAAACTCAATCCTCTGAAGTGCAGGTTTTGAGTTCCAGAGGTTACTTACGCCGGACATATGTTCACAAGTGATGGTCTCAAATCAGACCTGTCGAAAACTTCAGCTCTCAACAAAATGTCTGTTCCTGCTGACGTCGTGAGCTTACAAAGGTTCCTCGGAATGGTCAACTACCTGGGTAAGTTTATTCCCAACCTCAGCGACATATCTGCCCCTCTATGAGAACTGACACACAAGGACACGGCATGGTCCTGGTACCAGCAGCACCAAACAGCTTTTGACACTCAAATTGCAGCTGGCTAGCGCACCTACTCTTGCCTACCTTTCCTTGGAACGCTCACCTGCGATGCGTCCCAGTACGGGCTAGGCGAAGTGTGCCTACAGACCACTACTGATGGCATTTTCAAGTCCGTTTTTGTACGCTGACTGACACTGACTGAGCGTTACGGCCAGATCGAAAAGGAACTGCTCGCAGTGGTTTTCGCCTGCACTAAATTCAAGGACTTTATCTTTGGAGAGTCTGTGACTATCGAGACTGACCACCAGCCGCTGGTCACCATTTTGAACAAACCCATCCAGGCTACCCTAGCACGACTACTGCTAATGATGATGCAACTACAGCGATTTGATTTCAACATTGTCTACAAGAAAGGCAAAGTCATGCACATAGCAGACACGCTATCTAGAGCCCCGCGTAAAACTAACGAACAACAACTCTCTGAACAGGACCAATTCTCAGTAATGAAGGTTTCATTTGTGCCAACTGACTGTTTGAACAGCCTAGCAGAACACACGGCTGCAAATGAGATCTTACAATTGCTGTCTGCAGTCATCCGGTGCGGCTGGCCGGATAAGCAACACAACACCCCGCTTGAGATCTGCCCATACTTCCTGGTTCGCGATGAACTAGTATTACAGGACAGAATTATTGTCAAGTGCCACAAGGCAGTGGTCCCAGCAGCCCTCCAGTACAAATACTTTGACGACATCCACGGGGGGCCACTCTGGTATGGAGGCAACCCTCCAAAGGGCGCAAAGCATGTTTTACTGGCCCGGCATGACCGAAGTTTGTGCTGTCTGCAAAAGCCTGACAGCACATCAGCAAAAGCAGCCTCTACTGCCACACCCAGTACCCCCTCTCCCGAAGCGGATGGAGCCATCTACAGACGCAACCGTCAACATATGCTTCCAATGAAGGAACGGGCCCCTGCGACTCCGTATCCTGATGTCTCGCGTTTCGTATACCCTCCCACAGTCGGTCCCACTTCCCCACTGCCACCTTTCGTTCCAACTGCAGTCTCCCCGCGGTGTTTGCCGTCTAGCTTGCCTATCTCGTCACCCTCCCCGCCGGTCGTTTCCCTGTTTCCCTCCCCGGTTTCTTCTCCAATGAAAGGAGGTGAGGCAGACTCGTACCGCACACGGGCCAGAAGGGTTTGCAGGCCACCCATTAGATATGGCGATTTTATGTAATTTTGCAAATGTATTATTAACATCCTTCCTATATTTCTTGGCCACTGATGCTTCTTTTGTTTCTACGAGGAAGGACGTAGATTGACTATTTCATACTAGCCAATTATAGTGTTTGTTAGTAGTGACTCTGCCTACTATGTACTTCATATTATCAAGAGCTTGCTTACACTAGTTAGAATGAATAGCAACTTGGAGATGTGATGACTGCAGATCCTTGCTGTATGTAGATTTAATAAATATGTGTTGTATCGTGATGTGTGTTCAAGTCGACTCATTACAGAGAACAAATGAGCATATGGATTTATGCATAGATAAACCATAATTTTATTGAGGTTATTTAGCACCCGTTTGGTGCGAAATAACCTCCTCTATCTATGTGGGCAGAAATACAGAAGCATACTTGAGAGGTGGTGTGGCCGATTTTTCTCTCTTTTAATATTTTTTTGGCTTTATATAGTGCATCAGCTGGGTGCTGCCAAATCTACAGTAGCTTGGGCACTATTCATACTCTGCTCAGATATGTCCATGGCTTAATACAGACCTCCCTAAGATAGTGATACGTGTCATTAAAGAATGCCTTGCACCTTTGTCTTCAGTTCTCCAATGGTGTTTCCAAGAAAATATCCAATGCAAGCATTCTGGTTCTTGGTTACTTGGTCCTCCAAAATATTCCAACTGGAATTTAAACTGGAGGTGGTGAAGGGAGGGGTTTAGCCAGAGAGGGTTATTGGGAAGAAAGTGCCACTTTAAATTTAGTTGCATCTGGCTGGGCAACCGTGGTTTGGTGGAGATTATTCTATGCTTTCATAGTGCGTGGGAAGAACGAATTGCTGTACACATCTGTCTTTGTGGCTGGTCTTGTGATCTATGTCTAGCTGACCATTTAACATTTTGTAAAAACAGGTCAAACGGTGAGCTTCACGTCTGTCTTGGAGAGGGTTCTACCCCAGAGAATTTAGAAGTTTGGTGACACTCGCTTCTCTCTGATGGGTGTTAGTAACAAATCGAGCGGCCTGTCTTTGGACACGTTCGATGGATGAAATGTTTTTATCTGTGTAGGGGTCCCAAGCTGCAACTGCGTAGTCCGGATGAGGTCTAACGAGGGTGAAATACAGCTTCTCCTTGACAGAAGCTGAACAATGATGGAAGTTGCGCCTCAGGAAGTTTAGGACACCTGTCGCTTTCACTGTTGCATGATGAGTCTGACCGTTCCAACGTAGATCATTCTGTAATTTGATGCCAAGATACTTGGTTTGTTTGGATTCTTCAAGGGTGACACCAAGTATGTTGTAAGATGTGACGCCTGGATTCCTCTTTCTGGTGACACGCATGGTTTCACATTTGGAAGGGTTGAACTGCGTGCCCCATTGTTGTGACCACTCGACCATAGTATCAAGATCTTTTTGGAGAGCATCTTCATCATCAGCTGACTTAATTGGACGGTACAGCAAACAATCATCAGCGAATAGTCTGGTCGTACTTGCGACTTTTTCGTGGATACTTTTCCCTCCACACAATCAGTCAGCGTGAATAGAACATAAAACTAACATTTATTTTCTTTTTGGATAATTAGGTACTTCTTTACTCTTTTGCTCTCCTTGAGAAGTGATTTTGTTCTTGAAGGGGACATTGGAAACCGTTTTAGAGAATTTGTCAGGGAAAGCATGCATCAAGCCATTTTAACCTGGGGATAGAGGACAAATTTTGCAGAGAACAATTTAAATGCTGTAAATAAATACAGCACTTCTCATGGATCATTTAAGTGCACGTATTAAAGAAATTGTAATGAATCTGTCCTATTGAAACTTAATACCTTTTAATTGAATGAAATTATTTTGCACATTAATTACTTAGCCTCTCAATAAAGTGTATTTTCCTCCAAGAGTATGTAGAATTTACAAGGTGAAGGAACGCTGGGTGATTTTGGGACAATTGGAATTCAGGAACTTTGGTGCATTAGTTATGTTTCATTCGCTTCTTACCACCTTGTGGTAATTAATTCACTCGGAATGCAACTGCTATATGCAGTGCCCACAAGCATGCCTCAATTTATGTCAGATCTGTTTCGACCTTTATTAGGTTTAAACTTCATAAATCGGGAGGAAAAAGAACAATCAATAATGAAAAATGTTCTGGCATTTTTTAACTACAAATTGTTAATGGTTTGTGGGATTAATAGCATTGATATTGCAATAAATACATCAGTGTTAACATTTTTATGTATCAAAGTGCTCAGCATTGCTCCCTTCAGCAGAAAATGAGTGCATTTGATATTGACCAGAGTTAAAAATTCTGCTTTAGAAGCAAGTTGAGTAATGGTAATTAAACAGCCAAAATGTATAGTTTATGTACACATGTGATGAGATTGGATCTAAAATATATTGCTTAACCTCCTCCTGGTTGCACAACAACGACCAACAGCTGTTCTGATCTTCACAGAGCATCTGCTGTAAATACAGAATGAAAGGTTCTTATGGTTGTGCTGAGATGTATGGAAGTCATTATAGAACAGTGAGACAATGCCAAAAAAGTAGTGAATTACATAATGTTCGTTCCATTTGGTCATGCAGCTCTAGAGATAGTTAACTATTTAATCCATCAGCAGCAGTATTTTTAGATTTTATTTTAAATCTTTTCTTTGATACCAAATTAATCCGCCAATGGGCCTTGTTGACTAGAAACATCAAGAGATGTCGTGTCTTTCCGTTTTTCTAGAAAACGGGCTGTATCGTGAGTTTCCATAACACAAAATCGTGTATGCTGATTCTGAGGAAGGGTCCTGACTCGAAATGTTGTCTGTTCATTTCCCTCCACAAATGATGCTCCTCCCACTGAGTTCCTCCAGTAGTTTGCATTTTGCTCTTTATTCTCACAGCTGCAGATCCCGTTTTTCATGTATGAGTTTAATTCGTTTACTACAAAAAAAAACAGTGCTAGGTTTTGCCCCATTCTTGCCTCTATTTACCAGCTTTCATCACTCTACTCCATCAGTCTGACCCGCTATGTTTCTCCAGCATTTTGTTTATACTCAAGATTTTATACTCAAGATTTCAGCTTCTCTAGTCTCTTGCGTCGCATCCGTAATAGTCAGTTGCTTTTGCTTAATATTTGAGCAGAGGGACATACTTTAAATTTCTGAAGTATGCAGGAGATCAGATGAAAAATTATGCTTATGTTGATAACGAGAAGGTCAGCTAAGGCTACAGAATGATATTGATCAACTGGTAAGCAGAGTTGGATCAAATAGCAGAAGAATATACCTTTACATTAGCATTGCATAAAAAGGACAGCACAGAAACAGGACGTTCAGCCCAAAGATACTTTGGTTCAGCCCAAATGACCCATACCAGAGTTCATGCACCACATGAGCCTCAGCATAATCCTCAAATCACGCTTATACTTATTTAGTTACCCCAGTGCCGTGGTTTGTAGTTGGAAATTGCTGATATGGTTCATAATGAGGTGAAAAATCTTAGATTGCGGAATGATATTGATCAGCTGCTATATTGGGTGCAGCAATGGCAGGTGGAATTGAATCTTGATAAGTATGCAGTACTGCATTTTGGGAAATTGAATAAAGATTGGGCATACACTATGAATAGCAGAGTCCCAAGGAAATATTGAAGAACAGAGGGACCTTAGTGTACATGTTCATAGATCTGTACAGGATAGGTTGCTACGTTAGTGAAAAAGACATCTGGGATGCTGGCCGCCATTAGCCAGGGCATAAAATATGAAAGCATGGTATAATTTCATAAAACTTTAGGCTAAGCTGAAGCGTTGCATGCATTTTTGACCACCATTCTGTGGAAAGGGTGCAAATGCTCTGGAGAAAATGCAGGGGAAATTTACAGAATGTTGCCCAAGATGGAATGAGAGGAGACCAGGCTGTTGAAGGGGAACATAATAAAGGTGTACAAAATGTGGGGGTGTAGGTAGGTGGGTTGTCTGAAACCTTTCCTCAATACAAAGCAGTCTGAAACCAGAAGGTATGGGTTTAAGGCAAGCTGTAAAATAATTTGAGGGAATTGGGAACATTATTTTTGCATAATGAATGGTTTCAATCTGGAGCCCACTGTCTGAGAAGGTGGAGAGGCAGGTATTCTTACAATTAAAAAAATATATATCTAGGTGAAGATTTGAATCATAATGGCATGGAAGACCAGGGACCATTTGCAGGTAAATGCAATGTGTAGATGGTTAGATGGTAAACATAAAAGTAGTTGTCGACTCCCGTGACTTTTCACATGCACAATTAAAACTAAGTCTAGTCTTTAAAGAAGGAACTGCAGATGCTGGAGAATCGAGGGTTACACAAAAGGCTGGAAAAACTCAGCGGGTGCAGCAGAAGGGTCTCGACCCGAAACGTCGCCTATCTCCTTCGCTCCTTAGATGTTGCTGCACCCGCTGAGTTTCTCCAGCCTTTTGTGTAACCCTAAGTCTAGTCTTTGTCAAGTTGTAATTGCACCTACTTCCTAGCGTGATTTTATAGTACCAGCCTGAGCCATAACACAGAATTGTTCTGCGTTATTTGTAACTGTGCGTTTCATTACAGTTTGGATTTAAGAATGCATTTTGCATTATTGGAAATGGCTAAAAGCTAACATTTGTGTAGTATAAACTTGACTTGACATTTATCAATGACAATGTGAAACATGCCTTGCTGCCAGTTTAAATGGAGTGCTTAATTATCTGATGAGTTGTGAATGGATTGAACACTCGGCAAACATCTGTCAATACAAATTCCTGATATAATAGAGGGAAGGTCGTAGCTGAATCTGCTGAACATGGTACTTATAGCAGTAATTCCCTGAGGCGGTGTATATTTCTATAAAACTACAGCATTTGTGCTTGGTGTGACCCTAACCAGTGGAATTTTCCACTTGATTCCCACTATTTTTTATTGAGGCTCCCCATTGTTCCTAAAATGCTGCAATTATCTCAAGGGCAGTAACTCTCTAATTGTCTCCACAATTAAGTTGTTTGCCCATGTCAACATTTTTTACCATGGCAAACAATGAGAACAAGCTAACTGGTCATTTTGAAACCCAAAATTGAGTATTACTGAACAAGCTATTTCGACAAGTTAATGAAGAAGATCACCTTTGTTTTGGTTGACGTTTATCAAATATGTTGCTGAGGTTGAAGAGAACAGACCTATCCAATTTCATTCTAATTGTACATTTTAGTGGTGGCCTCATACAACTGAGTGGCTTGCCAAGCATTTTGGACAGCAGTCAAGAATTAAGCAGGTTAGGTGACCATGCCAGTCTTGGGAGAATGGGAGATTTCATTCTCTGTAAAACACATAAGTGAATTAGTGCGTTTGTGTCATTTGAGAGAGTGCTGACCAGGCTAATTTCACCTTCTAAAAATAGGTCTGTAGCACTGTGAATCATGACTAAATCAATTTATTTTGAAATGCGATGAGTATTTCTTTCATGCTGTAGATTTCAAGATCCTCTAGGTGGAAAAAATGTTTGCAAATCTCCCCTCTGATCCTACCAGATATTTTAAATGTCTGTCCATTGGCTTTTGACCCTTCTAGGTGAAAAAGCCCTTCCCTTTTACTTTGTTTAGTCCTCTCATTCATTCGTCCAAGCAAGTTGCCCTCAACTTCTTTTCCAAACAAAACAACTGACTTATTTAGTCTTTCTCAATCTTGGCATCATTCCCATCAATTTATTCTGCATCCTAACTGTTGTAATAGTATCTTTCCTCTATTGGAACCAGACCTATACAGTATTCTAGCTATGAATTTACTCTTGCGAAAGTATCCTTTCTTTGGTGTAAAGGTCATTTAATTTCTTCTCCGTTAGCATATTACGATGTCTCTGTATGAAAAAAATTGTGCTAGTCATCTAATGGGCTAACCTATGCAGTCTGGATGATTGAACGTGAATCTGCATGTAGTGAAATTAAAATCATCTGTCCTGCATGTTTATCTGACCATATTAATATTTTAAATAAGCAGCTGGGGCCATGTAATTGGTCTCTGGAGAAAGGTTTTGGCTGGATTCCCAGTACTGCGATGCCCCTGACTCGCCATCAAATTTGAGGCAGGGAATGTGGCTTCCTATTAAATACCAAAAAGAAGGAAAACACTGGAATTGCTCAACAAGTCAAATGGCATCTGTGAAGATAATTAACATTTTTGGTCATGAGGTTTCATCAGAAACATGCAAATGAGGACACAAGCAAATTTTAAATTAGAGAGAAGGTTGAGGGATGGGGGTAAGAAAGGGAATGCAATGGCGTCACCAAGAGAGACTTTTACAAATGGTGGTACACTTTGCAGAGAGAAGGCAATGAAAGCTTATTGATTGCATTTAATTTATGTGGAGGGAATGATTGAGGATGGAAGGAGAAAAAAAAAAACAATGCTGAAATGGTGAAAAACCGAGCATGACAGTTGCTGGAAATTTGAAATAAAACTATCCAGCAAGACAGGCAGCATCTGCGGAGAGGGAAGAAGTGTTATAGACCATTCATCAGATGTGGCAATATACTTGTCAGAGGAAGAATCCAAACATGTATGAGAAGAGATTGGGTTAACCAAGTCTGTATCCACAAAAAGGATTCATATTTAGGATTGTGATCAAATATTTCTTCACTCAGAGATTGGTGAATAAGAGATCCTCCCATGGAAGGCTTTGTACACAAAGTCATTGAATATATTTAAGAAGAAGAGAAGGTTAAACTCATAAATTCACGTTATAGGAGTAGAATTTGGCCATTCAGCCCATCGAGTCTACTACACCATTTAATCATGGCTGATCTCTGCCTCCAAATCCAATTATCCTGATTTTTCCCCATAACACTTGACACCCATTTTAATCAAAAATGTGTCTATCTCTGCCGTAAAAATATCCACTGACCTGGCCTCCATAGCTTTATGTGACAATGAGTTCCTCAGATTAACTACCCTCTGAGTGAAGCTCTCCCCTCAACCTTCTAAACTCCAGCGGGTGGAGGCCCTGTGCTGTCAAGCGCTCAGCATATGCTAACTCACTCATTCCTGGAATCATTCTTGTAAACCTCCTCTGGACCCTCTCCAGAGTCAGCACATACTTCCTCATATATGGGGCCCAACATTGCTCACAATATTCCAAATGTGGCCTTACCAGCGCCTTGTGGAGCCCCAACTCCATCTCTGTTTTTGTCTTCCAGTCAACATGATATAAATGCTAGCATTGAATTTGCCTTCCTTACAACAGATTGGACTTGCAAACTAACTTTTTGGGAGTCCTGCACCAGCGCTCTGGTTTCTGGATTCTCCATCCATTTATAAAATAATCTACGCCCTTATTCTTATTACCAAAATGCACGACTCCACACTTTTCTATACTCAATTTCATCTGTCACTTCTCTGCCCACTCTCCCAACCAGGCCAAGTCCTTCTGCAGAATCCTTGCTTCCTTTACACTGCTTGCCCCTCCGCTTATTTTAACATCATCTGCAAACTTGGCCACAAAGCCTTCAAGTCCATTATCCATCATTAATAAAGTTTATTGATGTCACATGTACCAGGTATAGTGAAATGTTTGTGTACCTTTTGCAGGACTGCAGTAGGAAGAACAAGGAACCACCGGAGTGCAACAAGTAATTGATTGTGTTAGCATTTTTTGGTGGGAATCTGGTCTGTGTGATGGACTTGGCTACACTCACAACTCTGCAATTTCTTGCGGTCTTGGGCAGAGCTATTCCTAAATCAACCCATGATTCAACTCCACAATATGCTTTCTATGTGTATCATATTGGTTTGGGAATATAAAACATGAATCTGATGTTGAGATAAATAATAAAGCTTCATTGAATGGCCCAGCAGTCTCAAAGGTCGAAAAGGTCTACTTTTATTTTAGTTTCAAGACCAGGTGAAATGCAGGTATCAGAAGAAGCAATCCTTGGAATTTGTACTGGATAGATCTAATTGCACAGTTAGTCCATGTGGGCAGGTATTTCTTAAATACAAAATATAAATAGCTTGGTATTGGATTTTTTAAATGCATTTAATCTAAAATCATATTTAATTTTGAATTGGTACGTGGTAAACATCTGGCGATAGCCAAGTTTTATAATCTGAATCTGAAAGCCTCAATTGGATTATTGTGAATCTGGAATTCTGTTCACTGAACAAATAAAAGATGTAGAATAAACAAAATGCTATGTTATCAATGTTTGTTAATATTACACAAATGCTGCCCTTTTTGGTGGAATGGTTATCTTTCTATTTTGAAGTAGAGTTCTGTTGAAGTATAAGGTTAAAACATGAACCAAAGAGAGCCGATCCAAAATTAAGGAGCACCTATCTTTTCCATACCTGACCCAGCCATTCTGGCTGTAATAGTGTAACTCCAGTGGCGAAGTGGTAGAGTAGCTGCCTTACAGTACCAGAGACCCGGGTTTGAACCTGACTATGGGTACAGTCTGTACAGAGTTTGTGTGTTCACGTGGCTTGGTATAATTATGAATTGTCCCTAGTGTATGTTGGATTGTGTGGGGATTGCTGGTCAGCGCGGACTCGGTGGGCCAATGGGCTGTTTCCACGCTGTATCACTAAACTAAACAATTATCTTAAACCAACTCTTGATCTCTTGGAGAATTGCTGTAGGTCTAAGCAAGCCATCTTGACGAAGGTAAAGTAGTGGGTAGACAAAAGTGCTGGAGAAACTCAGTGGGTGCAGCGGCATCTATGGAGCGAAGGAAATAGGCAACGTTTCGGGTCAAAACCCTTCTTCAGACCGAAATGTTGCCTATTTCCTTCGCTCCATAGATGCTGCTGCACCCGCTGAGTTTCTCCAGCACTTTTGTCTACCTTCGATTTTCCAACATCTGCAGTTCCTTCTTAAACACAAGGTAAAGTAGTGGCTGGGCCAACACAGTCTGATTGAACGCTACCTTTGGGTCCCATCTGGGTGAGGAAAATAATCAGGCCAAAATGTACAGCTTCATCAGCAAAGTTACATAGATAAAAAGATAAGTGTAAAATAATATTAACATGCACCAATTTCTATGTTTT
Source organism: Okamejei kenojei (assembly GCA_035221665.1). NCBI lineage: Eukaryota > Metazoa > Chordata > Chondrichthyes > Rajiformes > Rajidae > Okamejei > Okamejei kenojei. Next base: position 14,553,487 of record CM069165.1, read on the forward strand.
AATTATCCTATGTATAAATCTATATTAGATCCACACTTAGTTCCTGTCTTTAAAACATTTAGTTTTTTTTCCCTCAAAAACATATATTAGAAGTAATCTTGTTCACTCTAATGGAGCCATTCTGCCAGAAACATTGTTGCAGAAACATTGTTGCAGCATGTCAGTTTTGTTATTGTTAGTTTTGCTCAATACATTCTAATGTGGTTAGAAGCTGTGGTTTAGAAACAAATCATTTTTTAAATAACATTAATGGAATGAGAGTATCACATTTAATTCCCTTGGAAGGTGTGGACTTTTTTCAACCTTACAGTGCCCTACAGTATTTAGGACAAAGACCCAATATTTATTTATATGCCTCTGTACTCCACAATTTGAGATTTGTAATATAAAAAATCATATGTGGTTAAAGTGCACATTGTCAGATTTTAATAAAGGCCATTTTTATACATTTTGGTTTCACCATGTAGAAATTACAGCAGGGTTTAAACTTAGTCCCCCCATTTCAGGGCACCATAATGTTTAGGACACAGCAATGTCATGTAAATGAAAATCATGTTTAGTATTTTGTTGCATATCCTTTGCATGCAATGACTGCTTGAAGTCTGTGATTTATGGACATCACGAAAGGTGTAATATAGGCAAATAATTTGTACACAGAATGAACTCAATGGTTTAATGCTGTGTCAGTAATGTTGGTTGACTGATAAATATAGGCCACTACCATGAGGCCTTTTGCATCCACATGAAATTTTACCTGCAAGATTACTAAACTTGCCTAAGTGTTCGATACAAAAGGCTGAAGTAACTCAGCGGGTCAGACAGCATCTCTGGAGAAAAGGAATAGATGACGTTTTGGGTCGAGACCCTTCTTAAGTGTTAAGTATTAGCCTAATTTATGTGCTGAAGTTCCTTGGCTGGAGCATAACACACATGGTCGTATATTATGTCAATAAGAAAAGTCAACTCAGGTTTATAGCAGCTGGCTTTTTGTGAATTTTGTCATAAATCTTATGGCAAACTGTTACCTTGTAGGGATTTGGTTTCGGTGTAATGCAAATGGTTTCACAACTAATTTTAAACCCAAATGATTTTTTTTTCTTTTCAAATTATTTGACACTGACAATTAACTTTTTTGAAAGACAGAAATATTTGAGCTTCAACGATTAAACTCAAAGCTCAACTTTGAATTGCATAAGTGCTAAGTTTAATATGAGCAGTAACATGATTCTAATGAATTCTTTAGGAAATATGTTTATTTTTTGTGCCACCTAGATTTGAGGATTCTGTTGGTCTCGGCCTGTCACAGAAATCCTAAGAATACATTTTGTTTGGACCATCTTTGCAGGTGAACATTGTTTAGAGAGTTAAATAAACCAAATATTCCAGTGACATTAAAAATAAATACTTACCTAAATAATTAATGGATTGGTGATGCAGACTCCAATGCTCAATTCTCTGTGGCATGTGCTGATTGTTTAAGTTTCAAGTAGGGTGTATAGTCAGTGGGCTAGTCAAAACTCTGCCAGACCTGCAGAGTTTGTCATTGGTTGACTAATCCTTTGGAGGTTGATTCATTAACGGTTTATTGCGTATGAAAGTCGTGGTGTACTGTTCACCACATTGTGCTTAAACATAGTCACTGTGTTGAAGTCTATTCCGTGGAACAATATAATCTATGGTCATAGGTTAGACACAAAAAGCTGGAGTAACTCAGCGTGACAGGCAGCATCTCTGGAGAGAAGGAATGGGTGACATTTCGGGTCGAGACTCTTCTTCAGACTATGGTCTGATCTATGGTCTATTATAGTCTATTAAAGAAAATGGGGGTGAGGGGTCGCTCCCACCAACAAGCAATCAAGTCATTATCAAATTCTGCAGGAAAAAAAAAAATTGGATTTGGATCAAAAGGAGAGACAACAATTGGGCTGCAAGATGAAGACAGGAGGGTATGGAATTGAGAGGGGTGTAACTGGGACGCCAGGTATCACCGTTGTGGGCTTATCAATGAAACGTCAAAGAAGGAGGATGCCCACCTGATGACCCCAATGACGTTCCTACTCTACTTTTCACCACTCCAATCCCACTGCAAATAGTAAGAGTGCAGACTTATTACAGGGATTGAAACATCAAGTCCTATTAGCTCTACTATGGGCATTATAGTCTTTAATACTGATTTGCTTTTGAGAGTATTGTTCAATTTCAAATTAAGTTTGCTTATGTATATCTTCATAATATACTCTTAGCAGGAAGTTGCTTAAAAGCCCTGCTGAATTTGAGCACATAATTTAATCATATTCTGATGGCTTAATAACATTCAAGATTGATTTACATAAATATCAGAAAGGGAATGGACCAGGCATTGTTTTAATTGAATAGTGAGACTAATGTTCCAGATGGCCACCCTTGCCATATTATTCCATGATTCGATCCAATGTATTTCTTAATCCTGGACACTTTACGTAATTTACTCGCAATTAGTGTGGTAGTTTATTGCAAAAAGTATTTTTGGTTCTATATTCTTGGAGGGTATCTGCCTCATGTTTTACTAAATTACCATATGAATGGTTCACATTTCTATCTGTGCAAGTCAAGGGCTGAGGTCAAATGGAGTTAACATTTTAAAAGGGCATGCTATGGCGAAAGATTGGATTTCAAGTTTATATTGGTTCTACTAAATATTCAGATCTCAAGCACTGTTTATGGGCCCTGCTGTTCAGCATGGGTAACTATCCTGGAGAAAATGGGAAGATTGCATGCAAGCAAAATTGGAAAATAACAGTGTTAGAATGAGAGCAGAGAAGTTCACATGTGTTCCTGATAAACACAAAAACAGTGGTCACTGTTATAGGATGGGGGGGGGGGGGGGGGGGGGGGGAGAAGTGCTGGTGGTTTGCTATTAGTTATTGGGTAAAGAAAGTAAATGACTGCTAACACTGGCACATATTCTGGTGCTTGCACAATCCAATTGTTTGGTGTCCTGTGAGCACATTGTTCCAAGTGGAAATTTAGAATAACCAGCTGCTGCAATGGTTGTCTGAAACAATTTATTCTGAAATTATTAGAAATGCCATTTTTATGAAGACAACAGTCAATGGTATAAGGAATGCATTTTCATAACACTAAAGGTGTCCTATCACTGTGAATATCCATTTAATTTCCAGTCACCTCTAGCTGCTTTGTGTAAAACATACATTCTCCTAAAATCAGCTCAGTACATTTTTCAGTGCATTGATTGAAGCCGAATCATTTTGGATAACGTGCTAGGTTAAATTTGCCAGTCATTGATATGCACAGTGCTCCAAAGCAGTTATTCATAACGAAACATAGTTCAAAAGTATTAGAAAAAAAATGCAAAGGGCAAAACAGAACAGTTCAAATCAGACACGATGTGATGCAATGCATTCTGAAAACCATCCAGCTATTACAGCATGTGAAATTCATGGATTTACTTGTAGTGGCAAGAATTCAGTATTTTTTTCAACAGACTAGTGAAATCCACACTGTGACAAATGGCAGTATATAATTTTTACGTTTTTTAATAAAAAACAAATATGATATTTTTCTGACCGCATTCATTACAAGATTTTAAAACGCCATCTTTCACATTTTAGTACCGAACTTTACATTAATGATAGAATCATTACAAAGTTTCCAGATGTTTATGTTATTAATAAATTTGCTTGGATGTCCATTAAATGCTTATAATAACATATAGTGAGTATCAGAATATGAAAGTTTTTCGTAATCGAGCTTGTTATTGATTTAATGGACTATTATAATCTATATATTTTTTGAGTGAGTCCATAGCATTTACTGAACCTATTTTAGGAGAATGAGTGGTGATTGCATTGAATCATTGAAAATTCTTACTGGGCTGGACATTGTAGATGGAACATATATTTTCCTTGGCTTGCGTGTCTCGAACCAGGGCTCACAGTCTTAAATTAGGTGCTGATTTAAGATCAAGTATAAACGTCTTTAGTCAGGTTAGCTAGTCTTTCAAATTCTCTACCCATGGAAAATGTGGAGGTTCAGTCCCTGAGTATTTAGTTTAGTTTAGAGATACAGCACAGAAACAGGCCCAACGAGTCCGTGCCGACCAGCGATCTCTGCACACTTACACTATCCTACACACACTCGGGACAATTTACAATTATACCAAGACAATTAACTTACAAACCTGTATGTCTTTATAGTGTGGGAGGAAACTGAAGATACCGGAGAAAACCCACGCAGGTCACGGGGAACAAACTCCGTACAGCATAGTCAGGATTGAACCTGGGTCTCTGACGCTCTAAGGCAGCAAATCTACCGCTGCACCTCCATGCCACCCAAATATATTTAATTCAGATTTGTGGAGAAATTGGCACTGAGTTAAAGGATCTTGTTGAATAATGGAACATGAACAAGGTGCTGAATGGCCCTTTACTTCCATTTATTTTGTTCTGAAATAACATTTTGACATCTCTGAACCAAGTAGCTATAAAGGTTTCTACAGGAAAATAGGATATAATTTTTATAAATTGTATTATCATGGTGTTGGAGGGAATTTTGTGTTATACTTGTACCCTGAATCTGGCTTTACTAGGGGCCCTGCTCAGATAGGAACAAACACAAAATAAAACATCTCAAAGATCAGTGGTGAATTTCTCGAACAAGTCCGTTTATTAAAGGCCTTGACAGTGCGCACTGGTAAAAATACTCTGAGAAAACCCAAAGTGTGGATGGTGAGTGGGGGAACTTGGGCCCTGATAATTATTTGTTGAGTACGACAAATGGGATCCCATCAAGCGGCCACTGGGAGCAAGAGAACCAGGTACCTGAAGAACAGGAAGGGAGCATGGGGACCTAGACCCTGGAAGTGGACAGGGAGCATGGTGACCTAATGAGAAGGAAGGCAGCATAGGTACTGGGGTCCCAGAAAGTAGAAGACAAGGGCATGAACAGGGGCTGTGTTGAGTAGAAATTGCCAACCTCATCTAATCAGTCAGATGCCAAACCATCAGAATATCCAAGTGATGAATGCTCAGATTTTATTCTTTCTCAGGTGGAAATAGCATTTTCTCAGAAAAAAAAATAGCTTTCTCAGGATTCATGTGCAATGTTACACTGCTTCTGGGATATCACTTTAGTAATGTAAAGTTTTATTTTTAATATTGCAGGATACATTTAAGAAGTCTCAAGGTTATCATCTATGATGCAGTTATGCTTTTCCTTGAAGCCACAGTAGGGAAAAGGCAAGTTTTACAGTTAACTTTGTGTCTCAATTTAGAATTACTGATGTAGAACTTCAGCATTTTCTGCAGTATTTTTGGCAAAGCAAGTCAGAGCACTGATGGGTGAAAAGTTCAGTGCTAAATTCCTTTGATTCTGGGATAGCTAAAAAATTAGCCTGAGGGATTTCCCCTTTTCTGAAATTCTGGAAATTGTTAAGAATCCCAGCTTCCACAGAGCTTTAGAAGACCCAGATTCATGATTGTTCAAAAATTACCTGGCAGTATGAAAATGGAAGCCTATCTTGCAGCATTTGTGTATAAACCAGTTGGTTTGGCCTGAAAGTTTGTGAATCGATTGAATCGAGAGGTAGGGCAAGTTATTCCATGAAGATTATTTAGATAGACTGCTAAGTCAGGAGGATAGATAGTTACAGGAATCACAAGCCCGTTAAATTTTCTCAGAGGAATCTTTCGCCATTAACATTTTTTGGATCTGTGTCAATGAGTTACAGACTTTATCTCTGTTGCATGGTAAATCACATCTGCTTATTCAGCATCCCCTGAAGAAGGGTCTCGACCCGAAACGTCGCCTATCTCCTTCGCTCCTTAGATGCTGCTGCACCCGCTGAGTTTCTCCAGCCTTTTGTGTACCCTGCTTATTCAGCATCAATGTATTTGGAAATACTTCTGCAAGTTACAGTATTTGAATCCATGAGATTTCATGAAATTGACTGTAGAGATGATGATATTTATTGCAAGTATAAATCAAAACTTTAAAAAAAAAGGTTTTGCTAGTGAATAACACTATAATAGAAGATGAGCTGCTCCTCCAACACCCAGAGAGTGCGCAGGATATGTGAACATTGCAATGTTCCATTGTGTTCCACTGTCACTGACAGCACACCATCTGTCAAAACACAACTCCACTTTTTCCATTTCAAACTCAAAACCTCAATTTTATTCCGGTAATTGATAAAAATAAATGCGAATGGACCCTAGATTAACACATGATGAACATTTGATGGATCTGGGCCTGTACTCACTGGAGTAAAGGAGGGTGAGGGGGGATCTCATTGAAACTTAATGGAAATGACTGGATAGAGTTGATGTGGAGAGGATGTTTCCATTAGTGGAGAGTCTCAGAGCAGAGGACACAGCCTTAGAAGGAAAGGGCATACCTTTAGAAAGGAGATGAGCAGGAATTTCTTTAGTCAGAAGGTGGTGAATCTGTGGAATTCATTGGCACCAACTGCTGAGGAACTCAAGTCCTTGGGTATTTTAAAATCAGAAATCGATAGGTTCTTGATTAGTAAGGGAGTCAAAGGTTATGGGGAGAAGGCAGAGAAATATGATCAGAGGGAAAGATGGATCATTCACGATTGAATGGTGGAACAGACTAATTCTGCTTCTATATCTTTGAACTTATGAACAAATCCTTGTGTATTCTTCCATGAGGTGAAACCATTCTGTTTATTCTTGGTAAGCTGTGACAATCTTTTTGTTTAGTGTTTAAAGCTTCAATTGAACACAGTGTTTTGCATGCAACTAATGAGCAGTTTTCTTCTAATCTATTTTGGCAAAAAGTGAACTACATATTTAATGGAAGCAATCTGTAGCCCACCTCTTGAGAGTTTCAGATTCTTTCTGCACAATTTGCGAGATTTTCTTCTCGCAGGCAACTGTTGTCTGAGATGTATAGTTTATGTCTCTGTTCAGTTATATTGCAGGTTGATATGAACCTGTTTGGTGTTACAACCTTTGTTAAAGTTGAATTATTTTTAGCACTGCAATTTTTCCATTACATATCAAACATTAATTCAGCCCTCTTTCTTCAACAAAGCAGCATTTTTCTGTGCACGTCTCTTGGAATTTCATTATTTTCCATCTATGTTTAGCTGCTTTATCACCACCATGAGCATTTATTTCACCAGTTCTTGCACTCTTTTTCATAGTTCTTTTATTCCCATGGTCTTTGCTGACCACGCTGTCTCTGTGTTGCTCTCTTGTTTCTCTCCAGCTTGTAGTGTGCTCTTCACCCTTCTCGGGCTTTGGTGCTCGTGGTACCACTTTGTCATTTCTGGTTCACCATCCAACATCGCCAACAATGCTGTTGTCTTCTGTAAACCTTTTATGTCTCCTTTTGATCGAATAATGGTGCTCACCTGCTTGGAACACATCGTGGCACTGAGGTGGGATGGATGTAACCATTAGAGTCTCTACTGTGTACATGGGTCATAAAATCAACAAGTTTACTGGAGGGATATATCATGTGACTAATTTGCGATAGACATCTGACGCAGATTACTGATATTCTTAGATATGGGCTTTGTCTTTGATGCTTATTAATATCATTAAACAACTACTTTACTAAGCAGGTAAATTTTATCATCTAAAGTAAATTATGAGAATGAGTAAGAATGTATAGAGAGAAATCTCCTTTCCACAGTGTATTTATGGAACAGCTGCTTGTGTCAAATTATTCAGTCTCAATTGACAACTTTTTACAAGGATTATGAGCTTGCTAATTAATTTCAGTCAAGTTATTATTGTGAGTTTCAAACCTTTTCAATACTCACTTCTAGTAAATTCATTTCAGGAATGTAGATTTTAAAAATCGCCCAAGCATACTGGTATTTTGATTTAATGGATACTTGAAAAATGTTCATGTAAACGCTTCTTAATGTATTTCAAGGATCTTGTTGAATAACGGAACAAGAACAAGGTGCTGAATGGCCTTGAATGGTACTTTTGTACCATTTTGTTATGATGCACCTGTTCTTACTTTTCTGTCGTTGAACTGGAGATAAGCAACAATTTCCATTATGTTGTTATCAGAATTTGAGAATGACTGACTTTTATTCCAAATATTCATCTGCAGGATATATTGTAGTTTTGAATGTAAATTTCATTTTTTTTTTCCCTATTTATCACAAATTGTTATTTGCTGACTTTTGATTTGTTTCTAATAAATCATTTCTATATTTGATAAGTACAGTCTCCCCTCGATATTACGGACAACTTTGTAACTGATTTTGGTTATAGAAGATAGGGTGTCCCTCCAGTACTAATCAGGCACCACTGTCCCTTTCAGAGCACAGGCTGCAAGTTGCACTGTGGGAGGCCATTAAAATTGCCATGTAATTGCTTTGATCGACACTTGTGCAATGATAATTAAACAATGTAACAGCCTTTAATATTTTTAGCAATGCAGTAACAAAAGTACGTTTAGCTGTTTAAAGGAACTTTGTACTTGAGAACAACTCATTGTTTCATTGAGAAGCCGCTAAGTGCTTGGAGCGAATCCCTCACTCTGTTATCGACAATAACGGACACAATTCCCCTCTCCCCTCCTTCCATCCCCCATCATGGCCCATTATAACAAGAGTTATCTGTAGTGAAATTTGTTGCATTATTTTGAATATGTTGAGCATATTACTCTTCATTATATGATGGTGCCCAATGTGATCTTTCTGAAATCATACTTTCACATGGACCATTCTTGGAATGAAGCAAAGAATATTTGGTTGTCTTCATTTATCAGGCAAATAAATAGGAAAATAACATCTATTTCTAATGTTACTTGAAGGAAGTTCTATCTATTCTAAAATTTAAGAGTTAAAATCCTTCCAAGATATCTCTGAATGTTACAGACTGACTGAGGCAGTGAACATTGTATGGGAAACAATTATGCTAAAGCTAAAAATACTCATCAAATCAGGTACTATCTGTCAAGAGATGAATAAGTTCCAGATGCAGGTCAGTGGTGAAGTGAGAGATTTTAAATGAAGAAAAGTAAGCCAACAGAAGTCTCAAAGATGTACAAATAAAGAATAATTATCTGTAATGACCAAAGGAAATGGAATGGAAATCGTGCAAGGAATTCAAATTTCTGGAAATGTTTTTTATCTAAAGTCTGTTCAACTCAATGATTAGTCATGATTCTCATCTTCAATGGAGATCGAATATAAATTGAGAAACCAGAACAAATAGCTGTTAACGGGTTCTGCCTGAGTAATTTCCACCATTTTTCCTTCATTTCAAATGTGTGCCTTCTAAGTATTTTGCTTTCGTATCACATTGTCCCATGGCATCAACATGTGTAAGATTATCTTAAAGGTGTGTAATCAATCTATTTATCAATATTTGCATGCATTAATGTTACGTTTACTGTCCTTCCCAGGCTTACAAATGAAGTTATGCTTGCTTTATTTATCCATTCTAATCAACAAAACTGCTTCTGGCCCTTCACTTACGTAGTTCATGATGAATGTTTAGTTGCGTGGGCAAGAGTAATTGTAGGGTTGCATGTTACTGATTATAAATGACATCATAAACATTATAATCCTAAACAGCATAATTCAATCATATAGAATATTTATTATTAATAATTATTGTTTGGATTTGAATGTAAAGTAACTGTCTTTGAAATTCTGAAGTTTGGATTTAAATGAAATTCTGCTATATATTGCTGAGATGTGAATAATATTTTGCACTTTTTTAATACTGCTTATAAGATGTATTTTAATATTTAAATATATCAAGCAATGTTGATTTGTTTTTCTTTTGTCTTGCTAAATTTATTTCCCCATAGCCTTGAAATTTGGTATTGGTGATCTTGCAAACTCTTTAGACATCATTGAGGAGAAACTAAATCATCCAGCACGAAAACGAAGGCATGCAAAGAAAAATGACTACAACATTGAAGCTCTATTGGCAGTAGATGATTCAGTTGTTCGCTTCCATGGAAAACAGCATGTTCAGAACTATGTTCTGACCCTAATGAATATTGTAAGTGGCCTTATATACTATTTATTGTATTTTATTCTTCCTTCATTAGTAACAATTTAATTTTGTGTCACCCATAAATCTGTAATTTGAAGAGTTAGTTTATCATTTTCTGTATTCTCATGGAATGTGGAGTTGTATAGTGGGATGATATCATGAACGTGTGAATTTTCCACTCTAGGCTATTCTAGCACAGTCATTAATTAATGTAAATGATATCGTACCTCCACAGTGAGAGCGGAGATAAAACAGCTGAACAGATTATGTGCATAGCTGTCCATTTCATTGAGTAATGTTGAGAACTATGTGCTCAATTATATATATTTATTTAAAAATACGAAGAAGTCATAAATATGCAAAGCACAAACAGACATTATCATCACAGACCTGCTGCTTGTAAATTTTGCAGCACACAAAACATTAGCACTAATGAAGCACGTTTACACTTAAATAGGGTTTTCCATTATACTTTGTGCCAATGTACCTTGCACAAAAGAAAACTGGTAACTCAACATGTTACTGGTAACTCAAAAAGGCCAGGAGTCTTGAGGAAGCAAAATAGAATGTTAGCAGGATTGGGGCAAGGTTTGGATGCCAGCAAGTACCGTGAATCTGAGGCCTGCATTCACTAGTTGGCTACGATTGTAAAGACTGCAAGCTTGGTGATATGGCCGATAAGTGCGATATAAATGGCAAAGGAGCATCCCCGGGTAACAAACAAGTTCTGCTTTTCCATACAATTTTGTCCCCATGTTAGAAAATAGTTGAGTATAACTTGATATAATAACCATACCTCCATAGTATTGCAATGAATGTCATCAAAAGCACATTAGACTGATGTGAATTAATCTTCTGGCCCAGCCTGTCATGAGGAAATTTGTTAAATGATTTACTAAACTCCATTTAGAATGTTTTCCATTTTGAAAACATCCACATCATTTTCATTACCTCTTCAAGCGCGCACATCAAATTTGTGAGAGAGTACCTCCTCCACATAAAGCTGATTGACTGATTATGATCCAATTATGATGATCTATTTATATATTTTTAAAACCCTCCTGGATGTAGTTAATAGATTTTGCCCCATCTAAGCCCCTGACACTAATTTTCGAATCAGCAGCAAGTCTGGATACATTACACAAGATCCCCTTATTCAAACCATTGATAAACTGTAAGGATGGCATCCAAGTATTGTTTCTATCTAGAAATATTTAGCACTATAGTAATGCACTTTTTGGCTGATTAGAAATATTGGATTTGTTATAGCTAATCACCAGTTGGTATCTGGGAAATTTGTGAAGTAAAATTAAGATTTGTACGTGCTCAAACGAAAAGCAGTTTAAAGCTAGATTACCTTCTGTTACCCTGTTAGAGATAACGGATTATCTCTTGGGTTACCTTTCATAGAATTATGTTTGACTTTAGTTCATTTTTTGTTATTATGGCATTCATTTTTTTGGAAAACATGGCCTGTCGGCAATAACCAGTTAATGTATATAATGCTTGAATCTTGAACTGTAAGAAGTATTGTTTCACTTTTTTTTCTAATTATTCATAAAGTCTTTGCAAAATTACCAGTATCTCCGAAATATTGTCTCTCTGGCCTTTTCCTCTTCTGTTTTACTCATTTGACAGGATACAACTGGATGATTGCTTGTCTAGTATTATTGAGAATGGGCCAGATTTTTGTTTTGCCACTTTGTGTTCAAGACTGAATGCATGCTGTCAAGTCACTACTTATAAACACTGCAGCTTAGTTTGTGTTCATTTTTTTTCCCTCTGAGTGCCACAATGTCTTTGTAATGTATGTTACTTTGGTGACCTGCTAAATTCTCAGCTTAGCTTCAAATCCTAAATTCTGTCCCATTTCCAGCTTTACAATATTTTCCTGCTGTTTCTGTTCCAATTTTAACCTGTGCCTATGGAAAATTTGAAGTGTTAACGCTTCCAAATATAGAATAATTTTATTATTTTTTATTTTATGTGCCTTTCTTTACTCTGTTACATCAAAATTTCCAGTGAATGGATCTCATGGTATGCTAAATTGTGTATGTTTACCCATCCGTGAAGCATCTTGGAACTATTTACTGAAAATTGCTTATATGTGCTGAGATTGATGGGCAGTGCAGCCATTTGAGAATAATGATGGATGGTGAAGTAAGCTGGCTTGTATCTGTGTTAACTTGTAAAATGCCTTACAAATACTAAATTAATCTCCTGATCTTTTAGTTTAGTGCTTCCGTTCATTAGGCCTGAAAAGTTTGCTCTTTAAAGTTAAAAGTTATTCAGTGCACGAAATATACAATTATTGCAGTACTTTATGTTTTTAAAACTTGCTCTCTTTTCCATCTGCACCACTACACAATAAAATATTGTTCTTGAAGCTCCATAGAAAGATGGAATCTCCTGAAATACAATAGTACGTCGATTTGGGGGGACCCAATTGAAGCATCTGATTTTTCAGTAGCAGCAATTAGCAAAGAAAGATGAATAGTAAAAAAATGCCCAGAATTTGACATGGTGAGATATCCAATTGCTCTTGCACTATGTTATTAAATCTTTTCTGTGCAGTTTTTTAAAAGTGAGATCGAAAGTAGGTTAGCAAAGGAAATGGGGTCTGAAAATTTCATTTTTAACCTCTTGGGTACAGCGTGTGTGGTGTGTTTTAAGATTGTGTTCCCTAGTAAATAATGTAATTAGGTTGCCTAGTGCAACAGTGCCCTGTTTACATTCCAGCATACTAAGTCATTAATGTGTTTAAAATTGCACAGCTGCTCTCATTTAACCTCACAGCCATGGACTTCACATCTAGCCCTTAAAGGGCCACTTGCAGAAATAAACTAGTGTTGTTCCAACTAATTTTTAAGAAGGAACTGAAGATGCTGGATTTACCTTGTTCCAACTAAAGTATGTTGCTTTCTCAAATATGGCTTCTGTAATAATGGAGTAAATAATAAAAGGTTTCAAATGTGGCCCGTCTTAGAGCAGTGGAGAACGGTGTCCACTGAAGGGATTGCATCTGTTTCAGACACCCTCAGAAAACCTACAATTTGTTGGCGGCCGCACACACGCTAGGCTTCGGCCGTGGGTCCTGTGGACGGTAACATCGGAAGCTGACCTGGTTGGTGAACGACTCCGAACTCCAGCAACAGCAGCTTCGTCCGCCCCGAATCGTGAGGCTTGAATCGGCCCGTTCACGGGGCCTTTCATAGGCCGGCGGGGGCTTGATCATTCAATTCAAACTTCAATTTTTGGCTGAGTGTGAAATAAACTGGGGTATTTACAACTAATGGCTAGGATGTTACAACAATGAACTGCAGATGCTAGTTTATACCAAAGATAGACACAAAATGCTGGAGTAACTCAGTTGGTCAGGCAGCATCTATAGAGTAAATGGGTAGGTGACGCTTCAAGTCTGGACCATTCTTCGGACTGATTGTAGGCGGGAGGTACTGGAAGTAATAGTTAGAAGTTCTCTATGAAACTCTGTGCAGCTGGTCAGCTCAATTTAGCACTTTAAATGGTTGGTTTGATGTATCAATAATTGAATCCAAAGATTTTTCTGTGAACACCTAGTTGATTGGAAGTAATTATAACTTTATTCTATTATCAGTTATCCGTTTTGTTGTGAAGGGTATATTATGGTGGAGAACTTTCAGATATAGGAACCAGTTCTTTGTTGCTGATGCTATAATCACAAGCTGCATTCTAAAGAATCATTAACTTTGTAGTTAGAATGGCCTGAATTTAGATGTAAAGGCATTGATATTGTCAGATTGGGATAATGGTGCATTCTGGCTGCTTAGCTTTGGTCTCACTTTTGTTGCAAAAGTTAGAGAATACCATGTTAGATATTTAGCAAAATAATTTGCAATGGAAAGAGAATAATTTGAAGATGTCAGATAATAGCATAGAGAACAGTAGGCGGGTGAATATTAAAATAAATGCCATATCCTTTTTGTGTCAACAAAGAAATAAATCGTATAATTCAAGAATATTAAAGCATTTTAGGATTTTTGGAATCCATTCCAAAATAATATTTTAACAAGACGCCCCATTTAAATTAAAGGATTTAATGAAATGGCAAAATGTAAACTTATAATAGTGTGCTTTATTACTTTGGGGGATCAGGGAAAATATTACTAATAAGGTAAATTTTATACATGGCAGCTGTGTGAATGAGAATTAATGATGTAATAAACTATGAAAATAAAGTTGTGTGATTCATAAAATAAAAATCTCAGAGATTATGTTACAGTCTGAAATACATTTGTAGACCGCTGAGTAATTTTGCCACGACTTAATTTTCATTTTTACTGCCACTGTTATACTTGGATGCTTGGATCACCAGTGAATGTGCTTTATTTTAAACTTTAACTATGAAAATAGCAGAATGCAGGTATGGAATGTATTTCTGAATAAATGAATATGTTCAATGCACAGAACTTTAGTTCAAATCATACCTTTGGGCCCGTGATTATTGAGCATGCAGGGACAAAGAGGGATGGATTTGTGAAAAGCACTGTTCACAAGGTATGAATCATTGCTGACAATGATGCCTGCATTTATTGGCCATCCCTAAATGACGTTAAAAGTCTTTTCGCAGCCCACAACACTCCCAATTTCCAAGTCATTAGTAAACTAAGTTTAGGGGTAGCTAAGTAAACACAAGAAAGAATAGAGGGTTATGCTGAAGCTTATGTGAGGTACAAACTCCGGTATGGGTCATTTCGGGCAAATGGCTTGTACATTATATACAATTCTATTGTTAATGATTCTACTAAAATCGTGAAGAACAGAATAACCTCTGAGCTTCAGTCTGAAGAAGGGTCTCGACCCGAAACGTCGCCTATCTCCTTCGCTCCTTAGATGCTGCTGCACCCGCTGAGTTTCTCCAGCTTTTTGTGTACCCTCGATTCTCCAGCATCTGCAGTTCCTTCTTTAACACTAACCTCTGAGCATTATTGGTTTACCAAAATTATCAATTGTACATTTTTAGGTGTATTGTTTGATAAGAGATTTCATTGATATTAATTATTTATAAATCTAATAACCAGTTACCAGAGTAGGTAAACACATGTCTTATTTTACATGCAGTTTACTTTTCTCGTTTCATTGCATTTGGTGAGATCAAAAAGTATTGCTGTGGAATTAGAAACATTTTAAAGGTATAATTCAGTTTGGTATTTTATCAAACACGTTTTTTTTCTTATTTACTTCAGTTATGGTCAAGCTCTCTTCACATTTATACTGAATGTGTATTTTAAATACATTTTTAAAAAGTCCTTATTGTACAAAAATAATCCACATTACAGCTCCATAATGTAGCATGTGAAATGAAGGGATATAATTTATTGTAGTTTCACCTATCTGTTCTGATAACTGACTGGTATTAAGTTAATTGTTGGGATTAGATTATTTTTGTACTGCCAACGCATCAATTAAATGACAGTTTTTTTTCACACGAGATGAAAAATAAGTGAAGAAATATTGCTATCAGACCTCTAGATCTATTTCCTGACAAATTCAACTTTTGTAACTCTTAATCCTAAAAATAGACACCGATGCAGAGATTAATCATTCTTTTTTTAATTAATTAATTAATTCTTTCAATTTACCCTCTATAGTTCTTAAAAGTGCATTTGTTTAATATTTGGAATATACCTATTTAGGTTGGCAGTTTTGATTAACATGGTGTATTAGGTTTGGGCAAAGAAGCAGGGTCAATAATTAGGTTCAATTGTTGAAAGAAAATTGTTGGGTTTCTAGTATAGGTTTACAACAGTTTGTGTTGTATTCAGCCAAATTAATTGTTTGGTTGATTATTGCATGTAGAGAGATCAAGATGTGCCTCATTTACAGCGGAGAATTACAATAGTCCATTTGCATTAAATGGGAGTGCTTTGGTGTGGGATATGCTGTGGTTACATTGTAGACCAAATTTGAATGTGAATGCTGACACACAATTAATTGATCCAGTAAGCTTGTACTGTGGTGCCCAAAAGTCTCAATTATAGCTTCTATTTATCTGATGAAAGGCTTCAAATCTGAACAATGGGGGCATCAACTTTTAAAAAAAAATCTAAACGTTGAATAGGTTTTATTTAGTTATATACAGTGGTTTGCAAAAGTATTCATATCCCTTGAACTTTTCCAAATTTTGTCACGTTACAACTACAAACGTAAATGTATTTTAATGGGATTTTATGTGATATACCAAACACAAAGTGGTGCATAATTGTGAAGTGGAAGGAAAATTATACATGGTTTCCAAATTTTATTACAAATAAAAAACTGAAAAGTGTGGCGTGCAAAAGTATTCAGCCCCCCTGAGTAGAACCACCTTTTGCTGCAATTACAGCTGCAAGTCTTTTGGGGTATGTCTCTACCAGCTTTGCACATCTAGAAACTGATATTTTTGCCCATTGTTCTTTGCAAAATAGCTCAAGCTCAGTTAGATTGGATGGAGAGCGTCTGTGAACAGCAATTTTCAAGTCTTGCCAGAGATTCTCAATTGGATTTGGGTCTGGACTTTGACTGGGCCATTCTAACATATGCTTTGATCTAAACCATTCCATTGTAGCTCTGGCTGTATGTTTAGGGTCATTGTCCTGCTGGAAGGTGAACCTCTGCCCCAGTCTCAAGTCTTTTGCAGACTCTAACAGGTTTTCTTCCAAGATTGCCCAGTATTTGGCTCCATCCATCTTCCCAAGAACTCTGACCAGTTTCCCTGTCCCTGCTGAAGAAAAGCATTCCCACAGCATGATGCTGCCACCACCATGTTACACAGTGGCGATGGTGTGTTCAGGGTGATGTGCAGTATTAGTTTTCTGCCACACATAGCGTTTTGCATTTAGGTCAAAGACTTCAATTTTGGTCTCATCAGACCAGAGCACCTTCCTCTACATGTTTGCTGTCCCCCCCACATGGCTTGTGGCAAACTCCAAACAAGACTTCTTATGGCTTTGTTTCAACAATGGCTTTCTTCTTGCCACTCTTCCATAAAGGCTCGATTTGTGGAGTGCATGACAAATAGTTGACCTGTGGACAGATTCTCCCACCTGAGCTGTGGATCTCTGCAGCTTCCCCAGAGTTACCATGGGCCTCTTGGCTGCTTCTCTGATCAATACTCTCCTTGCCCGGCCTGTCAGTTTAGGTGGATGGCCATGTCTTGGTAGGTTTGCAGTTGTGCCATTGAACAGTGCTCCGTGAAATGTTCAAAGCTTGGGATTTTGTTTATAACCTAACCCTGCTTTAAACTTCTCCACAACTTTATCCCTGACCTGTCTGGTGTGTTCCTTGGGCTTCATGATGCCCAAGGAACATTGTTTGCTCACTAATGTTCTCCAATAAACCTCTGAGGCCTTCACAGAACAGTTGTATTTATACTGAGATTAGATTACACACAAGTGGACTCTATTTACTAATTAGGTGACTTCTGAAGGCAATTGGTTGCACTGGATTTTATTTAGGGGTATCAGAGTAAAGGGGGCAACACTTTTGCACACCACACTTTTCAGTTTTTTATTTGTAAAAACATTTGAAAACAATGTATCATTTTCCTTCCACTTCACAATTATGCGCCACTTTGTGTTGGTCTATCACATAAAATCCCAATAAAATACATTTACGTTTGTGGTTTTAACGTAACAAAATGTGGAAAAGTTCAAGGGGTATGAATACTTTTGCAAGCCATTGGATATTGTAGGAATAAACATTGCAATTTGAGGAATTCTCTGTCACTCTTTCTTCAATACTTATCTCTGTGAATAAGATCACCTAAGTGACAAAAAACATAATCTTATTGGATATTAGCCCTGAAAAACATATTCCATTTTGGAAAAAAAGTACTTTGTAACAAAGTGAAAGTGTATTAAGCAAACAGAATAATTAAAAAATGATCACAGCATAAATTTATCTTTGATTCTTAAACTTTGTACCTGCCAAGTATAATGTTGAGATGATGAATTAAGAACAGATTTGCAATATTTTGCAACACCCATTTTTTTATAATCCTCTCTTTGATCAAAGCAATGTATTTATTCCAATAAGAAATGTCCATGCTGCGGCCTTTGATGAGATATTATATATATATTTTTTTTCAGATATGTTTGAATTATGGAAATAGCTCATTAAGTAACTGGTTGCAAGCTGTCTTAATGCTTATTTCGTTAAAGGCTCCACCAGTTCCTGACACCTTAATCAGATTATTACATAAATCCATCAAGTCAGATTTTGTAGCAAATGGTTTCAGCCTGTAACAGTTACCATTTGGCCCCAAATATGGTTTGATTGTTATACTTGGTTAACCATTGCCTGGGATGGTAGAACCTGCTGCAGATGACTGATTAAGTCATGAAGGAAAATGCATTAAAATTCTCGATTGATTAAAATGATGACAAAATATTTTCTCAATTCTAATCTAATTGTAACGTATGCATCTTCCAACACCATTTTTCTGCAGTACATACTCTAATCCGCATTTGAATGGATTAATTTGATCTCAAAGACAGGTTATGGTGCCCATCATTCCAACCAAAGTGGAATATAGGGACACCCCAGGTCATGAATTACCTGATTTACGTAAATCTCACAATGCAAATTCTCCCATACATTTTTCAAGATTGTAATAATAATAATAAAATGTTTTGTGGTATTCATTAATAACTGATGCATTTGATGTATTTGATTATTTTAATTATGGATAATGTTAGTGTAATATTTGATTAAATAAAAGAATTACAGCAAGTGTACGTTAAGTAATACCATATAGGTACCTATGGAAAATTGTGTTTCTAACATGGAGAAATTGGCTTACAAATAATTCTCAGACTTGTATTTGTTTTCGGGGACTGTACTTTAAGACTGGATTGTGTACATCCCCACCAAAATTATTGCTGCAAATTACCCGCAAAATGTGGTGGTTTCCACTTAGCTTCATTGTGCCAATCTCAAAACGTGCCATAGTTGGTATCTGCCACCAGTTTGAGCAAACTCTTGCTGAGGCCTGCATTCACATTACTCAGGAACAAATGGAAACACAACTCTTTGACAAACTATCTTCATGAGAGAATAAGATGGCCATAACACTCAGAATATCCAAACTTTTAAAGCCAGAAAAAATAAAGCTGTTTGCTGGTGGGGCATGTAACTACTTCCAGTTTAAAGGTAAATGGCTTACGTGTTCCGAAAAATAAATTTGACTTTGAGAATTGCCACCAGCATTTTAGTTTCTGTATGCTTTATATCATTCTTGAATGTCATCAATGTCATAAAGTTTGAATTATCTGAAGTACATCTCATACCCATCATGCAAAGATTGGTTAAGCATTTACTTAAGCAAACTTACATACAGTGCATTCAGAAAGTATTCACACCCCTTTACTTTTTCCACATTTTGTTATGTTACAGCCTTATTTTAAAATGGATTCAATTATTTTTTTTTAATCATCAATCTACACACATTACCCCAGAATAAAGAAGCAAAAACAGGTGTTTAGAAATTTTAGCAAAGTCATTAAAAAGAAATAACTGAAATATCACATTGACATAAGTATTCAGACCCTTTGCCGTGACACTCAAAATTGAGTTTAGGTGCATCCTGTTTCCATTGATGATCCATGAGATGTTTCTACAACTTGATTGTAGTCCATCAGTGATGAATTAAATTGATTGTACATGATTTGGAAAGGCACACACTTGTCTACATAAGGTCCCACAGTTGACAGTGCATGGCAGAGTAAGAACCAAGCCATGAAGACGAAGGAATTGTCTGTAGACCTCCGAGACAGGATTGTGGTGAGACACAGATCTGGGAAAGGGTATAAAACAAGTTCTGCAGCATTGCAGGTCCCGAAGAGCACAGTGGCGTCCTTCATTCTTAAATGGAAGAACTTTGGAGCTACCAGGACTCTTCGTAGAGCTGGCCGCCCGGCCAAACTGAGCAATCGGGGGAGAAGGGCCTTGGTCAGGGAGGTGACCAAGCACCCGATGGTCACTCTGACAGAGCTCCAGAGTTCCTTTGTGGAAATGGGAGAACCTTCCAGAAGGACAACTATATCTGCAGCACTCCACCAATCAGGCCTTTATGGTAGAGTGCCAGACGTAAGCCACTCCTCAGTAAAAGGTGCACGACAGTTTGCCAAAAGGCACCTAAAGGACTCTCAGACCATGAGAAACAAGATTCTCTAGTCTGATGAAACCAAGATTGAACTCTTTGGCCAGAATGCCAAGTATCACGTCTGGATACTTCGCCCTATCCCTCGCCCTCACTTCGGTAAATCCGACCATACCGCGGTGCTGCTTCTTCCTGCCTACAGGCAGCAATTAAAGAACGCACCCCCAGAGGTGAGGACAGTACAGAGCTGGTCGGGGGGGGGGGGGCAGAGGAACAACTACAGGACTGTTTGGAGTCTGTAGACTGGGCAATGTCAAGGACTCGGCAACGGACTTGAATGTATATGCCACAGTTGTTACAGACTTCATTAAGAAATGTGTGGAGGACTGCATCCCCACCAAAACCTTCCGAGTGTTTCCCAATCAGAAACCTTGGATGAACTGTGAGATCCACACTCTTCTGAAGACCAGACACCGGGCATTCATGTCTGATGATATAGTGGTCTACACGAAGTCCAGATACGACCTTGGTAAGGCCATCAAAAAGGCCAAAAGGGAGTTCTGTTCCAAGCTGGAGGATGAGACAGATGTTCGGCAGCTGTGGCGGGGATTGAATGCAATCACCTCCTACAAGGCGAAACCAGGAAGTAGCTCGGATGTCGGAGATACATCACTTCCTGATGAGCTCAATGCGTTTTACGCACGCTTTGATAGGAGAACACCGATGTGCCTTCCTGAGCCCCCATTCACTGTGATGGTATTTCAGTCTCAGTCACAGAGGCCGACGTCAGGAAATCCTTCAGAGGGGTGAACCCTCGAAAACCTGGACCTGATGGTTGTGTTCTAAAAACCCGTGCGGACCAACTGGCTGGAGTTTTTACGGACATTATCAACCTGTCACTTCTGAGGCCTGAGGTTCCCACCTACTTCAAAAGGGCATCAATAATACCGGTGCCCAAGAAGAGCAATGTGACATGCTTCAATGACTATCGACCAGTGGCACTAACGCCTGTGGTGATGAAGTGTTTTGAGACGTTGATCATGGCGAAAATCAACTCATTCCTCGACAAAAACCTGGACCCACTGCAGTTCGCTTACCGCCACAACAGATCAACGGTGGATGCGATCTCGCTGGCCCTCCACTCCGCTCTGGACCACTTGGACAACAAAAACTCATATGTCAGGCTGTTATTCATCGATTACAGCTCGGCATTTAACACAATCATCCCCTCCAAGCTGGTTACCAAATTCGCAGAACTGGGTCTCTGCGCATCCCTCTGCAATTGGATCCTCGACGTCCTCATTCACAGACCACAGTCTGTTCGTATTGGTGGAAATGTGTCGGACTCGATAGCAGTCAGCACGGGAGCACCTCAAGGCTGTGTGCTCAGCCCCCTGCTGTACTCACTCTATACTCATGACTGCGTAGCCAGTCATAGTGCGAACTCCATCATCAAGTTCGCTGACGACACCACTGTTGTGGGACGTATCACTGATGGGGATAAGCCAGAGTATAGAAGAGAGATCGAGCGACAGTCCATATGGTGCCAGCACAATAACCTGGCCCTCAACACCAGCAAAACCAAGGAACTGATTGTGGACTTTGGAAGGAGTAGGATGGGGACCCACAGTCCTGTTTATATCAACGGGTCGATGGTCGAAAGGGTCAAGAGCTTCAAATTCCTGGGCATGCACATCTGTGAAGATCTTTCCTGGTCCGAGAACACAGATGCAATTATTAAGAAAGCTCATCAGCGCCTCTACTTCCTGAGAAGAATACGGAGAGTCGGTCTGTCAAGGAGGATTCTCTCTAACTTCTACAGGTGAACAGTAGAGAGCTTGCTGACCGGTTGCATCGTGGCTTGGTTCGGCAACTTGAGCGCCCTGGAGAGGAAAAGACTACAAAAAAGTAGTAAACACTGCCCAGTCGATCATCGGCTCTGACCTTCCTTCCATCGAGGGGATCTATCACAGTTGCTGCCTCAAAAAGGCTGGCAGCATCATCAAGGACCCACACCACCCTGGCCACACCCTGTACCTGGCCTCGGGTAGAAGGTACAGGAGGAGCCTGAGGACTGCAACGACCCGGTTCAGGAACAGCTACTTCCCCTTAGCCATCAGGCTATTAAACTTGGCTCGAACAAAACTGAACATTAATACCCTTCCATCTGTTATTTGCACTTTATCAATTTATTCAGTCATGTGTGTATTTGCGTATATAATTGTAGTCAATGCCTACTATGTTCTGTTGTGCTATGCAAAGAAAGAATTTCATTGTCCTGTCAGGGACACATGACAATAAATTCTTTTGACTTTGACTTTGACTTTGGAGGAAACCAGGCACCGTTCATCACCTGGCCAATATCATACCTACATTGAAGCATGGTGGTGGCAGCATCATGCTGTGGGGATGTTTTTCTGTGGTGGAAACGGGAAGACTAGTCAGGATCGAGGAAAAGATGAATGGAGCAAATAACAGATATCCTTGATGAAAACCTGCTCCGAAGCATTCTGGACCTCAGACTGGGGCGGAGGTTCACCTTCCAACAGAACAACGACTCAAAGCACACAACCAAGACAATGCAGAGTGGCTTTGTGACAATCTGTGAATGTCCTTGAGTGGCCCAGCCAGAGCCCGGTCTTGAACCCGATCTAACATCTCTTGCGGGACCTGAAAATAGCTGTGCATCGACGCTCCCCATCCAATCTGACAGAGCTTGAGAGGATCTGCAGAGAAGAATGGAGAAATTACCCAAATGCAGATGTGCCAAGCTTGTAGTGTCATACCCAAGAAGACCTGAGGCTGTAATCACTGGTAAAGGTGCCTCCAAAAAGGTACTGTACAGACTACTTATGTAAATGTGATATTTCAGTTATTTTTAATTACTTTGCAAAAATTTCTAAACACTTGTTTTTTTATTATGGGGTATTGTGTGTAGATTGATGATTTAAAAAAAAAAAAAAATTTAATCCATTTTAGAATAAGGCTGTAACGAACAAAATGTGGAAAAAGTGAAGGGGTCTGAATACTTTTTGAATGCACTGTATATGCCAGCTGAAATCTCAATTTTAAATTTCTGATGCAGAACATAATTCTCCAAAAACCAACCATTAGGAAACATCGGTGAGCCATTCGCTGAAATTGAATAATAGGCACTTGAACGTCCTGGCGGAGCAGAGAGAAAATTGCGGTAGGTGGAGCAGGGTAATCCTTTTTGAATATCCTTAGTGAGAAAGCTCTCCATTGTGGAAAAACTAACTGCATTAGTTGTGGGTTCAGTCTAGTTTGTAGTCACTTGTATATGGCCTGTTTAAGTGGTGTGGTGCGTACCAGACAGGAAGCTCAGTCTGGAATAGTCATCATCACAAATATAAATACCTACCTGCTGCTGAATGTCATGAATTTTAGTCATGCTTGTAGACAGAAACACCAGTTTTGGCTCACAGCTATACAGCAATCTCCAACTGGAGTAGCTGTTCCAGATAGTTGTTTCTATTTAAAATAAGAAATGTATCTCCATCCTTAAAACAAATTTACTTGAAATAGTGAAAAGTAAAACTGAGCTTTACATTGGTAAGAAAGCTAAATGCTGAAAAATTGTAACAGAAAGGCTGGAAATGTGCATGGATCTGAATTTGATTGTGCTATAAACTTCATCACTGCCTGTTGTTCTGGCCAACTATTAACGACAACTAATATCACTGGAAAAGATTACAATAAAACTCAGATAATCTGGTATCCAGTTGTTCAGAACACTCAACGGTTCAGCATATGGCTTGCTCATTAGTACACCAAGTCCTTGTTATCCTTAGACCTCCTCTCTACAGATCCACATAATCTCATCTGTTCCTGAGAGTGTGAAACAGATGTGCAGCCATCGTTTGGATTGGGAAAACTCGGGTTCCAGAAAATGGGTAGGTGTGTGGTTGGAGCTGGAATCCAATGAGCAATCTGGTATCTGGAGTGCACGTACATTTACCCTTCGGTCAACACAAGGTGCTGGAAGAACCCAAAGGGTCAGGCAGCAGCTGTGGAGGAAATGGACAGGCAATGATTCAGATCGGAACCCTTCTTCAGACCCTCCTTAAGTCTAACGGAGTGTACCAACCCAAAATATTGCTTGTGCATTCCCCCCAGGGTGCTGCGCAACTTGCTGAGTTCCTTTGTATTTTGTGTTTGAGCAAAGATTTGCAGTTGCTTGTGCCTGCATTTTCAGTTTGTTTGACAAACTGAAATTTGCAAGCTGAAACTCACCTGGTTCCTTTTCGAACTCACTAGTGCTCAGTTTTCCACTCTCTTCAAACTCACTAGGTTCACTGTTAAATTTAATATAGCTCTATTTTTTTTTAAAACGGAAAAGTGCTTTGGGGTGCGTGAATAACATCCAATAGTATGGACACTGCTGGTCTGGCACCATCTAAATTCTGAAGGAGCTTGATTAGTTTAATTCCGAGGTACATTGTAGAAAGGCGCCTTTTGGCCCACCAAGTCCGTGCCGAACAGTGATCACCCATACACTCGTTCTATCCTACAAATGGGACAATTTACATAAACCAATTAACCCACAAACGTGCACATCTTTGGAACGCGCTAGGAATCCGGAGCATTGGAGAAAAGCCCACAAAATCACAGGGGGAACGTACAAACTCTACAGACGGCATCTGTAGTCAGTATCGAACCTAGGTCTCTGGCGTAGTAAGGCGACAACTCTCCCACTGTGCCACCTTATCAACATTTCAGTGCATATATAATTATGAAAAACCGATATGATACGATCAAACTTAATTTATCCCAGGACGCAAATTGATCAACTGTTTAAACTGGCTGAATTTCTTTCATTTAAACAGTTTCAAGAGTATTTAATTAGCTTTAAAACATTTTGTTAACATTAGGGGTTGCGAAAGGCAGTATCCCAAAGCAAGTTTTATTACTGTAACAAAATGTAAACAATGGGAAAATATTTAAAGAGCAAACAAAAAAATATCTTATTGTTAGAGAAGGAACTGTAGATGCTGGAAAATCGAGGGTACACAAAAAGCTGGAGAAACTCAGCGGGTGCAGCAGCATCTAAGGAGCGATGGAGATAGGCAACGTTTCGGGCCGAAACCCTTCTTCAGACTGATGGGAGATGGGGGGGGGGGGGGGGGGGGGGGGGGGGGGGGGGGGGGGGGGGGGGGGGGGGGGGGGGGGGGGGGGGGGGGGGGAGAAGAAAGGAAAAAGGAGGAGGGAATTCAATGTTCAAGCCAAGAGGATGCTTAGTTCAATAACAGCAAAATGCACATGGACATGTCAATGTTGTTCTTTTGAGGTTTAGGAATGGCTTTTTCCCAGCACAATTCTGAAATTGCTCACAGATGACTGAGAGTTGTATTGCCTTCTACATATAAGAAGCTGTTTATTTTTAAGTTCAAGTTTTTATTGGATGGGATATTGCACTCTGGAGCATTGAGGATGGTTAGACTTGGAGGTAAGATCACAGCTGCAAAATACAATCTAAACAATCTGGTGCAAAACAATCACCGCCACTTCAGGATGTATTGAAAATAAAGGAGATATACACAATGAGGGCCAAAAAATTAATGTTGCATAGCATTTTAAAATTTAATTCTAAACTTAGCCCTTCAGGTTAGAACGGGAGATTGTCTTCAATGTGTCACATCCCATCACAATGTGCCATATACTGTACCTGCCTACTTTGAACATTAATAACTATAATGTTAATTATATTTCAGTAAGCCCATTTGAAATGTCTAAATTTGCTTAGGTTCTCACTTTTTTGCATTAGTGCATTCCACCACCACTAATTCAAAAGCGGAGCGATGGAATTCTGGCCCATTGGATAAAAGGAAAAGTATTAGGGTTGCAAAAAGCCTACATTGACACGCAGACATCAATCCAATTATGGCACATGCAAAGCTCAGGTGACCTAGCCAAAGATGATTTTACAGAAATGCACGGTGCTTGTTGACTCACTTGACTGAAATGCTGTATGATATCCTGTCCTGACCCCTGCTGGCAGCTCACCGACTAAAAACTGACAAAACAACTGCTCACAATGTACATATTTGTAAAACTATAGAATTCCACAGTTTGGGAGGAGGCCATTTGGCTCATCATGCCAATGCAGCTCTTTGAAAGAGCTAGATTAGTTAATAGTCATATACACCAGGGTGCAATTAAATTTAATGTTCACATCAAGCTCACAGAGTAAACATTATGCATGCAGTAATGATAAATACAAGAAAAATACAAACAGCACAATAGTGCAAGATTGTAATGCAAGGTTTTAGTAATGCAAAAGAGTATTGAAATACAATGATAACCAAATAAGGTAATATTAAGAGTACATGGCAGCATTTCTAGGAATGGGGCTTTGAAAGAGATGATTAGTTCAGCTGTTGGATAGCAATGGGAGAAAAGCTATTCTGAGGTATTGACGCCCAAGCTATCAAGTTCATATTTTCTCCAGAAGGGAGAAAAGGAAATGACAGTGACAGGCATCCTTGATAATACTTCCAGCCTTCCCAATGCAAAACACAGCAAAGAAGGACTGGATGGATGGAAATAGCAAATCATGACAGACTTGGCGGTGTTCACCACTCTCTGCAGGTTCATGCGGTCGAGAGCTAAGCAGTTACCATACCAGGCTGAAATGCAATCTGTCAGAATACTTTCCATTGTGCATCTGTAGAGGTTCAAGCCACTCCTCATGGACATGCTGAATTATCTTGGATGCCTAGGAAAGCATTTTCTTGATTACCACATCAATCTGAAGGGACCCTGGTTAGGTTCCAGGTAATGCGGCTGCCTAAGAACATGAAGCTGTCGACCAACAGCTGTTGATGAAGCCAGGGTTATGGTCACCCGCTCATTTTTTTTTGGACAACGGCCAGTGTTATTAGTATCCAGCAGTGATGGAAATCGCTATCAAAATGTGGAGCGGACTGGAGGACGGGGGACACAATTTCTTGGCGGCCGCGCATGCATGCACACACTCACACACACACACACGAGGCTTCAAAGGCTTCTGCCGTGGGCTCTGTGAATGGTAATTACAGCTCAATCCA
This sequence comes from Okamejei kenojei, assembly GCA_035221665.1. Classification (NCBI taxonomy): domain Eukaryota; kingdom Metazoa; phylum Chordata; class Chondrichthyes; order Rajiformes; family Rajidae; genus Okamejei; species Okamejei kenojei. The sequence continues at coordinate 14,580,672 of CM069165.1, forward strand.
GCGCTAAATGCAGCTCAACTCTGCCTGTCTCGCCGGGTTAACCTACATCCCTGCCTGGACTGACGGAATACCAGTCCTGAGCCGTGAAGCTAGCGCTGCTTCTCAGCTATGGCTCTAAGCCTGTGCCATGTTTCACTTAAGTCCAGGCAGGGCTGTAGGTTAACCCAGCGGGACAGGCAGTGTTAACCTGGCGGGACAGGCAGAGTCCAATCGGCGCCCTCGATCAGCAGTCCCCCTCCCCCCCCCCCCCCCCCCCCCGTCGCGGAAAGCGGAGATTTCACCGAGTTTTAAAATCTGGATTACAAAAAATGAAGGGGGGAATCGTCCCTCACCGCTCAAAACAGAGGGGGGACATGTCCCCCCTGCCCCCCCCCCCCCCCCCAGGATTTCCGCCACTGGTATCTAGACATCATGACAATAGGTTCTCGATCTCTTTCCTGCACATTGTCATATTGTAGATCCGGCTGACAGCGGTGGTATCATCGGTGAATTTAAAAATTGAGTTGGCATTGCAATTGGCCACATATTCATCAGTGTACAGCAGAACAAGGTACTGAACACACAGCCCTGGGGGCACCAATGTTGAAGGTCTGAGTAGCAGAAATGTCATGACTAATTGTAACTGACTGAGGTCTGCCAGTTAAGAAATCCAAAACCCAAAGCTAAGATCCAGAAGTTTAAGGATGACCTTATTTGGAATTCTGGTGTTGATGGCCATGTTGCAGTCAATAAATAGCATCCTGACATAAGAATTCTTATTGTTAAGGTGATCCTGGACTGAATATAGTGCAAGAGAGATGGTATCCTCCATAGACCTATGTTTCTTGTATGTGAATTGCTGGGGTGTTGAGATTGTCTGGAAGATAGGTGCAAATGTAGGCCATTAGCAATTTTTCAAAGCACTTCACGTGTTCAATGTTGGAACATTGGGTGGTACTTATTTTTGTTGTGCTCTCCATTTGTACTGCGTATGATCCATGACATTTAAAATCTGAACATTTCAATGAAGCGACTGCCTTTTATATTCCTATTCCTTTTTTTGATATAGGTTTTTCTAATTTTCAGGTTACATGCATTCTTTTTTTTGAAGTCAATGAAAAGAAAGTTGAATCATCAAATTCAATGAAACTATGATATTCTAGCTTTTGCACTTGATTTTTGTTATTTATTGCACAAACTTACTTGGACTGGACCCTGAGGGTATACGACATGTAATGTAATTCTTAATTCTTGCAAGGTTTTGGCTATTAACATTTCCCCCACAGTATTGGACATTAATTATTTTGCAATTTTTTTTTGTCAATGGAAATCGGTATATTTTTGGATTTTTTTTTTTGCTAATACTTTTTTCCTGGGAAGTTATTGCTAAAATGAAAGATTTAATAGATCGTGATTGTTTGCTACGTCACGATAAAGCCAACTGTGAAAACATTTGATAATTAGCATTCACAACCAGAACACATAAATAGCTCTTCAAATGTCAACTTTCACAGGGACCTAGAAAACTGGAGGAGATTTTGGCTTGAATATCGTCTGAATTTCTAGCTGGCCAATGAAGTGCTTCGAAGTAACAGTTACAGGAAGCAAAGACATCATTACAAATCTGTGCATACATTTTTTTCATAATTTTCCTTGTTGCGGACTCACTTCCATATGTTTATTGCAATAAATAATTGTGAGCGCTGAAAAATCAAATTGAATAAGACATGGAACAGCAATTGCTGCAAAGATGAGTTTTGGTGTGGTTAAAATGAAATGACTCACTATTATTTGAGCTACGACATCTTAGAAATGTTGGTGGCTGTGGAACCTTGTGTCTTCGAGTTATTTGTATCCGTGTGAAATAAAATTTAGAAAAAAAAAAAAGCATGGATGGAAAAAGAAGGAATAAAGGCAAAGTAAGAATAAAACAAAAACGAAAAAGTAGAGATCTTTGTAATTTAGTTGCTTGGCTTATGGTGCACTAACTCTGGAGAGTTTTATGGTAGGATTCAAACGTGAAACGTATATTTACATTTATTGATCAAAAACAAAATGGCCACTTGTCTAATAATTAGGAAAGGTGGACCACCCAGTTTGTGTCATAGAACAGCTGGACAATGAATTATTTTCTTGAACCTTTTCTGCTAATGGTACTGTTAAGAAGGGTGTTACAGGATTTTGGTCCAAAAACTATGAAGCAATATACTTTAAAATTCAGCATTGTGTGACTTGGAATGTAATAGCAGATGATACTGTTCCCATGTGCCTGCTTTGTGTGTTTTTCTAGATGGTAAAGCTTGTGGTCCTGTCAAAAAGGCCATGGCAATTGGCTGCTGTGCAGGAGTAGAAGAGGGAGTTGGTATTTAAGTTGTTGATCAAGCAGACTTTGTATTGGTCTGGATGATATTTAGTTCCTTGAATGTTGTTAGAACTTCTGATCCTAATTTCTAATTCCCTGATCCTGTCTAATTCATTTTTACCTTGGGCATGCAATCCCCCTAATACATCCAGTCCAGGTCAGGAGGATGTTTGTCTTTTTACTTGTTACCTTTTATACTTGTCCATGGTTTGATTGTACTCATGGTTTGTGTGATTTGCCTGCATTGCACACAAAGCAAAGTTTTTCAATGTATTCTAGTACACATGACAATAATAAACCAATACCAAACATTGGTTCAGTATGTTTAAGAGTCTGCAACAAGAAGTATTTCAAATGCTAATAACTTGCATCATTGCAGTGATAGAAAGGATTGAAAACAATAGATAGAAAGATGATAGACAACAATAGACAAAAAGTTGGAGTAACTCAGCGGGTCAGACAGCATCACTGGAGAAAGGGAATAGGTGACATTTCGGGTCGAGACCCTTCTTTGGACTGGAATGGTCTCTGAGAATTAAAGCAAAGTCTTAAAAACCCAGTTAATTTCCTGCTGTATCTAAGGTTCTGGTCATTTTTACATCGATTTTGAACAAGTATAATGTGTAGAACTTTGCTTTTGGTTTATGACTATTCTTTGGAACTATTATTGAGGTAATCTATGACTAGGTGCCCAACCAGGCACTTGGGACAAAAACCAGGTGGCACATCTACTAACAATGAAAGCATTGTCATAGATGTCAAATTTTTAATGAAAAATTATACCAAACCACGCTTTCTTTTGGATGGACACAAGATATTCCTTAGTACTGTATCACGTAGTGAGAATTCAATCTAGTGTTATCCCTCAAGCAACATTTATTATGCATCTGGGCATTATCACTTTTTTTCCGGGATGTCACGGTCCAAATGACAAATGTGTTTTCCACTTTGTAACAGATGCTGGTTTGCAGAGATCCATTAAGATGATAGATGAATGTAACAAGATCTAGTAGTACAAGTGTACCTTATTTAAGTGACTCATGGAGTATTTGCTTGGTCTTTTACACCAGTAAATTACTATCACCTCATGTATTTCTGTGGGTGTATCTGCACTGTTATATGCACTATTGAGCAGTGAATATTCACTCTGCTTAGATGGAGGGAAAAGTTTAGAGAAAAATGGAAGTTGATGGATTTTGTTTTTGTGCATTTAAGAAGCGGCAATTTGGGAAAATACAATACAGTAACCCAGAAACATTCCTATTCACATACAAAGTGAGGTAAATGAGTATTCCTGCTGTCTTGACTAGTCTAATTAGTTTCAAATAGTTAAAGTTTGCACATCTTCATCATTTATTGGGAACTGTTGCCAGCACAACAGGCTTCCTCGGGGACTGTTCACACAGAGCACAATAGTTTCAAGATCACCACGTGCATTCCTTTTTTTATAAATGAAAAGAATTTGAGTTGAATGATTCCCATATAATGGAGGGGTCTTGACCCTGCACTGCTACATTCAACTTCCTGCCATATTATTAAAAGTGGTGTCTGAAGCAGACAACTGACAGTACCAGAACCCCAAGATCCTGGCTCCGAAACTGAAGGAAGACGATCTGAAAACTGCTGCCAAGGTATAGTTCCTGACTATTTTCTAAACAAGCTAGTGGCCAAATATATTTGCCACGAAGCAATTCCCTTGCATCTTTTAAAAACTAATGCTGTTGCATGCCTAAATAACCAACATCAGCTTTTCAGATTGATGGATGATAGTTACAATGCTTCTATTACAACATTTATGATAAATTGAATCATATCAGCAGTTTAAACAGTTGGCATTGGTATAAATCTAATGAACAGCAGCCCCAATCCCAACTGCCATTCGACTCTAATATCTCTTTATTCTCCTATTCAGTTTTTAATTCAGATAAGGACCTTGATAATACCCCTGGGAGGAAATGTGAGTATTAGTAGCCTCTTGCAACATGAGGAGATGCGGATTTAGGATAAGGCAGGTGGTATAGCTGCGCCAAACACAGAATGTCCCCTCAATTAGTTATAGTGATAAGATGTGCATGGTTTGCCTCACGGAGTGATAGAAAATTCATTGCCGTATTAAATCGACTTCGAAACAGACTGGCAAATTTGTTGTCTTCAAAGACTTGCTTTTGATATTGCCTGGTGGGGCTGTGCGTTCCTATTGTTGCCTTGTATGCATCTTTGTTCTCTTTCCTACTTACCATGTGCTGCCAATTAACAGACCCATCACCGCCTGTTGGTTAATCAAGGATCCCTGACCATGTCTTTGTTTCTGTGCTTTTTCACCTGGGAACCAGCCATTCCAGCTTTTGGCTGGCAAGCAGGTAAAAACAGGAAAAAAGAATCACAATTGCAGCCTTTTTTTCAATTGAAAGGGATCTAAGATTGTCTGTGACCTTCCTGCCTCTTTGAAAATAGAAAATGCTTTAACCTTATTCCCTTACATGAACATGATAATTTCTGGGGAAATGGAGTTTAATTGGTGTCTTTAAATTTGTCCACCATCAGATCAAAGGATACAAGGATACAAAGGACATTTATTAGCACATACACCAATTGGTGTAGTGAAATTTGACTTGCCATTGCGGCACACAAATAAAGATAAGACACAACATTAAAGAATTTAACAATAAACATAAAAACATCCCCCCACAATGGTTCCCACTGTGGGAGAAGGCAGCAAAGTCCAGTCCCATCCCTTGTTCACCCATAGTCGGGCCTATTGTGGCCTACGCAGTCGCCGCTATGGTAGCCCGATGCTTCAGGCCCTCTTACCGGGAAGATGGAACTCCGGCGTCGTGTGAACACTCCTCAGCGGCTTGGAATGTCTGGAGCGGCCGCTTCCTCCCCGGAGACCGCGGCTCCTGAAGTCCTCAGGCCGCGCGGGTTGGAGCTCTGACTGGCGATCTCGGATCCCAGGCTCCGCGGTGTTTTAAATCCAGCATCGCCCGTGGCTGGACGCTCGCCGAAGCTGGGATTCTGGCCGGTCCCGACAGGAAACGCCGCTCAGTCCGATGGTTGGCCGAGAGGAGGGGGCGAAGAAGCAGCTCGGAGGGAAGCTGCCTTTCTGACCAGGTAGGGACTAGGAAATAAAGTTTCCCCCTTCCCCTTTCCGCACCCACCACGTAAAAGACTAGAAGACCTCCAAAACAAACACTTTTAACTCACTAAAAATAAAAAAATAAAGGGTGAAAGGAGTGGCACGGAAGCTATACTCGACGGCGCCCCCTCTCCTTATCAACTGGTTTTCAATTAATTTGACGCATCCTCCTTAAAGAACATGTTCTGTAAACCCTCATTTTTATAACCTCTTATAACGGATTTCAGTTATAGAGGACGGACTTTAATCGGCAGGCCAAGCTGCCGACGCCACCTGCACTACCTCTCGGCCACTGCCAGGCCACCCCTGTCGCTGCCACTGCTGCTACCGACACCACTGATCCTTGCCCGCACTCCGGCTGCCCACAGACCGTAACCAATGCCTCACGATCCTTGCCTCAACTCACCTGGATTCCATGCCCAGTTCCAGACCGAGATTCTGAAGAATGGTCCCAACCCAAAACATCACTTATCTATGTTCTCCAGAAATGCTGCCTGACCTGCTGAGTTACCACAGCACTTTGTCTTCTTTTGTGTATTGACCAGCATATGCAATTCTTTTCTCCAGAGATGCAGCCTGACCCGCTGAATTACTCCAGCATTTTGTGTCTATGCAGTTCTTTGTATCCACTGCTTGTAATCCCTCACTCAGTTGTAGTGGACAACAGGCAATAATGGACACCCTTCTTATCTCCCCCACCCCCCACCCACGCGTGGCCCATTATGTCAAGGTTTTAGCCCCCTTTCCACATGCCTGTAGCAGAAAGTGACTGGAAAATAGTTAAATCTTCATCTATTTCTCCCTTTAATAATAGGTCACCAACCTAAAACGCTCACCCTCTTTTTCTCTCTGTTGATGTATGAATTCTGTACGTGTGTTTCATTACTGTCTGTGGTATAATTTGCTCCAAGCAAATTGACTGACAATATAACTAAATAACACCATTGACAAAAGGAATTATAAGTATGTGAACTAGCTCTTTATAATGCCACTTGCGTACACCTATTTATAAAATAGTCTATCTTTGCAATGCGTCCTGTAATTTATGGATGGCTCCTTGTATTATACCGAAAAAGCCTATGTACTGAGATATATGATTGTTCCTGTATAAATAACTAGTTGACTGCAATTGAGACAAATGGCATGTTTCTATGTAAGGGGGGCAAGATGATCACATGGGGTTTAGATAATGGATGGGGACATTTTTTGCTGGTTTATAAATGCAGTCTAGAAAAGAGCCAATTAGTTTGTTTATATGCTATAGACTCAATGTAACCTGGTGCAAAGCATCTATTAGAAATAAAAAGGGAGCATAAAAAGTTATCTACTTTTACATTCGCAGACCGAACATAAATAATCTCCACTGGTCATTTAAAATTGGCGCTTTATTCTTGAACTGTACAGCCTTCTTGGTCTTTTGGCAAGAAATATATGGCATCGTGTATCACAGCATGCGGGAAGAAAAATTTACTCCCAGCTGGGACTTGGGTCTATGAACTTGAATTTTTTTATTGTATTAACTAAAATACTATGAAAAACAGCAGTTTATACCAGAAAAATAGTACATTTTGCCTTCTTGTCTTGTGACCTGCTTAACTAAAAGCAGAAACCTCAAATCACATGTAGGGAATTTTTTTAAAGTTTGTTTTCAGCTGTTACCAAGTATCTGAATCATCAAACCACAACCAGAGAGTAGTGCTAAACTACTATCTACCTGCTTGGTGACCCTCGGACTTTCCTTGATCAGACTCTGCTGGCATAACCTTGTGCTGAACGTTATTCTCCATACACTGTAATTGGCTCAATTGTAACCATGTACAGTGCATTCACAAAATGTTCAGACCCCTTCACCTTTTTCAAATTTTGTTACGTTACAGCCTTATTCTAAAATGGATTAAATTCATCTTTTTAGCACCAATCTATACACAATACCCCATAATAAAAAGCAAAAACAGGTGTTTAGATATTTTTGCAAAGTAATTAAAAATAAATAACTGAAATATCACATTTACATAAGTATTCAGATGCTTTACTCAGTACTTTGTTGAGGCACCTTTGGCAGCGATTACAGACTCTAGTCTTCTTGGGTATGACGCTACAAGCTTGGCACACCTGTATTTGGGTAATTTCTCCCGTTTTTTGTGTAACCTTCTCTGCAGATTGTCAGGTTAGATGGGGAGTGTCGATGCACAGCTATTTTCTGGTCCCTCCAGAGATGTTCGACCGGGTTCAAGTCGCCTTTAGGTGCCTTTTGGCAAACTCCATGCGGGTTGTCATTTGCCTTTTACTGATAAGTGGCTTCCGTCTGGCCACTCTACCATAAAGGCTTGATTGGTGGAGTGCTGCAAATATAGTTGTTCTTCTGAAAGCTTCTTAAAATTCTTAAGGGGTTGGAAAATTCTTAAGGGGTTGGACAGGCTAGATGCAGGAAGATTGTTCCCGATGTTGTGGAAGTCCAGGACAAGGGGTCACAGCTTAAGGATAAGGGGAAATCCTTTAAGACCGAGATGAGAAAGACTTTTTTCACACAGAGAGTGGTGAGTCTCTGGAACTCTCTGCCACAGAGGGTAGTTGAGGCCAGTTCATTGGCTATATTTAAGAGTGAGTTGGATGTGGCCCTTGTGGCTAAGGGGATCAGAGGGTAAGGAGAGAAGGCAGGTACGGGATACTGAGTTGGATGATCAGCCATGATCATATTGAATGGCGGTGCAGGCTCGAAGGGCTGAATGGCCTACTCCTGCACCTAATTTCTATGTTTCTATGTTTCTATGTTCTCCCATCTCCACAAAGGAACTCTGGAGCTCTGTCAGAGTGACCATCAGTTTCTTGGTCACTTCCCTGACCAAGGCCTTTCTCCCCTGATTGCTCAGTTTGGCTGGGCGGCCATCTCTGTGGAGAGTCCTGGCGGTTCCAACGTTCTTCTATTTAAGAATGACAGCAGCCACTGTGCTCTTCTGGACCTGCAATGCTGCAGAAATTGTTTTATATCCTTCCACAGATCTGTGTCTCGACACAATCCTGTCTCGGTGGTCTACGGACATTCCTTCGTCTTCATGGCTTGGTTTTTGCTCTGACATGCACTGTTAACTGTGGGGCCTTATATGGGGTTATGAGCGTACAAATTATGTACACTAGATTTAATTTCCCACTCCAATCAAGTTGTAGAAACATCTCAAGGATAATCAATGGAAATAGGCTGCACGTAAGGTCAATTTTTAGTGTCATAGCAAAGGGTCGGAATACTTATGTAAATGTGATATTTCAGTTATTTCTTTTCAATTTGCAAGAATTTCTAAACACCTGTTTTCGCTTCTTCATTCTGGGGTATTGTGTGTAGATTGATGATTAAAAATAATGAAGTTAATCCATTTTAAAATAAGGCTGTGACATAACAAAATGTGGAGAAAGTGAAGAGGTCTGAATACTTGCTGAATGCACTGTATTTATTTCTGCTGACTGGATAGCATGCAACAAAAGCTCATCACTGTACATCGCTACATGTGTACAATAAACTTAACTAAACAGTTACCAAAACCAATTCACAAAGTGGAAGATGGACACATTCCCAAAAGCTGAGAATATTTAAATGTTTGAGGATGTAGTGCTCATCTTACTAATACCAATTATTTTTTAAAGAATGTGGCATCTATAATTGATAATAACATCTGATTTGTTGAACATGGGTATTTGTCCCCAACAGCTCTCACCAACTTCTACAGATGCGCCGTAGAAAGCATTTTATCAGGGTTCATCACAGCATGATTTAGGAACAGCTCCATCCAAGACCACAAGAAATTGCAGAGAATTCTGGTTGCAGCCCAGACCATCACACTAATACTTGGGTATACTAAAGGTATACTTGCATACCAAAGGATAAGTTACACACTGTCCCTAATTGTTTTGGTCCACACCTCAAGTTCAGTCCTGTGGATATGAGAACAATTAAAAGCATTCATTGTTGGTGTTGGTTAAGAGCACAGCCAGAGTATTTAGCTTGTATATCATACAAGCCTGACTCTATTCTTACCCAATGTTTATATGTATGCAGTGAATAGTACCAGTTTGTAAAACATAGGGACACGGAAATAAATGTTAACACCACACTGCTGGTCCAGTGTAGATTGGAAGAGGCGGTGCACTGAAGCTGGGTGAATGCCCCTCAGTAAAACCTATTCAGCAACCAAAATGTTCATGCATTTTCGGATTAATTTTAGCAACTCATTTCCTGGGATTTCTGGCAGACGATATCCCTAACTCCACCCTTTTCTTTCCAACAGTGCGTTAATTGAGGACTCGTGCAATTATTGGAATAAGCATTTCTGGATTTGTACATAATTAATTAAAGCATTATTGGAATAAGCATTCCAATAACGCTTTAATTAATTATGTACAAATCCAGAAATAATGGATCTTTTTAGCTAATTATTGAAATGTTGTTTTATATCAAAAGTCACCTTAACACAGTGTTAATTGGGAAATTAGCGTTATGGCATTTTTGATCGTGAGGCCAAATGAGAACATATTCAAGAAATTGACATTTTAATTTTTACTGGTAAAATAATATGTAGATCTTTCTTCATTACAATATTAAATAGCATATGAATAGCAATCGAAGTATGGACATTGAAAAAGCAAACTAACAATGGCAATGGCAGGCTTATTTTTATTTTTGGGCCCTATCATAGCAAAAGGATTTGAGTACAGGAGCAGGGAGGTTCTACTTCAGTTGTACAGGGTCTTGGTGAGACCACACCTGGAGTATTGCGTACAGTTTTGGTCTCCAAATCTGAGGAAGGACATTATTGCCATAGAGGGAGTGCAGAGAAGGTTCACCAGACTGATTCCTGGGATGTCAGGACTGTCTTATGAAGAAAGACTGGATAGACGCGGTTTATACTCTCTGGAATTTAGGAGATTGAGAGGGGATCTTATAGAAACTTACAAAATTCTTAAGGGGTTGGACAGGCTAGATGCAGGAAGATTGTTCCCGATGTTGGGGAAGTCCAGGACAAGGGGTCACGGCTTAAGGATAAGGGGGAAATCCTTTAAGACCGAGATGAGAAAGACTTTTTTCACACAGAGAGTGGTGAGTCTCTGGAACTCTCTGCCACAGAGGGTAGTTGAGGCCAGTTCATTGGCTATATTTAAGAGTGAGTTGGATGTGGCCCTTGTGGCTAAGGGGATCAGAGGGTATGGAGAGAAGGCAGGTATGGGATACTGAGTTGGATGATCATATTGAATGGCGGTGCAGGCTCGAAGGGCTGAATGGCCTACTCCTGCACCTAATTTCTATGTTTCTATGTTTCTATGTTTCTATGGTGCAGTGAATTAAACTTTGATCAGAAGAGCTTTAAATTTCACCAGTGAGTTTGCACACAGTTTGGTGAAAGATTCTCAATCCAATATGAGCATGTTTCTATATTTAAGGAGACCAGAATATTATTCTTAAATATATTTCACATTTTCATAATGCAATCCCAGGAATGTTACCTTTCATATAGGTTACTTGGTGAAGCTGCCTTGGCAGATAATTCAATACTATTGAGTGCAGATTAGTAATGATTGAGTGCAGATTATCAAGTAATGATACATTTTTAAAAAGCTTTCTCTTTTGATAGATGCAGTACAACTAAATGTGATGCTTTTCTGAAGACTCCTCATTGCCAGGCGATTGATCCGTGCCTTGGTACCAGTCTGTGAATAAGCCTTCTCAATGTTAGCTTTGTCCTTTGCTGATGTCAGAACTGGAATATTTATCTTTTCACAACAAGTCAGTTTGTTGTTCTATATCAGCAGCCTCTCACGTCTTTCTTCAGCTATTGAACCACATCCAGTGTCAACACATTCATTCTGTATGAAGCTGTTAAAGCACAAGAAGTGTTTTCACAGATTAAAGCAATATTTCTTTTGATTAAACAAGGTTACTATATGCATTGCTAAGGGAGAAAGATTTCACCATTCAGAGTTGAGGAAAGATTTGCTTTTTTTTAATCTGACTGCTCAAGATGTTTGCTTAGCCAGGGCCTAAACCAAATAGATTTTAAATTTAAGCTCTGAGGTCTGTCACCTTAAAGTGCAATAAAATTATCACATTGCTCTTCATGTGAGAACAAGTAGTAAATTTATATCTATCATCTCATCTCACAAAATGAAAGCCAAGCTAATATCTCAGAGCAATTTGCAATTTTCATGTTAATTGTGCACAGTTGAAGCACAACATGTTCCCACCCCATGGGTTGCATGGGGTTGCAGTAAATAGAACTGCTGCCCCAGAAATGCAGTAAATAGAAGTGCTGCCTCAGTAATCCAGTAATCAGCCCAATTCTGACCTTTGAGTTGTCTCTGGAATTTACAGTGTTGCTTCCTTACAGCGCTTGCAGTGCCGGAGACCCGCATTCGATCCCTTATGGATTTTGTATGTTCTCCCGGTGACTATGTGCGTTTTCTCAGAGATGTCAGTTTCCTCCCACACTCCAAAGACGTACCTGTAGGTTTGTAGGTTAATTGGCTTTGTATAAGTGCAAAAAATTGTCCCTAGTGTGTGTAGGATACGGTTAATGTGCGGGGATCGCTGGTCAGTGTGGACTTGGTGGGACGAAGGGCATGTTTCTGCGCTGTATCTCTAAACTAAACTAAACTCTATGCGTGCGTTTATGAGTGTTCTGGTTTCTTCCCACATCCCAAAGGTATGTGGATTGGTCAGTTAATTGACCATTTGATATTATTCATTGTATGTAGATGAGTGATAGAATCTGGTTTGAAATACAAGTGGAAAATAAAACAGGTTTACTCCAGCAAATGGGTGCTAGATGGACTTAGTGTGTTATGGACTCAAGGCCTGCATCCCATTAATCTCTCACTATTGCTAATATAAGCTATCAAATAAAATTGACTTTTAGTGTTTATTTAATTAGTGAATATCAAGTCTTTATTGTACCAACATATAACAGATTTGTTGCTGTAATGCCATCTACAAACTTACATATCAAATTGGCCTAGAAAATCCAATACATACTAGGGGTAAATATCACCAGCAACTTGTCCTGGACTTGCCATATTGAAGAAATTGCCAAGAAAACACACCAAAGCCTTTACTTTCTTAGAGGCTTAAGGGGCTGTCCCACTTCCGCTAGTTCTGGCAAGTTTGCCCTCGACTCGTACTCGCAGCATGGTTGACACGATGTTGTAGGAGGTCTTTGTAACTCTCCTTCATGCTCGAGAGTAGTTCCCGTGTACTCGAGGCCTCAACTAGGTCACGGTGTATTTTTTAAAATGCTGAAAAATGTCCAAGAGTAAAAAAAAGGTCGCCATGGAAAAAATCAATGTAGAAAGTATTTTATCGGGATGCATCACATCATGGTTTGGAATCAGCTCCATCCAAGACCACAAGAAATATGGAGAATTGTGGATGCAGTCCACAAACCAACCTCCCTTCCATTGACTCTAACTGCATCATACTGCCTCGGCAAGGCGGCCAGCATAATCAAGGATGAGTCTCGCCCCGGACACTCCCTCTTCTCCCCTCTACCAACAGGTAAGAGTCACAGAAATATGAAAGTGCATACCTCCAGATTCAGGGACAATTTTTCCCCAGCTGTTATCAGGCAACTCAACCATCCCATCACCAACGGGATCGCAGTCCTGAACTAGAATCTACCTCATTGAAGACCCTCAGACTAGCGTTAACCGGACTGGGTTACTGGATTTTATCTTGCACCAAATGTAATTCCTTTAATCATGTATCTGTACACTGCGGCTGACTTGATTGTAATCATGTATAGTCTTTCCACTGACTGGATAAAATGCAGCAAAAAAACATTCTTCTCACTGTACCTCGGTGATAATAAACTAACTTAAACTACATTGAAGCAAGTGTGTTAGATGAGTGGGGCAGCTGGACTGCTATGTTTATTTGAGTGTGGTCTCATCCTTGAAAACTGTAATGCAGGGCTTTCATGTGCTGCAGAAGCTAGAGGAGAGGTGCCCAGGCAGGGCAGACATGATGAACAATTCCAATGTTGGGGGGACTGAAGTCTATAGACCCTGTCCCTTGAATAAAATGTGTGTTAAGTTTGTACTACCAACAGTCTAACAAAGCACATACGCTGGCACGAAGGAAACAGCTCTGTAACCCAAATTCAACATTCAGAGCAGGTACATGCATTTGAAACATAGAAAAGCAGGACATTCAAAACAATCATGGCTGGTCCTTCAGCTTCTCATTCTTTTCCCATACTCCTTGTCATTTGTGTGCAGACATCCATGTAACTCCTTGCCAGCTTGACCTGCGCATCTTTCTATGGCAGATATTTCGAGTGAGGAAGTTTCCTCTCATCTCGGAAGTAAATGCACTACTCCATATCCTGAGACTGAGACACCTATGTTCCTCCGTCTGACCTGAAACGTCACCTATCCTTGTTCCCCAGAGATGCTGCCTGGCCTGTTGACTTACTCCCACACTTTGTCCTTTTTTTGTAAACCAGCACCTGCAGTTCCTTGTTTCTCCAGAAACACCTTCCTTTTTAATCTATCCTTTTAGCCATTACAATATGTGTGCTTCCTGTACCACATATATTTGTAATTGTCCTCTTTCTATATGGCTAGAGGAAGGAGAGTGATGTTGAGGAGGGACACTGTATGGGAGATATTTCTTCTGTGTTTGAAATTGTAAAAGTGAAGGCACAATGATGTTAGTAGCAAGAGGAGGGCCAGTTTGAGATATTAATTATTCTGAATCTCTTCCATTTAGCATTGTTTTCATATTACACAGTACAATGGAGCCTTGTCTTCCACAAAATCGTGCATTTAGGGATGATGGAAATGGACTGATGCCATCACAAAAGATAAATTGGTGGGGGAAAAGCCAAGACCTTTACACATAAATGCTGGAGTAACTCAGCGGGACAGGCAGCAAACCTGGATAGAAGGAATGGGTGACCCGAGTGCCTTGACCCGAAACGTCACCCATTCCTTCTATCCAGAGATGCTGCCTGTCCCGTTGAGTTACTCCAGCATTTTGTGTCTATCTTCGGTTTAAACCAGCATCTGCAGTTCCTTCCTACAGACTTTTATACATTCAGGCTCTTTGATCTGCAGGTTCGCAAGCGGTATCCTTCTGAAGTTGGCCAGTTTATTCTATACTAATGCTAGCAAAACTGTAATTTGCTATGAAGAATGCTACCTGCAGACTATATGTTTGCATCCTTCCTTCTCAGCCCTTCCAAATTGTGTTTACCACGAACAAATACCAATTGATCAGCTGATGGAAGGCAAGAAGTAATTTGCTCCAGTGTCCTGAATTTTCATTGGGTCTGTAGTCAATGTTACAGATAACCAAACCACTTCTTCCTGTTTATTCTTGCATGTCTAGTGGATCTGTCCAATGAATGGGATAAGATGCTTTGTATGATTATGATAGAGGAGCCTAGAATGATGGCATGCAAGTTATCATTTCATAAATATGATTATAAATCTGTTTGTTACTGAGTTTTGGGAGAAACATTCCCAACTGAGTCATGTCCGTAGATATTTGTGTGCATGGTTGAATTGGCTGAGTATATTGGCAAATACTTTGTTCACATCTGATGGATGCCTTTAAATGAACTTGGTTTTGCAGGGTACATCAGAAGACAGTTTAGTATCAACCACATTTTTGTGGATTAAATCATTCATCGAAGGGACCAAGAAAGAGCAGCTTTGTTTTTATTTTCTTGAAGATGGGCTTTTTGCAACAGTCCAGTGCTTTAATCGTGATCATTTTTCCTGCTGCTGTACTAGTAGTTACGTGTGTCTAGGTCTCTGCAGTCTAAGGAGATCACCATCGTTTATGGTGAATAGTTTCTCGCCTTCTTTAAGTTCATGGACCACAATTTTAATTTATTTGCCTCCAATGGTGACTGGGCAGTGTCCGTTAAAAGCAATCTGATTTGAACACTACAGTGACTGTTTTAATTGCAAATTCCAAGAACATTAATCAAGAAAACAATAGAGGGATGAAGAGAATTGTGCAAAATATTGTGTTAGTAAATGCAAACATGATTTGTTTTTATGTATCTCCAAAACATTCAAGCCTAGAAATTGGATCCATTGGATCTCCTCAGTATGCACCTTCAATCATCGCCAGATAAAATCATCGTGAAACTGGTCTGGATAAAGACGTGGTCGTTGGAAACATCTGATGCAGCTTTCATCAGAAACTGCAGGCATTCCTTTATAGTGCACGATTCTGGCGTAAATCATATGTTTCTACATTTTTTAATATGATTATGATTTTTAATTGTTTAAAGAGAAAAATAATCAACTGGGAGCTGTAAGACAAAGGATGAAATGCATTCCTGACTCACCCAGCAGAAGCTTGTTTATATCTAATTTAATATCGTTTGGTTTTATTGTTTCAGGTTGATGAAATCTACCATGATGAATCGTTAGGTACGCACATCAACATAGTTTTGGTCAGGGTGATTATGGTAGGCTACAGACAGGTGAGTCAGCGACATCTCAAAGTGATAATTATTTATTTTTCTCAAGCATATAATCACCTACTGTATAATACTGTAGGATAAGATACATAAGATGGCGGCGCGACCAACGTTTGCGGTGGCCTCTCTCAGTGGAAATGCAGTGCTCTCGTGTGTTATTGGAGCGAGTGGTGTGACTGCAAAATATGTGGAAGGAAAGTGTATGTATGTGAGACAGTATGAGCGACAGTTTCTGTTGGACATCCGTAACAAAGTTTCTTGTTACGACAAACACTTGCTGAGGGTCCTGGGCGAGCTTGGACTTCTACGCCGTATAGGCCCAAGGAAGGCTGGGACTGCACCTGGAGCAGCACCAGTTGAGGAATCACCGTAAGCGGTGTGACAGGATGCGGAAGCGGAGCAAGCGCGGAGGAGTCCACGCTAGGCTAATCGCTAATCCACACAAATCAGCAGTGCCTTCACTCATGTTGGCAAATGTCCGCTCCCCTCGACAACAAGATGGATTATATCAGAGTGTGGAGAGCTTCTCAATGTAGCGTGAGGAAGTGCTGTGTCTACGTTTTCACGGAGACCTGGCTGAACCAGAACATCACGGATGCTGCGATCCAGCTGGAGGGGCTAATGCTACACAGAGCTGACAGAGTAGCTTCGCTAGCCGGTAAGCTAAGGGGAGGTGGCCTGGCTGTGTACGTCAACAGATCATGATGCCGGGATGCCGTGGTGGTTTCCACTCACTGCTCACCCCACGTAGAGCTAATGACTGTGGAATGCAGGCCCTTCTACTTACCGAGGGAGCTGACGGCATTCTTCATAACGGCTGGCTATGTACCACCGAGCGCGGACGTGAAGGACGCTATGACAGAGCTCCACAACAACATCAGTGAGCAGCAGAGGGAACATCCCAATGCTTTCTTCAGCTGGGGATTTCAACCAGGCAAGTCTCACATCTGTTCTACCAGCATGTGAATATTGCAACCAGGGGAAAGAATAAACTAGACCTGGTGTACACTAACATCAAAGATTCATATAAAGTAGCCCCCCTCCCCCATATCAGCAACTCTGACCACCTGGTGGTTCTGCTCACACCAGCAGACAGACCCAGGGTGAAACAGGACAGGCCAATGGTCAGAGAAGTCAGAATGTGGCCCCTGGAAGCTACCGCAGCGCTGCAAGACTGTTTGGAAACCACACAGTGGGTCATTTTCAGAGAGGCAGCAACATATGACAGCGGCACTGACCTTCAGGAATATACAGAGTCTGTCATTGGCTGCCTTAATAAATGCATTGATGATGTGACTGTGGTCAAAACCACCAAGCTGCGCGCCAGTCCAAAACCTTGGCTAACTGGGGACGTTTGTTCTCTGCTGAGAGTCCGAAATGCTGCATTTAAATCTGGGGACAACGCAGCATATAAACTGGCACGGAGAAATCTGTCCCAGGGGATCAGGAAAGCGAAGAGGCTGTATGCACAAAATCTAAACAGCCACTTCACAAACGACAAAGACACGTCGCTTGTGGCATGGATTTCATACCACCACTGACTATGCCAAAATGACCCCTCTCTACCAGATGAACTAAACGATTTTTAAGCACATTTTGAGGCTAAAAACACCACTCAGACACAAGCACTCCTGTCATCGTCCATCGACCAGTTACTCCAGCTGTCCACAGCTGGAGTGAAAAAGGCCTTCGCCAGCGTCAATCCACGCAAAGCTGCAGGGCCGGATAACATCCCTGGACACATTTTAAAGGACAGGGCAGAGCAACTGAAAGATGTTTTTGTAGGCATTTTTAACATCTCACTCAGCCAGGCAGTAGTGCCCAACTGCCTCAAAAGTTCCATCATTGTACCCTTCCCGAAGAAGCCCATCCAGCCGGTCTCAATGACTTCTGCCCTGTGGCTCTCACACCCATATTAATGAAGTGTTTTGAGCAGCAGTTCATTCAGCACATCAAAAACTGTCTCCCTGCCAACCATGGACCCACTACAGTTCGCTTACAGAACCAACCGGTCCACAGAGGACGCAGTCTCCACTACACTCCACCTCGCGCTGTCACACCTCAAGCAGAAGAACACCTACGCCAGGATCCTCTTCATAGATTTCAGCTCAGCTTTTAACACAATCATTCCACAGCAGCTGGTGGAAAAGCTGAAGCTGTTGAAGGTGGGCACTGGCACCTGCAATTGGGTACTTAACTTTCTGACGCAGCGGCAGCAGACAGTCAGGGTGGGCAGCCGTATATCAAGAACCATCGCAGTGAGCACTGGCTCACCCCAAGGCTGTGTCCTGAGCCCCCTGCTGTTCAGTCTGCTTACCCATGACTGCACTGCCAGACTCAGCAACAATTCCATCATCAAGTTCGCTGACGACACAACAGTGGTGGGTCTCATCAGTGATAATAATAGACAATCGACAATAGGTGCAGGAGTAAGCCACCGCCATTTAATGTGATCATGGCTGTTCATCCCCAATCAGTACCCTGTTCCTGCCTGCTCCCCATATCGCCAGACTCTGCTATTTTTAAGAGCCCTATCTAGCTCTCTCTTGAAAGCATCCAGAGAACCTGCCTCCACCGCCCTCTGAGGCAGAGAATTCCACGGACTCGCCACTCTCTGTGAGAAAAAGTGTTTCCTCATCTCCGTTCTAAATGGCTTACTCCTTATTCTTAAGCTGTGGCCCCTGGTTCTGGCATAGTCCGCATACAGGATGGAGGTGGGGCTACTTACAGAGTGGTGCAGATTTCACAACCTCACCCTTAACGTGGACAAGGTGAAGGAGATGGTGATTGATTTCAGGAGGGCTGGCACACACCATCATACATTGACGGTGCTGCTGTGGAGAGGGTCAGCAGCATGAAGTTCCTGGGAGTTCACCTAGCGGACGACCTGACATCAACAACCAACGACCACAGCAGTCATCAAAAGAGCACAGCAGCGCCCCCCCCCCCTCCAGAGACTCAGCACAGCAGGTCTCCCCACTGTTCACCTTACCACCTTCTACAGGGGTACCATTGAAAGCATACTGACCTACGGCATCACTTCCTGGTTTGGGAGCTGCAGGGCTTACGAACAAAGACAGCTAAACAGGATAGTGAAGACAGCCAGCAGGATCATTGGTGCCCCCCTCCCTTTCCTGTTGGAGATCTACCAGAAGCGCTGCATCCGCAGAGCCATCTCCATCATTAAGGACCCTTACCACCCCTCCCATTACATCTCCCTCCTGCCATACGGGAGTATCAGCTGCAGAACCAGCAGGATGCGAAACCGCTTCTTCCCACAAGCAATAAAAATGGTTACCGGACTGTGTCCCCTCCCCATACACACACAAACCCCCACATCTACACCCCCCCCCTCCCCCCAACACCTTGACAGCTCGTCACCTGTCAAGGTGAAGCCACTGAACAGCACTTTAAATTGTTCCGATGTTAGGGATCGATTGTTCTGTCTGAATGTCTGTTTTAGTTCTATTTTAGAGATGATAATTTTCAACTTGTAAGTATTTATTTCTGTTTTTATTAATTGCACATGACAAAAACTGATGAGAAACAATGTTTTCGTTTCTTCTGTGTATGCAAGTACTCAGTGAAATAAAGTGAATACTTCTAATTAGTGAATGACACGAGTTTTCTTCGTCAAAAGAATAGTAATGATTTACAATGCTCTATGACAATATAGAAACCTTGAATGTGATCGACATTTTCAGGGATGACCCCACGACCACTGTGGTGACCATCAAGTAACAATGATGATTTTCTGCCTGCTCTCACTGCCCCTTCCACCAGACGGAACAAGCACCGAGCTTCTCTGATCCTCATCTTTCACCCCATCAGCCTCTACACCTAACGCATTATTCTCTGGCGTTCCCACCACCATTAATGTAATTCCACCATGAATCCCATCTTCCCGTCCCAATCCCTTTCTGACATGGAGATCACCCTCTTCGCAACTCCTAGGTTCGTTCATCCCTTCCCACCCAATCCACGCACTTCTCTTCACATTCCCTTACGACCCCCCTGCCCTTCGCCTGCTGCATTGCTAGAGTAAGACCACATGCAAATTGGAAGGACAGCACCTCATCTTCCTCTTGGGTAGTCTACCCGACAGTATTAACATTGAATTCCCCAATTTCAAGTAATATCCCCCATCACCTCTCTCTATCCTCTGCCTCTTCCCCCACACCAGACCACGCACATTTCTCCCACACTTGTCACCCTGCTCCTTTGCCATCCTTCGTATGTTTATCATCCACTGTCCCCCCATTTCCCTCATTTGTCCCCTTCCACCCATATTCCTCCCTCCTGCTTCACATTTTGTATTTCACACTTTATATCCCTATCAGCCATCCTTTTATCTCCTTTTTACTTCCAATGTAAAGAAGGTATATGGTATGCTTGTCTTAATTGGTGGGGGCATTAAGTAACATTGTGATAGGGATGTTACGCTGCAGGTTTATAGGATTTTGGTTAAGCCATAATTGGAGTATTATGTGCAGTTCTGGTCACCCTATTACAAGAAGGGTGCACAAGAGGATGTTTAAAGGGGATGTGCACGACAAGTTTTTTTTCACAGAGATTGCTGGCTTCCAGGAGTGATGGCAGGGGCACATGAGTGGCAAGAGTGTTTTGCTTAAAGATGAGTACGAATACGACTGAATCGAATACCTATGAATGTATAGCCGATGCGAATGTCCAATGAGATTTTGTGCAGATTTTGTTTTGTTTTGTATATTTTTTGTTCTGAATAAAGTTTATTTGTAGATGTAAAATAAAAAAGATGCAGATATAATAATGACATTTAGGAAGCTTTTAGCTAGAGTAAGACCACATGCAAATTGGAAGGACAGCACCTCATCTTCCTCTTGGGTAGCCTACCCGACAGCATTAACATTGAATTCCCCAATTTCAAGTAATACCCATCCATTTCCTGATTTGCAGGAAATGGATGGATATGGATCATGTGTAGACTGATTAACTCCACTTGGCATCATGTACAGCACAGATGTTGAAGTCAGTTGCTGCTCTGCATTGTTCTATATTCTTTTGTCGCTTACTCCACCCATCTGATAATCACCACGCCCACTCCTGTATCCACCTATCACTTGCCAGACTTCACCCCACATCCATCTCCCTACTCCAGCAGTCTGAAGAAGGACCCAGCCCAAAGCATCATGTGTCCATTCCCTTCACGGATGCTGTCTAACCTGCTGAGTCCCTCCAGTAGCTTGTTCTTTTTATCTGCAACTCTGCCTTACAGAAGCAGAAATCCCCATCGCATTCAGCAGCTAACTGGATGAGCACTTGAAAAGTCATAACCTGTAGAGATGCAGTCCAAGAACTGGGTTATGAAAATGACCTAAATAATTCTGTATTGGCTGGTGTGGGTTTTAGACTGAATTACCTCTACCATAAGTTGCCGTGACTCTGCGAAAAAGACAGATGAAGAACCATCAAGTTTGAGATCTCTGCCTTTGAGCAAGCACATGTAAGAATCTCGATAGTCTGGAATCCTGTGGAGAATTGATGGCAATCCGCTGCAATATCTGGGCTGCCTTCTCAAAGCAGTGGAGAGAGCTTCTCCTTGTGCTACAGTTGAGCAAAGTCGGCATCTCTATTCATGCACACCAACCTGGTGAGTATGCATGCTAACAGGTCCATATTAATCTTAAAAATATTTTTTTGATCATTCCTAATTGCTAACAATTGAATTTCCCAGTGTGCTTATCTGGGCTGAAGAAATTGACATGGTGTATGCATTGGCATCAGTTACATTTTTGCTTTTTGAACGATTAACTTTTGTCTGTGCCTGGTACATCATTCTTACTGCTCTTTTGTGCCTGTACATGGATCAGCTGCCCAGACAAGCAAACAGCTGTTACCATCTCCACAACAAAAATGCAAGGACGTCTGTGTCTCTTGTGTGTGAAGTAACAAATGGTGTTTGGTACTGTGCTGGAGACGGAGGCCTTGCCCTTTTTAACACTGTGTAAAATGTGCAGTAGTAAAATCCTCCATATTGTTTATGGTGTTTGGTTGTAGTCATGGTGCCAGTTCAACGAGGTCAATTGTTCACTCTTGATGTGCGGTACTGAATGTTTGAGCTTAGCTATGTATTTGGGATATGCTGTAAATCATTTGAACTGTATGGTGACAACCAAAGAAAATCAACGTACTTGATAGTGAAGCCACCGAATGGATCATGCACCAAGTGATCATTGTGCTTCTCTGATAAGGGCTTAAACAGTCTCATTCAAGTAGCTCCCCTCTATCACTTTGAAGACTGACCGTCCTGTATTCAGGGAAGTTGGTGTCCATTGTTAGCTTGCAAGTAACGGGCAAGACAAAGAATGAAATGGGTCGTATCTTACAAAAATTAATACAGAAGATTAATATTTTTTTCCAAGCGAGTTCTCAAGTTCAGGTAGCTTCTGACATTCGGAGAGCTTTCATAGATGAATATGAATTCATGTTCCCCATATTCTAATATAATATGGTAATTCATTGGAGCTAAATCAGATAAGTAGCATTGGAAAATAACGTCGTATATGATGCATTAAATCTAAATCTAAATCTATAAATGCATTTGTGATTGCGATTGAGTCGATGTTACAAGAATGTGCTGAATTGTCTGATCGTGGGCATTTCTGCGTTCCTGAATTAGAGAGAGAATAGACATTTGAATGTGTGTACACTTGATTTTCAACCACCACTTCTGAGAAAATACACTTTGAGGAACGACAGCTGGCCTTGGGCAAAAAAGGCAAATTAAATTAACCAAAATGTTATTTTGATTTCAAAGGTTCAAAGATCTGTTTATTGTCACGTACCAATTGAGGTACAGTGATATTCAATTTACCATAGAGCCATACTTAAAAAAAGCAACAAAACACACAAATACATAAAAGTTAACATAAACATCCACCACAGCAGATTCCCCACATTCTTCACTGTGATGGAAGGCAATAAAGTTTAATCTTCTTTCCGCACTCGGGGCGATCGAATCTCCCGTAGCCTGCGGTCGAAGCTCCTGCGTCTTGGAGCTCCCAGTCGGTCTCTAGCCAGGGACCACGAGATCCACAATATCAAAGTCCGCAGGCTCCCGTGGTTGGAGCTCCGAGGTCGATCCCCGACAGGGATCGACAGCTCCACGATGTTTGGCAGCAGTGCAAACAGAGATATGATACGAAAAAAAATTGCATCTCTGTTGGGGTAAGGGATTAAAAAAAGTTTCCCCCAACTCCCCCCACCCGCCACCACCCACATAAAACAAGCTAAAGAACAGTAAAAAATACATTTAACACCTACTAAAAAACATCAAAGAAGGGAGGGACAAGACAGATTGTTGGCGAAACTCCATAGATTCAGTGTCTCTACAGGTGACCACACACCATAAGAAATTGCCCAAGCTTGAATTAATTAATGGGAAGACATAAAAACTAAACAAGAGTTTACATTATACCAGTACTTCACCGTACTTGTGCATATGGCAATAGACTCAGACTTGACGTGAATCGGCTTCCTTTTTAATAAGTTTATTTTGTGTTGTTATGTATACATTATTTTTATTTTGCAGTCGATCAGTTTAATAGAGCGAGGGAATCCATCTCGGAGTTTAGAACAAGTCTGCCGGTGGGCCCATACTCAACAGCGCTCTGACCCAGATCACACAGAGCATCACGATCATGCTATATTCCTTACCAGGCAAGATTTTGGTCCCGCAGGTATGCAAGGTACTGTATTGTTCTCGATCAGGTTTTGTGCAGTCCGAATTCTATAGCTGTAAGAGGTAACTTCTCTGGAATACAATTATTGATACAATGTATTTATTACTTGCCAATTAACCACCTATAGATATCTGTAGTGCTGGTGTGTCCTTAACCATACTTGTTATTTTTGAATGATCCATTTTTAAAGAGCATAGTTATTTTTCCTTCTCAAAGGCCTGTTTCTTTCCACAGCATGTTCTTTCGAAAATCCTTTGTGTTCCCCCGTCTGCCTGTTCACTTTTGACATTACATAAACTTTCTTAGTGAATGGAATATAACTGCCAGAATGTCCAGACTTTGCTTATTTTCAGCTGGGCAATTGCCTGCATTTTTGTCTCTTTCCATGACAATTAGTAGAACTTGTCGCGTTTTGGTTTAGTATTTCAGTTTTCACATTTGCTTAATCAATTGTTAATGAATACAAGAAGTTCCTCATTGTGGTTAATTGAATGCGAAAACTGGTGCATGATTTTCCTAGCTTCATGCTTTTTTGCTTTAAGCGTCTAAAACTGTAACACTCAAACAATGATTATTCCATCAAAGATATTTAAATTATACGCTGCTCCTGCATCTTATTACACTATTGATCATGGCAATAAGCACTGTTAATAAATACCTTGATTTGTCTATTTACCAATGGCTTGAACTTTCTGCCAAACTGCTTGTCTATTGCTCAACTGCTAAACATTTTCTCCCCATGAGCAATTCAGATCTTTGCTCCATGGTCTAAGATGCTTCTTGCAACCTAGATTAATGCTCTAAAGTGAACTGTAGTTTTCACCAATTAAGTGACAAATGCACGGCACCATTTTGCTATAACTGTTTAAATAAAAACTTAATACAGTTTTGTGCATAGCATTAGATATTACCAGACTATTGTGCAATATCCTGATTTTATTTTCTGTGATTGGAGAATTAATCAAAATAGGGATATTGTATTCATTACAAATAGCTGAAATTAAGTTTTCCTGCGAGCAGTTATTTAAAAACATCTTTGCTAACAATTCTTTCAGCATGCTGTATTTTCAGAAAGGACAGATTTGCATGAGGTTCACAAAACTAAATAAACTAAGATCCGTACTTTCTAATAAAACAATTTCTTGCCTTCACATTGCATAACTGGATAACTGCACACTACTTGATCGAGGAAAGTATATAAAATGTTGCTTTTCATTTTTAATGTAAACATATGTGCTGAAATGCTGAAACTTGGTATCGCCGTTACCATTGTTACGCATTTGCTGATGCTTGTAATCTCTGAAGGAAGGTGTGTATTTGTAGTTGGCCTTACAATACAATGTTTAAGTAAGATTAGTCTAATGTGTTTGCCTGAATGGTGGTCTTCAAGACATTGTTTGAAAAAATGCTTCTGAATGCTAACATGACAAAAAAGGAAAGTCATGCGAAGACTCTTGCTACTTGCACAAGAAAATTAGTTGTGAATCTGTGGAATTCTCTGCCACAGAAGGCAGTGGAGGCCAATTCACTGGATATATTAAAGTGAGAGTTAGATATAGCTATTAGGGCTAACGGAATCAAGGTATATAGGGAGAAAGCAGGAACAGGGCACTGATTTTGGATGATCAGCCATGATCAAATTGAATGCAGGTGCTGGTTCGAAGGGCCGAATGGCCTACTCGTGCACCTTTTTTTCTATGTTTCTATACGTATTATGAAATATATCTTCACGTGACTTATTTTTGCAGTGGGGTGATTTCCTTGGTGGGTCATGATAGTATTTGAATATTGTACAAAATTAACCAAGACGGTACTTGAGATGTACTTCAAACATGTTAAAATTTCAACAACAGCAGACGAGATATTTGGTTGTGCCTTAGGGTAACAACAGCATTGATTGTGGTCTGAACGTCACAGTCTATATGTATTTTTAAAGTGCTTTTTCTTAACTGAAGAAAGGTTTAAATAATATTAAAAGGTTGTTTAAATGTAATCATAACATTGTACTGATAACGTCATGCTGAAATTTTATTATGGTAAACCTTTCAAATCTTTAGGTAATCTGAACATATAGCTTCTGATTTTTTTTCACGCAGTCCCTTTCATTAATCATTTTATTTTCATATCTTTCCTTGTATCCAACCTGGACCAGGAATTATTAATGATGGTATTGAAACAGGACCTGGGAAGGTCATTGAAACTGCTGGGATAAATTGACTCCAATTCTTCAACAACAGTGTAATTTTGTCCCTCTCTGTAAAATTAAATATGGACATGAATATTTTTGAAATCCTTCACTTTAAAGCTGAGGGTAGTTTTTAACAAGGTGTTGGTGATCATGAGCCTTGTTGCTGTATTTTGATTTACATTTCCTGCATTAAGTTGCCAGTAAGCACCACATTCACTGTCAATGGAACAGGTATTTTAATCACTGAAGTTGTGTTAATTATATGAATTTAGCAGTTTTGAGAAACAAATGAATGAACCTGATTGAAATGTTCGAATTTAAAGGCACCTGCAAATCATTTTCTAATTCTGATTAGAATGAGAAGAAGCATGAAAACCAAATAATTAAACATACAAACAATTTTCCAATAAAACAAAGTACTGGAGAAGTTCCTCCAAACACAAGGCGTAGCTATGGGCACATGCATGGGCCCCAGCTACGCTTGCCTCTTTGTTGGGTACGTCGAACAATCCTTGTTTCTCCGTACCAGGGCCCCATCCCCGACCTCTACCTCCGTTACATCGACGACTGCTTTGTGTCACCTCCTGCACCCACACACAACTGACTGACTTCATTCATTTCACCACCAACTTCCATGCACTCAAATATCCTCCTATTTCCGACATTTCCCTACCATTCCTTGACCTCACCATCTCTATTGCAGGTGATACACTCCTGACCGACATCCACTACAAACCAACTGACTTCCACAGCTACCTGGACTACTCTTCCTCCCACCCTGCTTCCTGTAAGGACTCCATCCCCTATTCCCAATTCCTCCGTCTACGCCGCATCTGCTCCCAGGATGAGGTGTTCCACACCAGGTCATCACAAATGGCCTCATTCTTCAGAGAACGGGGATTCCCCTCCCCCACTATTGATGAGGCTCGCACCAGGGTCTCCTCCATACCCCGCAACACTGCCCTCTCTCCCCATTCCCCCACTTGCAAACAGGGCAGAGTCCCCCTGGTCCTCACCTTTCACCCCACCAGCCGGCAAATACACAAAAACACATAGTCCTCCGCCAGTTTCGCCACCTCCAACGTGACCCCTCCACCTGCCACATCTTCCCATCTCCCCCCCTGTCTGCCTTCTGCAAAGACCGCTCCCTCCGCAACTCCCTTGTCAATTCTTCCCTCCCCTCCCGCTCTACCCCTTCCCCGGGCACTTTCCCTTGCAACCGCAAGAAATGCAACACTTGTCCCTTCACCTCCACCCTCCACTCCTTTCAGGGACCCAAGCAGTCCTTCCAGGTCCGACAGAGGTTCACCTGCACCTCCTCCAACCTCATTTACTGCATCCGCTGCTCCAGATGCCAGATGATCTATATCGGTGAGACCAAGCGGAGGCTTGGCGATCGTTTCGCCGAACACCTCCGCTCGGTCCGCAAAAACCAACCCGACCTCCCGGTGGCTCAGCACTTCAACTCCCCCTCCCATTCCGTATCCGACCTCTCGGTCCTGGGCCTCCTCCACGGCCAGAGTGAGCAACACCGCAAGTTGGAGGAACAGCACCTCATATTCCGCTTGGGGAGTCTGCATCCTTTGGGCTTGAACATTGAATTTTCTAAATTCTGTTACCCTTGCTGTCTTGCTTTATCATCGATACTTTTTTGCATATCTTTCATTCATTGTTCTTTATCTCTCCACATCACCGTCTATATCTCTCGTTTCCCTGATCCCTGCCAGTCTGAAGAAGGGTCTCGACCCGAAACATCGCCTATCTCCTTCGCTCCTTAGAAGCTGCTGCACCCGCTGAGTTTCTCCAGCTTTTTGTGTAACCCTACTGGAGAAGCTCAGCAGGTTAGGAAGCATTCTGTGGAAAGATAAACCAAGTTAAGGGTTTAGGTCAATGACTAATCATCACTAGACCACCTGACCTACTGCTTGTCTCCAACACTTCCTGTTTTCATTTCAGAATTTCAACATCTGCATTTTTTTTAATCAAACATTTTCCCAAGCGGATCACTGGATTAGGGTCCCAACCATATAGTTAATGGCCAAATCGCTATGGATCCTGAAGCAATTGGGTTTTAATGATCAAATTGCCAAAAGCAAGTGCCCCATTGTTATCTTAATCTAAAATTTGAAAAACATGCATTATGATGCCATCTTCTTCTTCTTTCGTGTGGCGTGCACAGCCTAAAGTTGTAGGACAACTTGTCCTATTTGATCTTCCGTTTGTGCACGTTGAGTTGATTGTATTAGTCGAAACAGGGCGGACCACGTGAAGGTTGCAATCCTAAACCCCATTATGCCATGAATACAACATTTAGAAAGATAATTAGTTCTAGATTTGAATTGTGAAGTAAACTGTTGGTCAGTACCTTCACTAGAATCGGATAAAGGAATTTGTTATGAATGCTAAGCATTTGAATGATAACTTCATTAAGTTACTTCCAGGCTAGTTTCCATTTGTATGAAGAATTATTTAAAAACTGATAGGAGTTTATTCGTGCTATGTGAATTTTTAATATTTCAGAACCTTGAATCTGGGACTGACAGTATTATCCAAAGCTTTGCTCAACATGATTTTATTCAAGGGTACACAAAAAAAGACTGGAGAAACTCAGCGGGTGCAGCAGCATCTAAGGAGCGAAGGAGATAGGCGACGTTTCGGGGCGAGACCCTTCTTCAGACAATATGTTGTTTGATTTTATTCAAACAACATATATACTCTGAGCCTGTTATTGTTCCTCATGATATAAGCATGGAATAAAATTATCTCTTGAGTGTATAAACTATGGAAAAAAGATATCGCTTGTGTAATATGTTGGCCTACATTTTATCTTTCTGAGCGCTTACATGGCTACAGTATTAAGAGGTCGAGCATCAGTTGTATCTGTGAGGAATTTGTGCAGTTTCAGTTTTCTTATAAGTTCTGTGCTCTGTGTTATGTTCAGGTTATGCTCCAGTGACAGGCATGTGCCATTCACTCCGAAGCTGTACCCTCAACCATGAAGATGGATTCTCTTCTGCATTTGTTGTCGCCCATGAAACTGGTCACGTGTAAGTACGCATTGCAGAAATACACCGGCACACACACCAGAGGGGCAAAACTCCACTAAACCTTTGGGTTACAGAACAGTCACTAATATAGGGGTAGTGGTTGAGGCAAATACAATAGTGCCATTTAAGAGACTTTTGGACTTGCATATGGATATGGAAGGGTATGGATTCTGTGCAGGCAGAAAATAATTAATCTTGGCACACATGTTCAGCACAGACATTGTGGGCCAAACAGCCTATTGCTGGCTCAACTGTTCTATGTTCTAAACTGGGGTAGGCAGTTTAGTAAATAGAATATGTTTAGATTGAACTAAATATATCAGCTTTATTACCACATTTGTCTTATAATGTTGCAAACAATGGGTTAGAACATTAACCATATTGATACTAGCTAGAATAATTAAAACATAAACCTTTTTTTTTAAAATGCCCTTTATTAGCCAAATTCAAATCTGCTTACTCATCATCTTTTCTACACCAGTAATAGAAGCAATCAAATCAAAATGAGAACAAGTGCAGTTGGTTGCTATATCAATATTTCTTTCCATAACTGACGAGCAGAAAGTCAGGATACATTTAGTAATACCATTATGATAAATATAAGCTCCGGAACACACACTTTTAGCTGGTGCTAGCCTTCCGTTTTGTATGAATTGGCTTGAGGACACTTGATTTTCTTACTCTTGCCTCCCTCCCTCCCTCCCTCTCCCCCTAAGTCTCTTGCAGGTCTCTGCTATTCATCTACTGACATGGCCATTGTGCCATTTTGTGCCCTTCACAAACTTGAGTTTATCAATAACTAGGCTGTGTGCATTATAAATTGTGAAATACACTGCCCAAATCCCTCTTATTTCTGTAATTGCAGCAATCACATTCATTCATACAACTCGCAAATGTTATGCAATGATTAGTTTTTCTGAGGCTTTTTGTTTTATTTTAATTTAAGCGTACCAGGTTATTATTGCTGGACACAACTAGAGAAATGACAGTGCAGTTTTACCTCGTTGCCGTAAGTTTACGCACAAATATATCCGGGTGTGAATGTAACGTTGAAAAAAACCCACCATGCTACATCAAAGAATTTCTGACCTTTGCATTTGTAGGAGTTTGTAGCATTTTTATGATGAATCATTACGAAACAATTGTTAATGAATGTTTTAAAGTCTTTTAGTGTACACTTAGTCTTGCTATCGTGAGCACCGAATGCAATAGACCATGATGAAGGAGATGCCTCAGCCCTTCCGGGTGACCATTTTGCAGGGCCCTTGCATTTTATCTGTACAGGCTATCTTGAGCTTTAAGATTGCAGGCCACTTCAATTCATCAACTTGTCTTTCCTCTGCCTTCTCCACTGCAAAGTGAGACCAAATGCAAATCAGAACTGACCTCTAATTCCACTTGGGTGGCTGACATATATAAATGATGAATTTTCCTATTCCACTCCCGTGTCCATTTCCCACTTCCACCGTGAAAAAAAGAGTCTCTCCCTTTTATTCCCTCCCCCATCTGGGCCCATCTGCCCAGCCCCCACATATCTAACCTTGTCTCTGTCCTTCCCTCTTCCACAATAAGCTCCATTTGTTTATCATTATCCTCCCATTATCCTGCCTCATCTGGTTTCACCTACCAGTCTTGGTCTCACCCCTCCCTCTCACTTCTATGCTGGCTATCTTCCCTGTACACTCTGTTCTGATGCAGGGTTTTGACCCAAAATGCTGACCAAGCCCTTTCCTGCACAGATGTTGCGTGACCCACTGCAGTTTTCTTTTGCTGCATCTGCAGTCCCGTACGTCTCAGTTTAATAGGCAGTGACCACAATTAGAGCAGTGTAAGAGCACCATCTATTGGAACTAATCATAAGAGCTTCTGTTTATTGTTGTTAAATACCCAAGGACCACAGTAGTTGACCATCCTCAAAATTGTTCACTGTTCAATGAGGTCATGTCAGATCTACTATGTTGATTTAAGTTATCTATGTTAATACAGATCCTTGAATTCACTACTGTAACATCATAATTATATAGTTGAAGTGTGGAGCATATTCAAAGGGCCACATGGCCTGACTTTTCTCTTTCCCTCAATTCCTTGATCCACACTCAACAAAAAGCAGTTTATTTGTTTTGAAAATAAACCACGATACTGCGGTTATATATCAAGATTGAAGATGTTATGTAAGGGGGCATGTGGCCGTTGGGAGTCTGTTGATTGGAGATGTTGATTGGAAATGTGTTTCAAGTCCCAGCTGAGCAATTGTGCTATTTAATATTCAGTTAATTAAAGAATCTGAAATATTAAACAGAAATTTAAAAAATAGTTCCGGTAACGGTGATGATTATGCTACTAGATTGCAGTTTAAAATCCCCTCAGGTTTACTCAGTCAGGGATAAAAAGCATCTGCCCATAACAATTCTGATCTGTAAAATGCTCTTAACTGCTCGTGAAATAGCTGAGAAAGCAAGGACTGAATCGTTAATGTGTATCAATTAGTTCAAATCCAAACAAAAGTAGCTGAAGAATGTGATTTATATTCATACAGTTTAAATAAAAAGACTGGGCATTATTGTATTGTTGTTAGAAAAATTACCAGTTTGTCTATGTCAGCAACATGGACACCACCCCTTTGGCCACTAACACTAATCATCAAGCACTCAACTTCACATCTATCTTGTTAAACCCCTTAAGAATTTTACTTGCTCAATCAAATGTCTTATTCAAGAGAATGCTGGTCTGTTTAATCTCATCCAGCAGAGGTTCAGTCCGGTAAACCTGAGCTTTGCTCCTTCAAGCCCGAGTCATCCAGCATGGAGGACATTCGATCCGTCACATCCACGCTAACCACTAGATACCCATCAATATTAATTCCATACACCAACATTTGGCCTAAACTTTCTATGTCCAGGTAATTTAAGTGCTCGGCTAGACACCCCTTAGCATTCTGCTTGCCTTACTCTCTCAAGCGGTGTATTCCAGGTATTTGCCACACTCTGGGTGAAAAAGATCCCTCTCAGATCCCTTCTAAATATCTTACCCCTTACCAAAAAAAGTATGTCCTGGTTTGCTCTACCTCTGATGTGAGTAATAGGTTCCTGCAGAGTAAAGGGCCTGTCCCACTTGCATGCGATTGCGTGCGTTTGGCGCGATCAAATGGAAGCGTTCACGCGAAGTACGCGCTAGGTAGACACGTGACGTAATTTGTGTCATGCTTACCAATCAGCTGGGCAGGAGGCGGGTCGACTGAATTTGGGCGTCGGGCGGTGACATCATCACGCCACGCCAGGCGGTGCCACGTGCTAGGCGTACACCGTCAAGTCGCTGCGTACGACGTCAAGTCGCTGCGTACGACCGCAATGCGCCTGGCGCGCTAAGATTTTGGCCACTGCCAGAATTTCAGATTATCAGACGTTATTGTTTTGTTTTCTGCAAGGCTGATGGGAGCACTAAAATTGCCAGGCCGGGTGTCTGAAAATAGAGTTTCTGTCTCAAAGTAATGAAATGTTTTAAACTTCAAACACAATGTTGTAACAATACTCGAGTGCGTGTCCATTACATTAAACAATTTGATTGTGTCTTTTTGATTAAGTGGATTTCTGAAATGACTAGCACATGCTTGCAAACAGTTTAGGAATGGAACATGACGGGCAAGGTAATCGCTGTGCTGATGAGACAAGTATGGGCAGCATCATGGCACCTTTGGTACAGGCTGCGTTCCATCGCTATCACTGGTCTCGCTGCAGCAAACAAGAGCTCAGCCGCCATATAACGTAGGTGATCAAATTGCTTAATCATCTGTCCGATTCCAAACATTTTAATGGAAATTTGCCAATTAAGCATATTAATGAAAATATTGAAAAATTCTGGATCAATGTTATATGTAGCAAGTAATGCCTATGAAAGATAATATGGCTGAGAATAGTTTTTTTCCCCCCGCACAGTCCGTTGAGTATTCAGATCTATACCAGGGTTGCAACACTAATTCCGGGGTCACTCATTGTTCAGAGATGATAGAGTTGGATGCATATATTTCTTGCAAACTCCATGCTGAGCCAACAGCATTGTTTGTCATTTGTATACGGGGCATATCATGTTTCAATGAAACTCTGATAATGAACGTATCCCAAAAAATTCTATTTCGTCCCAGCATACAGAGCAGATTGGGACATGTACCAGATATGTGAACTATTTTTCATCACTCTGTGGCAGCCCCTTATCTGCCCAGCCTTGCCATCTCTTCCTCTCACCAACTCGCCCATCTCCACCCAGGTCTCTTACTCTGAAACTGCCATGCCACAGGTCCCAGTCACATAATCTCCCCCACTGAAACTCCAACAGTGACAGTGACATGAGATAAGAATTGAGCTCGGATTGGTAGAACAATGCAGCACCACTAACTGTGCCACCACCATCTAACCACCCCAATGGTTAGGTTTTAGATTGTTTTAGTTAGGAACAAGTACACACCTGATGGAATGAGTGACATCCTACGGTATTAAATATTATTCTGTGTTTTACTAGAAAAGTCCAATTGGTATAGATTAGTTCCTAGTTTGTAACATTTTCTCATGATTGTTGTCAGTTCCTATGATTGTCTACTGGATGATCCATTTGAACACAAGTGGCCAGTATTGCCAGAACTTCCAGGAATCAGTTACTCAATGGATGAGCAGTGCCGCTTTGATTTTGGAGTGGGCTACCAAATGTGTACAGCAGTAAGTGTTCCTTTATTTCTTAGCTTAATTACACACCACTCTGCCTTTCTTTCAAAATAATGTAACACAAATAATAAAGGATTCTGAATCTTTTTCCTTGATGTTTTTGCAAATTTTTGATTTTTGTACCACACGGTTGTATTTATGTCTGGTTTATTAAATCTTGTTCGGGCCTCGTTGGTGTACCTAATTTTTGATCCCATCACAGGCTACGTGATATAAAGGCCTAAGAAGGATCTAGACAGGAGAAACTAGACTGATCACGGTTCCTTCGCACAATAGAAGCTGCCTTACCCGCAGAGTTTCTCCAGCATTTTTGTCTACCTACAGTTTTAAAATAACTTACTTGGCTCAATATCACTCGTAAAGTGGGTCTTTCTACTTCAGAAAAAAATACTGGAGATTTGATTGGGATTTTAAATAATGTACGTGTCAGTCAGTGTCAACTTTGATTGGCATTAGTTAGAACAAAGGATGTGAGTTTAATTTATATGTATGGTTAGGTTAGGTGAGCCAGGTTACAGGTCAGGAAGTTCTTCCTCTCACAAGAGCAAGTAGCTCAAACAATTGGTGCAGATTCACTGCATATAGGTATGTTACAATACCTACCTTTAGCAGCGCTGCTGTTCTGCCGCTCCCCGTGTGCGTGACTTTGGCGCCTTTCAGAGGGGGGCGGGTTTAAAATCCCGTTTTTCCCTAGACAGTTCAAATCGATCCATGTCGGGCGATTTCGTCGCTAAAGAGAAATCGCTCCGACATTTCATTCATGAAG
Organism: Okamejei kenojei; assembly: GCA_035221665.1. Taxonomy (NCBI): domain Eukaryota; kingdom Metazoa; phylum Chordata; class Chondrichthyes; order Rajiformes; family Rajidae; genus Okamejei; species Okamejei kenojei. Next base: position 14,615,061 of record CM069165.1, read on the forward strand.
TTATTTTTAAACTACGCTAGATTATTTCTTAACGAGAGTAGCTTAAAAATCATCTTCTAAAGCTCTGAACGCTGACAGCAGAACGGATCTAACGTAGGCAATAAAAGAAGCGACACAGTTTATTTTTACATAAAAACTTGTTTTTTAGGAAGCATTTAATCACATTTTCATGTTGCGAGAAGGAGACAAAAAAAATGTATGAACCGGCTGTATTTTCCCTGCCGACTTCAGCGCAAACCGCAATGTTCTAATCCACCGCATTCCACTAAAACCCACTCGCAAGTTGATTTAAATGGCCATTAATTTACAGGCATTAAACACTAAATTCCTTCCATTTGGCCTATAAATTCATGAAAATGAGATTTAAAAATCATGTTATATTGCGGATTATTGTGTGAATGTTATTTGGACACTTAGGCAATTTAAAAATGTTTATCATTTCTTAAGAAATTGATAGATGTTTAGATCTAGAAATTGAATTTTGTAATTAGCTACAATTAGATAACTAACTAATTATATGCTTTAATTTCAGGTCATCCAAGTAAAATTGTTTCATATTTGTTTCAGAATACTTCAATCTATAATAACTGAACATTTCATTGAGTTCTCTTAATTTTTAAGAAAGTTATGGGCTTTTGACTGTTCTAGATCACAGCTTTTGTGTTAAGTCAATGGAAAGGCAATGGGGAACAAGATGCTAATTTCCAAGTATGAAAATGGCCATAACTTTTTTAATACTGAAGATATGAAAGTGAATTAGGTGTCAAATTAAACTTCTTTTTATGCTTTATCTGATGGGATAAATTGCAACTTGATTTTAAAAATCTCAAAATGTTGTAACATTGCTACTGCATATTGGTGCAGATTAAAATTCCTCGTATGTGGCAAAACATACTTGGCTAATAAAGTATGATTATGATAATGATTATGATGTGTTCAAAAAAGAGCTGCACTGTCTGGGCTGAGGTGATGTATGCACGTATACAATATGTGATGGTATGTGTTAAGGTAATGGTGATCTTATTGAACTTGTGTAGAATGATTTTTCTGAGTTAGAGAAATATTTCCCAGATTTTCTCCCTAACCCTCCACCAAAACATTGGCCCCAAATTGAATTTTCTTTTGATGTCTTTCCCAGGAGATTATATTGTTGGTGCTGTATAGAACCTTTTTTTTGTTTCTGACGCTTGCTTATAATGGAACTGTTTATTTGTGACTGGCTTGGTGAACCAATCTGCCTTTGTCCTTCCATTATTTTCATGGTCATAAGTGATAGGAGCAGAATTAAGCCATTCGGCCCATCGAGTCTACTTCGCCATTCAATCATGGCTGATCTATCTCTCCCTCCTAACCCCATTCTCCTGCCTTCGCCCCATAACCCCTGATACCCGTACTAATCAAGATTCTATCTATCTCTGTCTTAAAAATATCCATTGATTTGGCCTCCACACCCTTCTGCGGCAATGAATTCCACAGGTTCGCCACCCTCTGACTAAAGACCACAGATTCACCACCCTCTGTTGTCAGCACTATGATTAGTATCATTCTAAATATCACAGGCTTACATGTGCCATTTGTTTGACCTGATTGCAGTTTCGAAGCTTTGATCCCTGCAAGCAGTTATGGTGCAGCCATCCTGATAATCCTTACTTCTGTAAAACTAAAAAAGGCCCTCCACTAGATGGGACAGAATGTGCACCAGGAAAGGTAAGCCACCAATCTACTATCAACAAGAAATGGTGTTTTAAGATTGTTGTAAGTGCTGTTTGCTAAGTTATCATGTTATTGTATTGACCGATCAAATTATTTGGCAATCTTCCTATGCTTGAGGTGATTAATACTTATTAGCCCGTGTTTTTGTGTGAAAAGCATGGAGATGAAGAGAAAGTTGGATTTAAAAAAAGAAAATGTAAACTAGCTATTAACTTTGACATCAATTGAAATAAGAAAGTTTATTGTCCTTTGTTTTGCTCTGGGCATGCTTGGAAGATATGTCTGTGTGTAATAGATTAGGACAGGAACTGGGGCAGATTCCAGTAGCCAAAGGCCTTTGTGTCAAAGATGATTGCAAGTAAAGTTTTTCAGGTTAAGAATAAGCATTCTGGAAGTATTTTCTAATAAATTTATGCCTGGCCTATCCAAAAGATACTGTTTGCCAGCCAAATGCAGGCATCCAGTAAAGAGTTACAGCATAATGAGGCTCAGGGGAATGACAAGACTCTGGTCACCACTAAAGAAGAAAATATTCTATTCAACAAAGCCCTCTTCAAGAGCTCCAATATTTTGCTTTAAACAAATGCTGTACCAAATTCTTAACTGTAGATAACCTACACTACACCCTGTTTCCCTGAATCCACTCTGTAATGTTTACTGGGCACAAATACCATGAGGTACAACCATGTACAATGACAACTTTGCTTGCAGAAGCATCACGGGCATACAGACTCTACAATACACAAGTATATCAGACAATGAAAGGAAAAGACTGCAAACACAAAACATTGCTGTAAAAACACAATTAGAAAACAAGTCAATGGTAGTGCAAGAGGTGGTCCACGATGTTCCAATACTGAGATGGGATTAGGTTGTGCAGGTTGGTTCCAGATCCTGATGGTTGTAGATAGTATCTGTTCCTGAATCTGGTTCTTATAGGACCTCGTGCTTCGATATCTCCTGCCAAATGGTACCAACGAAAAGAGGGCATGATCCAGATAGTGAGGATCCTCGCGGACACATGTTGCCACCTGGAGTCAACACCTCATTGATGCTTTCAATGGTGGGGAGGGCTGTGCCTGGGATGGATTGGACTGATGCCACTGCTCTCTTACTCCAACATACCTGTGTATTGGAATTGCCAAAACCAGGCCATGATGCAACCTGTAAATTTGCCCAAGATTTGATAAATTAGCAATGATATCCCACTCCTCTATCCGACAACTAAATTTAAGACAATTGTCTGAAATATGTAACACTCTACCAGGGTCACTGATTGGATTTGATTTCCTCTCTGCCATGAGATAACAGTAAAATCTAAGATGGCGTCCAACCCGGTTGACTGTGTTCTAGTCATGCAGTCGCCCCACTCTTTTAAATTTCTACTGTGACAGCAACATTTCTTACTTTAACTATGCTTAAGTTATTCCCTTTATCGTGTAGCTGTACACTGTGGATTGTAATCATGTATTGCCTTTCCTCTGACTGGCACCAAGAGCTTTTCACCGTACCTCGGTACATATGACTATAAACTAAACTCTAAAGTGATTTTGGGTGCTTAGTTCCAGAGTTTCTGTCTGAAATTCAACAATTCTCTTCACATGGTTCATTTATTCATTTAGTTCTTACATTTCCAGCATTTTAATTTTTACCCTTCATTAACATAAGAAAAAGAAGCAGGGGAGGTCTATTGGTCCCCTGTACCTACTTGAACATTCGATAAGAAGATAGAACATCTTTTAAACCAGGTTGTTTCAAGATTTCTAATGAAGAAAAGCATCAACGATTCAGTTTTCCGAGTTATTTGATGAATCAAAGGCCATTTTATTAGATGCAAATAATAGTTTTACTTTGTATTCTCTTCTCGGTTGGCTCCATATGAAGAGGGTTAATAGACCAAAGGCAGTTGGTCCAAATCATGGAGAACTATTTTCAATCTGATAAATGGATGAAAAATTATTTATACTACAATTTGGGAGTAATTTATAATCTACACCTATTTTAGTGACGGTGATATGTAGCCAGACAAAAAATAGGAACAATGAGGTAATTCCCCCAGTCTGGTTTAAGGCTGTTTTCTGAGTAAATTTGTTTTGTATAGATAGGAGTCATATCATCTCCTTCATCTCCATCTACTTGCCAATAAATATTCAATTTCTCAAATTGCATCCTGTTGCATTGCAATAGGGTTAATCCAAAATACTTATCAGCAGATTGTGAAGATGATTAACCATTTCTACTTTCCAGTGGTGTTTCAAAGGTCACTGTATTTGGAAGAGTTCAGATCAGTTGTACAGTCAGGATGGAAACTGGAGTCCCTGGACAAAGTTTGGAACGTGCTCAAGGACTTGTGGTGGTGGAGTGCGCTTCCATAGTAGACAGTGCAGCAATCCTTTGTAAGTTTGTGACAGCTGACACACTTGATTGCACGTTTAGAACATAGCTCTTTCGCAGGCATGATTTACAATGTGGAAGTACCTCAGCAGCGGTAGAGTTGCTGCCTTACAGCTCTTGCAGCACCAGAGACCCCGGCTCGATCCCGACTATGGGTGCTGTCTGTACGGAGTTTGTACGTTCTCCTCGTGACTGTGTGGGTCTTCGGTTTCCTCCCACATTCCAAAGACGTACAGGTTTGTAGGATTATTTGGCTTGGTATAAATATAAATTGTTCCTGGAGTGCGTAGGATGTGGTTCATGTGCGGGAATCGCTTGTCGGTGTGGGCTGAAAGGCCTGTTTCCATGCTGTATTTCTAAACTAAACTGTTCTAAAGCATGCTTTTTGACTCTCTGTTAAGTGATAAATCCATTCCACCCTGCAAATTTCTATTTGAGACATTTATTAAGATAATCTTCCTACACACTTAGCGAAATGATATTATTTTACCACATTTTTAAGTGCTCTCTGTTTCTTCTTATGCCTTAATGGATTTTGAAATTTAGTGACTGCGCTCACCAAGATCCCACAAATCATCTCGATGAAGCTGATTCAGAGAGTCATGTTGGGGATCTAACATATCTCTGAATCAGCTCCCCATTCTTCTTACAATTCTTCTCAATAGCAATAATGTATTTGTCATTCGAACATACATTTGAACGAAATGTCATTCCTCACGGGGTTAAGGTGCATAGTGGTTGATATTGATGTAAGGTGCCAGTGCAGCGCGTGTGTGTGTGTGTGTGTGTTAGGTGAGGTGTGTGTGTGCGTGGGGGGAAGCAGGGTATAATAATCTAAACACACATAAGGCAATATGGTGGCCTCCATCTAGTACTGGGGCCAAAGGACAAATATATTATTGTACATGTGTGTTTACAGGCTTCTTTGCAGCCAATGTACTGAAAAGTTTCTTGAATTCATTGTTTTCTGAATAAGGAAGGAGTGCTTTCGACTGAGATAATTTGATTAGGCGTTATTGCTGATAAACAATAGGATATACTACAATTGATAAGGGAGTTTTTGAATATAGTAATACTTTTTCACAATAATTATAATACTAAGTGAAGAACCATAATAATAATTACATTGAATTCCAGAATTCACTACATTTTCTACTAATATACATTTATTTGTACATCTTTTCCCAACAAGGATGAGGAGTTCATTTCCTTGTTATTAATTTAAAAAGTTAAAAAAAATTAAATGTAGCCGCAGCCAACATGCCTAATCGCATGTTCTTTACCCTTTCCCCAAAGCACATCTAGTCTTTAAACCGACTGTCTATACAAATCAACCACTATAGGTCTTCCCCAACTGACGGCAGGGATCTGATCCAAAGAACTGTTTGCTATTTGAACAGTTTGCAAATTGGAAATGTTTCTATGAACGGAGTTATGACACTGCAGAAGATGTCTGTAGCCCTGCAGCAGCCAATAAATCCATCCCGCTGGTCTCCCAAAAGCTTGTTCATATGTGTGGTTTGTACATAAGTCGGGCATCCACACACTGGGGAGGGCACTGTCACTGAAGTACTGCCACATTTAATGCATTAGATAAAATGCTTGGGTATACGTATAAGGTGCAACATGCACCACATGCAACGTGGCATCTCTCCATGGATCCCACCAATCCATCATTCATCTTTGCCACGCTAAGTAGCCAGGTTGTTAACACTACAGCATCAATTGTCAGTAATTGGAATATTACTGTGTTCTAACCCGCTGAACTTTCAACATAGCTATCAAGAAAGCTTCACGAACTATCGAGGCTTATGCCTTTTGTTCTAACAATTGCAAGAAAAAATAAGAAACTGTGGATGGCTCGATTGGAATCATGTATTGTCTTTCTGCTGATTAATTAGCATGCAACAAAAGCTTTTCACTATACCTCGGGACATGCGACAATAAACTGAACTAAAAATCCTGAACTAAAGAATGTATATCTTGTCACTGACTGACGTTTACCATTCTGCAGCCCTGCTTATGGTGGCCGAGACTGCTTTGGCCCTGCTTATGAGTATAAGATCTGCAATTCTGAAGATTGCCCCGGGCAGTTTGAAGATTTTCGGGCTCAGCAGTGTCAACAAAGAAACTCGTATTATCTTCACGAAAACGTTAAACATACCTGGCTCCCTTACGAGCATCAAAATGGTGAGTTGGTCCTTGACACTCTACTTAATAACTGTTTTCACAAATATTGACCACTGAATAATAACTGGTATATTGATTTTTGTGGATGACCTATGACTTTGTGGTGCTTGTGATGATCTGACGGCTGCAATCATATCTGGCAAGTTCAAAGGCACATTGTACACTCTTTGGCCACAGTAAAGTAAGTGGTCAGAGAATCGACTAGCTCACACAGCAACAGCCAGAGTTGCTGCTTTGATATATGCTATACAGTAAAGGGCCTGTCTCACTTGCATACGATTGCATGCGTCTGGCTCGACCAAACGTGGTTGCTTGAGGCGCGCGGGACCGGTCCCACTTCGAAGCGCGGAGGCGTATGGAGTTGTGCGGGGCTGGTCCTGACATCGCGCGGGGCTCCGAAAATCCCGCACTATCCGAAAGTTCCCCGCGCCAACGGCCTGTCGGCCCACAGGCGCATTGAGGGCATACGCAGCGTCTTGACGGCGTACGCCTAGCACGTGCCGTTGAGCGATGACGTCACCGCGCGACGCCCAAATTCAGTCGGCCCGCCTCCTGCCCAGCTGATTGGTGAGTATGACGTGAATTACGTCACGCGCGAACTTAGCACGTACTTAGCGCGAACTCCACTTCAGTTTTGGTCACGCCAAATGCATGCAGTCGCATGCAAGCAGGACAGGTCCTTAAGTAACTTGGGGAAGACATATTTCCATGAATCATACTATATAATATTAATGGTGTTGGTAAGGGTTCTGGGATCATTGTTAGTTATATGGTCTCAGGACAGATGCCCGCCACATTAAATTTTTTTTTTTTTTTGTCCACAGTTGTAAACAATTTGGACAAGTTATCCATCATGGCTCTTCCATTTCTTCTGTCCTATTAAATAAAACATAATTTCTCAGATACTGAGGAAGCAGCCCATTCTCAAGGCTTCCCCGGCTGCAGGTTGATGCATATGTTTCTGGGTGACCAACGTTGTAACTTCCCAGGCTTCGTACCTTCCAGTCCATGATCAGCCATGATCGCAATGAATGGCGGCGCTGGCTCGAAGGGCTGAATGGCCTCCTCCTGCACCTATTTTCTATGTTTCTATGTGCAACATCTGTAAACATGATAAAGTTGAGGATTTTAATGTGTGGATTCAACACATTACTGTCCCTCAGATTCCCATTCTATACTCTCTGACCAGTATTGTTGCCATTATAGCTTCAAATTGTGTTCTTCCAAAATGATAAAAGGAAATATACTAATTGAGATTTAAAAAATGTCTGGGAGTGAATTACGGATAAAACCAAACCTTTATGGTTTGGGTATTTCTAACCCTTTTGTGTTTTGTTTTCAGGGCTTATATTTCACCCTTTAGCCTGTATAAACTTCCACTATTTTTCTTTTCCTATCAACAAATGCTAGAGGCTCATAAATGTGAACTGATTTGCCAGTCCAAGGAAACAGGAGAGGTGGTGTTCATGAATCAGGTTGTGCACGATGGTACGCGCTGCAGTTACAAGGATCCCTTCAGTCTGTGTGCTCGAGGAGAATGTGTGGTGGGTGCTTTTCCCTGTTCCTTTTTTTCCTTAGCTCCTCCGATTCTGAACTCATCCACTAAGCTTATAGAGTTCCCATTCTCAACTACCCCGACTTGAAATGATCCCTGAAATATAGCTTTTGATTACCATTCCTAACATCTTTATGTGGCTCATAATGGCACAATGTTTTAAGAAGGAACTGCAGATGCTGGAAAATCAAAGGTAGACAAAAGCGCTGGAGAAACTCAGCGGGTGCAGCAGCGTCTCTGGAGCGAAGGAAATAGGCAACGTTTCGGGCCGAAATCATGCCTATTTCCTTCCTGGTTTCGGGCCGAAACGTTGCCTATTTCCTTTGCTCCATAGATGCTGCTGCACCCGCTGAGTTTCTCCAGCACTTTTGTCTACCATGGCACAATGTTTTGTTGTTTCAAAGGAATTTGTACGTTTTTAATATCATGTGTTTATGAAGTCAAGGATTTGTCCGCTTTGTTTTATTTTTATTTTTAATGTTTACAATCTTGGTTGTCTGGTTTTTAATTCTGATCTTTTTTGGTAAGGGATGAAAATTAACAATGAAGCACGTTGTTTTTTGAAGCTTGTAGGCTGTGACAAAGAAGTAGCTTCTTTTAAGCAAGAAGATAAATGCGGTGTCTGTGCTGGTGATAACGCACATTGTCGAACTGTTAAAGGGACCATCATCAAGAAAACCAAACAAATCGGTAAGTTATTTACATGATCATCATGTATAGTTCAGCAATGTAGCCTGTTTTAGGAAACTTTTGTTCCATTATTTAAGTACATTCGTTATTTTCAATTCATATGTAGGGCCAATCTCTTTCCTGTGTTCGTTGCATCTTTTTTTTAAATAAATAAAGAGTGTCGGAATAGATAGACAAGCGAGTAGAAACAGAAAGCAAAAGAAATAAAGGACAGATGAGAAGTTAAAAGATTGAAAGAAAAGGAAAAAATAAAGAAAAGAGAGATTAGGAGAGATCTACCTATCTCGTATTTTTGCCCATCCGTCACCCAGTTCTAAACCATTTAATTTCTAAGGTTATGTTATGTTGCACCATATGCTTGTAAAAAGTTGATAAAAGGAGACTACATCTTTAAGAATTGGTCTACTTTGCGTAGTAGGAGGAATCTCATTTCTTCAAGATGTAGCGTTTCAGACATGTTTGAGATCCACATTTTGAATGTTGGCGTAGGTGCGTTTTTCCAAAATTTAAGTATGTCTTTTTGCTCTTATTAGACCATAATTAAGAAAAGCTTCTTGGAATATAGTTAGTTTACTTCCCTCTTCCATTGATCCAAAGATAATCAGTTCTGTATTGGGGTTCAATTTTGTATTAAATAGTTTTGTAAAAATTCCAAAAATTTCATTCCAAAATTTATACAGTTTTGTACAAGAGACAAAGGAATGTGCTATAGTGGCATTTTGAGTTAGACATTTATCACAGATGGGGGAAACATTTGAAAATATTTTATTCAGTCTGGTTTTCGAATAATATAATCTATTTTGAAAAATGTAAAATTTTAAATTGAATTGGGTTATGTCTTACATTCATTGAACATTTGTTTACATATAATAAATTTTTATCCCATCTATCGTTCGGAATTTTTATCAATAACTCTTGTTCCCAGTCCCTTCTAATTGCCTCTGTCATTGGTGTTTCTATATTTAGAATTATATTATATAAGTAAGATATTAAATTGCTTGATTCTGCCTTTCTATTCATTCCTTCCTCCAATAAATCTGGGGTTAAAGTTTGATATCCTTGTATATACTTTTTCAAATAATCTTGAATTTGAAGGTATTTGAAATATTTATTACTTTTCAAATTATATTTTAGTTGTAGTTGTTGGAATGATAAAAAAATTCCCATTTCATACATATCTCCCATTATTGTAATTCCTATTATTTCCCAATGGATAAACGTTTTATCAATAATGGATGGTTTGAATGAGGGATTATTAGCTATTGGAGAAAGAAGCGATAATTTTCTTAATTTTAAAGTTAATTGTATTTGTTTCCAAATTCGTATAATACTATGAATAATTGGATTCTTCTTGTATATTATATTGTTCAGTTTTATCGGGGAAAGAAGGATCGCTCCTATATTATAAGGGGAACAATCCTCTTTCTCCATTCTTATCCAATCTACCTGTTGGGCAGAACTGTCCAACCAGTAGATTATATTTTTAATATTCACTGCCCAATAATAATACAATGTTAGGGAGTGTCAGTCCCCCGATTCTTTAGATTTACACAAGTGTTTTTTTAATTCTGTGTGAATTATAATCCCATATGAAATTTATAATATCAGAATCTTAATTTTTTAAAGAATTTTTTAAGTAAGTATATTGGTATTGATTGAAATAGGTACAATATTTGTGGTAAGAAGATCATTTTTATCGTGTTTATTCTGCCTATTAAAGACATCGGCAGTGTCTTCCAAAATTTAATCAACACATTTAATTTAGTTAATAAAGGCATATAGTTTGCGTTAGAGTAATGATTTGTAGTTCCTAGTAATTTGGATGCCCAAATACTTAAATTTTTCTGTAGTAATTCTAAAAGGGAATTTCAACAGATGTGTCGACTCTTGAGGTTTTATCGTCATAATTTCGCTTTTGTTCCAATTTATTCTATATCCTGAAAAAGAACCAAATTCCTCTATTAAATTTAGTATATTTGGTATGCTAATTTGCGAATTTGTAATATATAATATGTCTTCTGCATATAATGAAATTTTATTATTTGAGTGTTTGGTAATATACCCATGAATATTCGGATGGCTTCTTATACTTTCAGCTAAAGGCTCTATCACTAGTGCAAATAGCAGGGGCGATAATGCGCACCCCTGCCTATTGCCCCTTGCTAATTGGAATTTCGGGGATAATATATTATTAGTCAGTATTCTAGCCGTCGGCTTATCATATAATAATTTTACCCATGAAATAAAATTATCTCCCATGTTAAATTTTTCCAATACTTTGAATAAATATTGCTATACTATACTACTTGATCGAAAGCTTTTTCTGCATCCAATGAAATAATTGCTAGTTCTTCTTCAGTATTATGTGAGTACATTATATTAGACAGCCGTCTCAAATTGTTAAATGAGTATCTCTTTGGTATGAACCCTGTTTGGTCTGGATTTATTAGTTTACTAACATATTTACTCAATCTTCTCGCTAGGGTCTTTGTTAATATTTTTTGGTCTGTATTTAGGAGTGCAATAGCTCTATATGAGCCTGGGTCTTCTATATCTTTATCCTTTTTTGGTATAAGTGTAATAGTTGACTCAGTTAGTGTGTCTGGTAGTTTATTTTCTTTAAAAGCGTATATATATAAATCTTGCAACCATGGAGAAATTATCTCGTAGAATCTTTTATAGAATTCATTACTAAAGCCATCTGGTCCTGGCGTTTTGCCATTCTTCAACGAACTAATTGTTTCATCTATTTCCTGTACTATAATCTGAGCTCCTAATCCCTCTTGTTCCACCATATTTAATTTTGGAAGATTACACTTATCTAAGAAATTTGTAATTTGAGTATTATTTGCAGAGGTTTTCGATGTATATAAGTTTTGATAAAATTGAGCAAATCTTTTATTAATATCTTTAGGTAGTGTTAGTAATTCTCCTTTGTTTGATTTAATCTTAGTAATTGTATTTTCTGTTTCCCGTTTTTTCAGTTGGCGTGCTAGGAGTTTATGAGGTTTATCACCAAATTCAAAATGTTCTTGTTTTGTAATTTGAAATAATCTTATTATTCTGGCCGATAAAATTTTATTTAATTTATATTTTAGTATTATTATCATTATTTTTATCTATAGTTGGTTCTTTGGCATTTTCTAAATCTAATTGTCTAATTTCTTGTTCTAACTGCAATTGTTCAGTAGTATTCTTTTTATTTTAGAAAGCTTGATATGAGATTATAGTTCCTCTAATAAATGCCTTAAATGTTTCCCATAATAAGGAGGGTGAAATATCTGGTGTATCATTTGTCTCAAAGAAGAATCTCATCTGCTCATTTAAATATGTACAACCTTGTGAGTTATTTAAAATTTGGGGGTTAAACCTCCAAAATGAATTTTTATCAGGCATTCCTTCTAATGTTAAAGAAAAAGTTAATGGGGAATGATCAGAAATAATACTATTATGATATTTAGAATTATATGTATATGGAATTAGTTTTGTGTCTAAGAAATAATCAATACGTGAATATGTTTTATGTACTGTTGAATAAAATGAATATTCCCTACCTACTGGGTTAGCGATCCTCCATACATCTGTTATATTAGTATTTTTCATGTATGTATTTAGGAGTTCACTCATTTTAGATTTTATGTTAATCCTTTTTCGTTTTGCTGATTTATCCAAATATGGATCTAAAACACAATTCAAATCTCCCCCTATTATCACATTTTGATGATTAAGTTCTGAAATTATATCCAAAATTTTACCAAAGAATTGGGGGTTGTCAAAATTAGGAGCATAAATATTTATCAAAGTAAGTGGAGTGGAATAAATTTCTCCCATGACAATGATGTACCTCCCCTCTTTATCTGCAATAGTATTCTTTAATTTAAATGGTATACGTTTACGAATGATAATAGCCGTGCCTCTAGATTTAGAAGTAAATGAAGAGTAGTATGTTTGCCTAATCCAATTTGCCTTCAGTCTTATCTGTGTTTGATATTTCAGATGCGTCTCTTGTAAGAAAATAATATCACTGTTTAAGGCTTTTAATTGGGCAAAGATCTTACCCCTTTTAATTGGTTCATTAGCGCCCCTTATATTCCAACTACAAAATGTGATTCCTCCAGTTTTCTTTTGTTTATCGTCTTGCATTATGAATCATGTCAATACCTTGACTTCACATGGTGCAACCAAGAACCCTATAACTCCAGATGAAGGATGGTCATCTCCAGCTGTTAAGTTTTGTTGGCATCTCCAGAAAGTGCAGTCGTGAAAAGATAATTAACAAACAAAAAGTGATATTATAATATCCAAAAATAAAGATATTATAATTAAAAACAAACCACCAACAGGTGGTAGAAAAAATCTTATGTTCGTTGCATATTTACAGCACCACACAACTCTTAAACTAACAATATTGGATTTGGGAATATGTGGAATTTGGAAGCAGTATTTCCAATCACGCAAGATAAATCTTTAGCAACCCTGGCATTTGACAATCTTTACAGAAGCCGATTAACCTACAAACCCGCTCGTCTTTGCAATGTGGGAGGAAATAGTTAGAATTAGTTATTTGGCACTGATCTATATCACAAATTCAACATGTGCCAGACCAGAGAGTTTTGATGTGTACGTGCAAGGAGACCTTGAGTTTCTCTTTGGCTAATGACAGTGAATGCCAAAGTTGCCTTTTACATCATTAATCATACCTAATATGTACAATGAAAATTTAGCATTCCATATTCATCTAAAAAATCATTTTTATTATATTATTTACAAATGATTTAAAACAGTACAGGTTTGAGATATTGCAGCTTTTACAGCATGCAAATGAAACAAGCAGAATCAATGAATTGTGATTTCATATTCTTCAGGGATGTTCAAAATGTTTGATATACCAGCTGGCGCGAGGCAAATTCAAATAGAAGAAACAGAACCATCCACAAATCTAATTTGTAAGTTTTTCCCTGGATCTAGTAAGTTATCAATATTTGAGTCTGTAAATTATTTTTTGCGTATCAGATAAAGCTTGAAATAAACATCTGTGAAGATATGTGTAGGAAGGAACTACTGATGCTGGTTTAAACCAAAGCTGGAATCACTCAGCCTGTCAGACAGCATCTCTGGAGAAAAGGAATAGGTAACGTTTGGGGTCGAGACCCTTCTTCAGACATGAAAGTCTGAGGAATGGCCTTGACACGAAATGTCACCTATTCCTTTTCTCCACCAGTGAAGATATGTTAGCTTAGAGAAGGTAATTTGGTAGTTATCCTCCAGAATTCATGGTTGCCGTCTCATTACCTATCAGTTAAATTATCATTCTTTAATATTGTAAAATAAATTATATTAAGCAATTAATAGTTATTTCTTTTTAACAGCTGTGAAGATTCAAGGAACTGATAATTTCATCCTCAATGCCAAAGGTGAAAATTCAAAACCAAAGATATTTATCGAAATGGGTCTGGAATGGGAGTACTCGATAGAAAGTGACAAGGAAATACTTAAATCCAGTGGTCCACTGCATGCCAGCATAATTATTTATGTAAGTAATGCAATAATAAGTTAGCAATTTTAAAGAAATATACTTATTTCCTTCTCCCCTTGTTCTAACTCATTCCATTTTTTTCTAATTTCACCCCAATAGCCAGTTTATGCAATGAGTAGGAAAGCTAGTCAAAACGGGTTATTATCTAACTAGAAATGTATATAAAGTTTATTTATTTATTTGTCTTTACTTGGAAACACAAAACCTGCCCTCTTATGCACGGCATGATCCTTGCTTTATGCACACCTAATTCAAACTGTGCCCTCCTTAACACTTCAGTGAGACAAATAAATTGCCTTGATCACCCATACTGAGCTATCTCACCTAACCCCCAATCACAGCCCAAATGCACTGAATTGGTTTCTCCTGACCTCCAGATTCTAACACAGCTACGTGATTCCCTGATTCCATGTCCCCACTTTCTCCATCCACCTTCAACCTGAAGACCAACAGCAAATCCCTGATTCATTGCTACCAAGCAAACTGTTCCCCACCTCATGCCCCTCATTGCCAATGCCTGTCTTCATTCATTGCCAATGTACCAAACCTGGACCAAGCTCCAGATGTACCCATTTTCCATGAAGGAGGGTCCCGACCTGAAACGTCCATGTTCTTCAGGGATACTACCTGACCTGCTGAGTTACTCCAGAACATTGTAAACCACAATCCCTATTTCTCCATTTCCCCCAGTGTTACTGCATGGAGCAACATGTGAAGTTAAAACCTTCCCCTCGCGTAAAGCGGATGTACACAAGCCTGATACCTTAGGCCTCGGGTGCTTTTGATGTTTGAAACACAGGCCCACAACCAAAATGCTAGCTGGTAAACTGTATTGCAACTGATCGACACAACCCAGAGAGCATCAAGGAGATTCTGAGCCACTGAGTTGTGTATTTATTGAAGCTTGTGGCAGATAAATGGGAGAGGATTTCTCTTATTTCAGATTAGCCCACAAGGTGAAGATGCTAAATCCAATTTGATGTACAAGTATGTTATTCACGAAGATCTACTTCCTGTGATTGGCAACAACAATGTACTCCTGGAAGAGACTGAAAGTTACGAGTGGGCTTTAAAGAGTTGGTCCCAATGTTCGAAAGCTTGTGGAGGAGGTCTGTTATCAATAGCCTATAAGGTCATGACGCTGCATGTTCAGTAATGTACTTCATCTAATTCCACTTAACTGCGAACAGGATATTCCATGTTGTAAAAGAAATTACAGTCCGAAGGAATTTTCCACATTAATGTTTTATGCAAGATAGGCATAAGAAGATAAGCAGAACATTTCCGTCCTAACAGCAGCAAAATTGTGAAAATGGGGACCAGAAAATGCATTTGATGCCAATCATATAATTACACTGTATTTATGTTCACTTCTAGTTCGCTAGGGATTGTTCTGAACTTTCTACAATGTGTGAGAATCCTGGAGTAAAATCAAACTGCCTTATCCTAACACTTAAGTTCCATAAGTATGGTAGATGCAACACTAAATTTCAAGTCATTGGGATTCAAAGCCACTATCTTGTTTTCAAAAGGATTTCTTAGAGGCCTGATATTGATCCTTAAATTTGTAAACTGGAATAACTTAGAGTTTTCTCAAGAATAATTTACAGATCATAACTGCAATATTTGCAGTATATTTGATGGATATTTTCTGAGCAAATCTAATGGTGCTTTTATAATGCAATTACTTATTTAACATGGTATAATATAAAACATTACATCCTTCATGGGCCGGATCACGTTGGGCTCAGCCTACTATTTGTTTTGCACTTCATTGCCTCTTCTGCAACCTTTTGCAGTCCATAGGATGAATCAAGCTCCTACTGTTATGTTCACCCCATGAGGTAGTCCATGAAAGAATAAAGACTAATTGTGCCTATCCATTATTACTGATGCAAAATTAGCAGTAAATTTGCCATACTAATCCAGTACAAAAGGGAACGTGAATAGTTTTGTCCATATTTTCCAGTGAAAAAAAAACACCACTACAAATAGAGATTTTTGCGATACTCTATTGATTATTTTTCACTGCAAGATCATAGTAATATTGTAACAATATTTTCAGGCATTCAATATACAAAATATGGATGTAGACGAAAAAGTGACAGTAAAATGATGCAAAGGAGTTTCTGTGATGACAATAAAAAACCAAAGCCTATAAGAAGACGTTGCAACGTTCATGAATGCACACAGCCATCGTAAGCATAATGATATTCTTTTCTCACTTGGAATTCACTTGAAGATTTGAGAGCATAGTTTCAGATTCTGTGAATCTCACCATTCGAGGACAACAATTAAAAATGGTTGTTAATGTTGGTTATTACTGTTGAAACGTTGCCATTTTTTTTTACATTTTTGTATCATTGCAGGTGGTTAACAGAGGAATGGGGATTTTGTAGTAAAACTTGTGGAAAAGTAGGATTCCAAGTAAGAGTTGTACAATGCACCCAATACATTAACGAGGGTGCCAATAGGATAGTGCACACCAAGTACTGTGTCGGAGATCGCCCTGGCAGTCGGAGACCATGTAATCGCACACCATGCCCAGCGCTGTGGCGGACAGGAGCTTGGTCTCAGGTACTAACCTGATTCTTCAAACAAAGCCAAATTGTCAAAATGGTTACCCTTGTGGTTTAATCAAAAGTTAGATTCCATAGATATAAGACAACCATTGATAAGTCTAGGAATTAATGTGTTGGAGTAGTAAAATATAGAATATGCTTCTGCATAAGTAGAAGAAATGGCCTAATATTTATTGCAAATCAAAAGAAGCATTGGAGAGTGGTAGGAACTTTACGGTAGAGCAACATCATGCATGTTTCTGCACATCTTAATGCCCATTGGGAAATTCAAACTCCTGACATTTTGATGGGAATTTTGCTTGATTTCCAGTATAAAATGACCCCGGATGGCTTCAACACATACGCAATGCACAGCATTTGTTTCTGCCATGATTTACAAACTCCCAGGTCTGTAAATTATCTGTTTTTATTTACTCACAGATGACACCTCACCTACCAAATTAATTCTTCTGAAACCAGTGCAAGAACTCAAATTCCATTTTCAGTTTCCATCTAGAACTTCCTGCAGCCCCAAATATGACCTTGACAGATATATGTAGACGGTTTCCCTTTGAAGTTCAATGTCACGGCATTCTCAGCTTCCGAGCCTCTGGATCACTCTAATGTACTCTCTTATCTCTGCTACTCTTACCGGTTTCTGGTCTTAAATTAGGGTGTTCACCCATCATCTACTTCTATTTCAGCCTACAGGTCTGGGAACAGTGAGAGGAACATGAGGATCGCAGGATTGCGTGCATTAATTTAGTATTAATTTGTCCATGACAATTTCTGCTAGTAGAGCTTGCCTGTAACTGTTTGGGGCATTTTGCTTAAAGAACATGCCTCCAGTAGATATCATTCTCCACTCTGACTCCCTGGGACCACTCTCCAACCTCCCTCCCATATTACAACAGCCATTCATTAAATAGCATTGCTCCCTTGTAGGTGGAAGAATTCTGCTTTCATATCATTTTTAAGGTTACCCGTATCTCTCGTGGGCAGAAGCCAACAGTGCAAAATCTTTCAATTGAGTAATACTCGCACACATTGAAACGGACACATTGTGGGGTGTTCACAGGGTAGACCAACAATACTGTTCTGGGATTGTCACAATCATAAATCAGGAATTTCACTTACAACAATATTAGGGTGACCACTGTGTTTAAGAAGGAACTGCAGATGCTGGAAAATCGAAGGTAGACAAAAGTGCTGGAGAAACTCAGTGGGTGCAACAGCATCTATGGAGCGAAGGAAATAGGCAATGTTTCGGGCCGAAACGTTGCCTATTTCCTTCGCTCCATAGATGCTGCTGCACCCGCTGAGTTTCTCCAGCACTTTTGTCTACCTAGGGTGACCACTGTGCTGTTTTAATATTAAAGAGGCTTCTTAGGCTAATATCTTTCAGAGGAAGTTAGATAAGAATAGAAAGATATGCTGATTAACTCAGATGGTGCGAAACTTGTATGCATTGGAGGGAAGACCGCACTACTGATTCCACAAAGTGCATCCTAAGTAAAGACATTTTAACTCGTTCTTATAGAACATTCATTGTATCTCGATCATCATATTTAGAGCATATTCCTGTTGCCAGAATATATTGTTATTCTTACTCTGCCCTTAATTTTCATGGCCCAGTGCTCTGTGACGTGTGGCGAAGGTTTCAAGCAGCGGCAGGTGGTGTGCCGAGGCAGTGGTGTGCCGAGCATCGGCCATTGTGTGGGTGAAAAGCCAGAGAGTGTACAATCCTGCAAACTGGCGCAGTGCAATGGTAAGGACATGGCCATGTCTAAGCTGGCCTCATTTCAATGTGTTCTCCATGTTATTAAAATTAAACATGTTCAGAGTGTCCCACAAAAGACCATCAACATTATGTGAAGCACATTTACATAAACAGCAATATTTTAAGTGTACTTTATAATGTTGGTTTCCTATGAAATGCATAGTTACATTTAAGTAGATTGTTGGTGCCAATCCACTTAAAGTAGATAGGAGGTGCCAAGCAATTAATTCCATGGAAAAATAATGAATTGTGGAGACAACACAACATGCTTTCACTATTGCAGAGTGTGTTTAGCACAACTGATGTGCAGGTTTTAGTTAAGCTTTATTTTCAGTATATACTAAGGTACAGTGAAAAGCTTTGTTTTGCATGAACCGTACCAAATTGGGGAGAGAAACAAGATTCAATGGGGTAGATGAAGTTTAGTAAATGAGCCTGAAAGGTGGAGGGATAAGTTTGAAAAGGAAACTCAAAGAGACTGGGGGAAAAAGAGAAACTAGAATTTTTGGAAGTTCTATATTGTTCAAACTTTAATTCAAGGGTTCGAGGGCAGTAAGGCCGCAGAAGATGTTAGAGTATAATAGTGGCCTTTTTAGTCAGCATATAGAAAGCACAAGAGGAGTGAATTTCATTAAATCTGAATGGTGCAAAAGGTGTCAGTGGGAGATTAGAATGAATCATAATTCAGTCAGGTTTAGCACAGTGCGAGAAAAGAGAGACATTTATGGCTGATACTAAAAGCACAACCCTGTGGAAAGCCTGGATTATTACAGAAATTGTAGAGGTGAAATTAAAATTATGAGGGTAGAAAGGATTTCAAGAAAGGCTAATGGGGTAGACCGATGGAACGAACAAATTATGAAGAAAGATAAAGGGTCCAAATTGATGCCAAAGAACCTGTGCAAAGTTTAAAATTAATACATTTAAGAGAAGAGTGTGCTGATGCAATGTGCATTAAGGAAGAAGTATGTTGGGTATAGGAAATGATAAACAGAAAGAGAGGACATGTTAAGGGATATAGCATCTTTAAAAATAAGTAATTTGCCATGACAGGAGGATAAATGCACTCCGGGCTCTTAAAAGAACAAAAGGAGGAAATAATGCAAGCTCTGATTATAGTTTTCCAATGCTCTTTGCTTCCAGCATGGTACAAGAATACCGATGTGATGCACTTAAAAGGGGAAAAAGCGACCAGCTGAGTAATCACACATTGATCTGTGCGGCATCAATAAGGGAAAATTGTTTCAGTACACTCTGGGGGAAGACATAAATCAATATTTAGAGAAGCTTGGGTTAATCCAGGATAGCCAGCACAGATTTGTTAAGAGGAAGTCATGTCTGACTAACTTGGCTGAATTTAATTTAGGAGGCTAGAAGGAAGGTCGATGGGAGAAGAATATTTTTGACCTGATTTATTTGCTTTTAAGTGCAACCCTTGGTAGTTTCAGATGGAAGAAAGTAAAAGCTCTTGAGATTTGGAGGGACTGACATTGGATTGAAAGCTAGCTGAGAAAGCAAGAGGTGATTGTCAATAAGATATTTATTGATAGGAGAGCTGTATACAGTAGGGTTCTACAGACCCTTGCTTTTTTGTCGTAGGCAATTTGCGAACATTTGAAATAGAAGTGGGCCATTGTTCCATTTTCCAGCAGACACCAGTTTTCCCCTTAATGTCCAAATATCTATCAATTTGTGTTTTGAATGAACACAGAGACTGAGATTCAACAACTTTCCAAGGTGGTCATTTCTGAGTTCACCATCCACTGCATGAAGAAATCTCCACTCATCTCAGGCATAAATAATTTACTTCTTATTCCAAAACTGTGTCCCTGTTCTAGACTTTGCCTCTAGGACAAACAGTTTTCTTGCTTTAAGTTCTTTAATGATTTTATACATTTTATATGTTTAAACTTGGGAGCCACGATTGAGATAGACAAAAGTGCTGGAGAAACTCAGCGGGTGCAGCAGCATCTATGGAGCGAAGGAAATAGGCAACGTTTCGGGTTCTCCAGAAGGGTCTCGACCTGAAACGTTGCCTATTTCCTTCGCTCCATAGAATGACAGTATCTATCATTGAGATGAAAATTATTAGAGGGCTTGTCAGAGTGCATAAATTGGCTCTCGTTCCCTTGCATATAAGACAATAAATATAGCATATAAGCTTAAATTCAATAGTTGACCGATTGGACAGAATTTGGAAGTAGAGGGTCTGGAGATGTCACAGTGAAGGGCAAGGATCTGGAAAC
Organism: Okamejei kenojei; assembly: GCA_035221665.1. NCBI lineage: Eukaryota > Metazoa > Chordata > Chondrichthyes > Rajiformes > Rajidae > Okamejei > Okamejei kenojei. The sequence continues at coordinate 14,635,726 of CM069165.1, forward strand.
CACTGACACACGCCCTGAACACATTGTTAAATAGTACTCAGTTGACCATAAAGAGCCATGACTGGCAGGTGAGCTGAAAAGTTAAATTGGGTTTGTTTTTGACCAATGCGAACACGCTGGGCCAAATTACTTGCATCTGTGGCAAAAATGTTTGATTCTATGAATTCCTGGGCATCTATTGGGAATTCCGGTGCATGGATCAGTGATTATTGCATGTAATTGTTTATACATTAATATCAGTTGACAGAAGATTATCGCGTTTGATGACCTTTATGTCCAAATTCTCTGTATACATTTTTAAGTGGTGTTGGTCTGTCAGGTGTGTTAATTAAAAAGAAAAATTGTGCTTTTATGTATCTGCCTTTGTAAGTTTATGTGTAGAAAGGAGCTGCAGGTGCCGGTTTACACCGAAGATAGGCACAAAATGCTCGAGTAATTCAGTGGGACAAGCAGCATCTCTGGATAGAAGAAATGGCCTTCTATCCATAGATGCTGCCTATCCCACTGAGTCACTCCAGCATTTTGTGTCTATCTTCTTTGTAAGTTTTTGATTTTTTTACTAGCATGATAGAAAGTAAAATAAAATATAAATTTTGTCAAAAATCCCTTTGCCCCTTTTAGGAAAGCCTTCCGTTTTCACTCCAAGCATGGAAACCACTGAGCAAGTTACTCCACAGGACCAGTGGGTGTCACAGCTCGTACCTGAGAAGCTTCTTCTTAAAATAGCAGCAAGTAAATCACACCTTCCAGACATTCTTTGCTCTAGTGATGTTTAAATATTGGGATAGATTTTAGCAATGAACACATCTAGATTTGCACTCTGGCCAGCTAACCAGAAGATCAGCTGCCTGTTTTTGACTAACAAAGATTTCAAGTCAGAATGTTTACTGTTACCTGAATAGTGCCAATTGATAAAAGATCTGAGGATAAATTGATAAATGGAGCTGCAGATTGTGGTAGTAGCTATTCTGGATATACTTATGTATTTACAAAAAGATCTGGTTACTTTTATGTAGACATTGAGAAGTAGATTTTCAATTCATCCCGGCAATCAGGAATTGTATTGTTTACACTAATCTGTTAATGTGCTAGCCCTTGACAAAGTTGCTGGTTTTAACCGAAGATAGAAACAAAATGCTGGAGTAACGTTACCCATTCCTTCTCTCCGGAAATGCTGCCTGTCCCGTTGATCACTCCAGCAGTTTGTGTCTATCTTGCATTTGCAAATTCGCCCAACCTTATATTTGCCCTGCATTGGAAGATTTTACTTAATGTGGAATGGAATTTAGACACTCTACATAGGATTATTGGTACTTTCTAATACCACCAAAAGAAGTAAAGGCACCTTTTTGAGTCACCATAGTGGTGCCCAGTCTAATACTGCCTCTGGTGTTGTGAAAGTGCCATCAATAATGACCGTTGTGATGTAATTTTGTGCTCAGTGCTTCAAGGGGAGCTTGTTTGAAGAAAGATTTACTGTGATGCACATTGAGCACTGAACATATATTAATGTACAACATGATTCATGTGACTGGTTAAACTCCTGCAGCAATGGAAAGCAAATGGAATGGTCATTGACTCGATTTATTCTGTAGCAGGTTTATTTCCATTTGCTCAGTGCTGAAGTCAACACCACTAAGCTATCTAATTTCCAGTTACTTTATAATTTCCTTATATGTAGCCACATTTTCTCAAATTCTATTGTTTTTAACTAGAAAATAACCATGCAATCTGTTTTTCAACTACTTGCCTTGTCTCATAGATAAATATGTGAATACAGCTCCAATTGAAGGCAGCATTATTATTTTCTCCCAAATAAGTAAACATTTTTTTTGTAAAATAGAATTTCACAACCAGATAAAATGTAATTTCCTTTTTAAAGAATCCTACTAATTTTGTTTTGATTCAATCCACAGAGGAGCCATGTCTCGGTGATAAATCCGTTTTCTGCCAGTTGGAGATTTTGGCTCGATACTGTTCTATTCCTGCATATCATAAGTTGTGCTGTGAATCCTGCAAAAAGAGGAGCCCAACTTCACCACCTCCTTTTTCTCAGGCAACCTCAGAACCTGAAGATTCTCAGGGCACCATCCATTCCGGTCTCAGTCCACACATAATGGCTAATCCGACCGCTCACAACCAATATGCGACAGTCAGAGAGATCACTGTGAAGGATGATATTTTGCCAACGACTCCCACCTTGGGTGCCAACACTGACATCAGTGATGGATTTTCAACCGAGGTTCTCGCTGCAGAGTCTCAAGGAACTACCAAAAGTTTTGGTAGGCTAAGTTCTCTCACTTTTGCGAGTACATTCAGGTTGCCTCCTGCTCAACAGGTAAAACTACATACAGAGGTGGGCGGCTTTGACTCCACAACTCCTCGTCAGTTGCTTATAAATAGTGACAAGACTTTGCCTCATACAACTACCTGGAGTGACAGTTGGAGTTCAACAGATGTAACAAAACAGAGAAGGGATGATGGTGAATCAGAGGAAGACATGGCCAACAGAATCTCGTCCATCTCAACATAAAATTCCAATTCAACCCACAGCCTTGCATCAAAATGAACACTGGTTTGCATTATTCTCCCAGTGTAACCAAGTGGTTCCAATAAATTGCTTGACTCTCATGCACACTTGAAGGTGCAGCCAGCTTCCGTTTAAGCTGAAAGTAAAGGTATCCTGGGATCTTTAAGAGTTTCATTCTGCACATATTCAAGTTGGCAACTATTATCCTGATATTGTAAAAGGTAACAACCAAGTTCAACATCTGCAGATACAAAATTAGTACAAAGGTTCAACATTGACATGCAATGAACATTTTCATTAACAGATTAGTTCTGATGCACGGTGGAAACATAAACAAATGATCTTGCCTGTAAGGAATAATTCTCATAATGCATGACGCAATTTAATAAATTCTTGCAGAGACATTTTCACTGCTGTTGTGATAATGAAATGATATATTTACATCCATATTGTATATAATGTAAATGTCAGCATCCTCACAGTTAATGGGTTTATACTATGCAAGTAAATAATCGCTGTTAGATTTAGCTGTTGCTTGTACAAACCTGCCTTTGTTGCCGCTTGGCACATCATTCATTACAGAGTACATGTATTAACATAACTGTTTCTTGTGTATAGTTCCTGTACATAAATGAATTAAGAGCTTTTAATTTTAATATTTATTGAATTGAAAATAAATTTCAGTTCTGCATTATTGAAAGAATTTATTAGTGCTGGCCTCCCTGTCTGCTCCTTTGTGTCATTATTGTTTGTATTGAAGGAGGAGGCTAAAGCAATGTAATATAATTTATGGAGCAACTGGATATTCCCAAACCAAATGTTTTTCCATATTACAGTCAATGCATTCTCAGTCGAAGAAGTAGAAGTGATGTTTTTTTTAAGTCTCCACTCTTAACGTTTTAGAGGTTTTAAAGTTGCTGTATGTAAAATCTTATACATTCTTGTATATGATCTAAACATTTAACCAATTATTGTGCAATGGCTGAACAAAACTGTGAAAGCATTAGTCTATCATGAGCTTTTGAACACTGTTTAAACTTCACAAATATTTTGTGACCTCAAATAAACAATTTTGTGGAACTGCTTTGATGAAAACCAAATTAAACTACAAACTGAATGTGTGTAAACCTCATAGATGTGGTGCTGTGCATGACTGACAACCTACCCAGAATTGTTTCAGTATAAATGCAATTTATTGGGTTAGAAATATCTTTTTGCAACAGTGTTTTCTTCAGAAAGCAGCTGAGAACCGTTAAAAGAAACTCGGCACTTCATGTAATGATCAAATCACAATTATATTGTTCAACATTGTATTGGCTAGCAACTAACACAAAATATACATAAACTTTAGGTTCTTTGCGTGCTCAAATCACTGTTTAGTTGACTGATAGATTGTGCTAAAATTGGTAATAAATGCTATTTCAATATCTTTGTTGGTCAAAGGTTTTATTGTAAATACTGTCTTCTATTTATAACATACCAGTTGAATTATCACATAATAGTTTATGTTCCTCCCATCCATTTCCATTGGTTACAGATATCACTGATAAAGAATGTAGGCTGTAATGTTTGATATTTCTGATCATTGCAAAATATGTTCTCTTCTGGTAAAATTCCAATAATTTGCAATCAGTTTGTTCAGAAATCTAGATGGTTCAGCAACTGACTCTCTACACACTGATTCCTATGTTCCCTTTAGCACCTAGCAATCACACTTTCTGTGCTCCCTTAAAGGGGCTGTCCCACTGCGGTGACCTAATCCACGGGTTCTGCCGAGTTTGTCCTCGACTCGTACTCGCAGCATGGTCGACACTGTAAACTTATTGGATGAGATGGAAAATGTGTTCCAATATTGTGAACTATCTAAAACAAAAGTGAATTAAAAGTTTATTCAAATAATAATTGATGAAAGCATCTGTAGTCCAGAAAATCCGCCAACTCAGCACCAGTATCATACCGATTGTGCCAGTTTAACAGAAATTTACTGTATAATCAATATTTTGTTAGCCACTAGGTTTTGATACATTTTAGCAATCATTAGTGGCGTTCAGTTTCATCTAATCTAAAGATAGGAGCTTTTAAAACATAATCCTAATAACAGTCTGGTTAAGGGTTTCGACCCGAAATGTCACCCATTCCCTCTCTCCAGAGATGCTGCCTGTCCCACTGAGTTACTCCAGCTTTTTGTGTCTATTCTGTTTTTCATTCTGTTTTAGCACATGGTCCATTGATAAATAAGATGACCCAAAGATTGTTAAGGGCTTGGACACACCAGAGGCAGGAAACATGTTCCCGATGTTGGGGGAGTCCAGAACCAGGGGCCACAGTTTAAGAATAAGGAGTAAGCCATTTAGAACGAAGACGAGGACACACTTTTTCGCACAGAGAGTGGTGAGTTTGTGGAATTCTCTGCCTCAGAAGGCGATGGAGGCAGGTTCTCTGGATGCTTTCAAGAGAGAGCTAGATAGGGCTCTTATAAATAGTGGAGTCGGGGATATGGGGAGAAGGCAGGAACGGGGTACTGATTGGGGATGATCAGCCATGATCACATTGAATGGCAGTGCTGGCTTGTAGGGCCAAATAACCTACTCCTGCACCTATTGTCTATTGTCTGATGTCAGAATTCAAGCTACGATGAACCTCCTGATCTGACCAGTGATTCTTGTCCCATTTCGAATGAGATGAATTCTCAGTAGGCTTGAACCTTACTCAACTGGATGGAGCGCATCAGATATTCCCAGGCTGGGTCCTACCTGTTGGGAGAGAAAAATCATAAATTTTATTTCACAAATCTTCAACATAAGTTTCCAGATGGCAGCTCACTGTAAAAGCAAGTAAACTATATCAAAACTAGACCATTCTTGCTATTGAGGGAGTGCAGCGTAGGTTCACCAGGTTAATTCCTGGGATGATGGATCTGACATATGATGAAAGAATGGATCGACTGGGCTCATATTCACTTAGAAGGATGAGATGGGATCTTGTAGCAACATATAAAATTCTTAAGGGATTGGACAGGATGCAGGAAAAATGTTCCTGATTTTGGGGGAGTCCAGAACCAGGATTCACAGTATAAGAATAAGGAGAAGGCTATTTAGGACTGAGATGAGGAAACACTTTTTCACCCAGACAGTTGTGAATCTGTGGAATTCACAGCCACAGAAGGCAGTGGAGGCCAATTCACTGAATGTTTTCAAGAGAGAGTAGGAGTTAGCTCTTAAGGCTAACGGAATTAAGGGATATGGGGGAAAAAGCTGGAACGGGGTACTGATTTTGGATGATCAGCCATGATCATATGCTGGCTCGAAGGGCTGAATGGCCTCCACCTATTTTCTGTTTTTTATGTGAAATGCACATTAATGCCTCAATATGACTGGGTCCATTCACTCCTTCTGTAGTGCTTTCAATCTTCTCCCCATTCCAAGGAAGGAATCCTGACCCGAAATGTTAACTGTTTTCTTTTTCCACAGATACTGCTTGAGAGGCTGATTTCTTCCAGGTTGTTCTGTTTCATTTTACCTCGATTACTAAAACTGGCCAAGATGTCAATGCCCTTTTTCTCTTCTCAGCTTGTCCATTTTAAAAGGATGCATTTTGACTGGCAGCTCCCTTGGCACCTACATCGGTGAGACCAAGCGCAGGCTTGGCGATCACTTCGCCCAACACCTCCGCACAGTTCGCATTAACCAACCTGATCTCCCGGTGGCTCAGCACTTCAACTCCCCCTCCCATTCCGAATCCAACCTCTCTGTCCTGGGCCTCCTCCATGGCCAGAGTGATTCCCACCGCAAATTGGAAGAGCAGCACCTCATGTTTCGCTTGGGTAGTTTACACCCCAGCGGTATGAACGTTGACTTCTCCAATTTCAGGTAGTCCTTGCTTTCTCCCTCCTTCCCCTACCCTTCACAGCTCTCCTACAGCCGACTGTCTCTGTCTCTTCCTTTCTTCTTCCCCATCCCCACATCAGTCTGAAGAAGGGTCTCGACCCGAAACGTCACCTATCCCTTCGCTCCATAGATGCTGCCTCACCCGCTGAGTTCTGTAGTGCTTTCAATCTTCTCCTCCAGCATTTTTGTCTGCCTTCAATTAAGTTAAATATAATTTAAACAGGAAAACAACTCTCAGAGGATTTGACCGCTTAAGAAATGATTTCTGCCGACAATTCTCTCCTTATTTGAGAAGGTGATGCTCCAATCACCGCATTGAGAGTTTTTTGCGCAACAGGAATCGGATACATCATTTATACATGGAAAATTCATCACTCCCCGAATTTGTGCCAAAAATTGCCCACTTACAATTGATTCTGATGCGCATGTGAGGCTATCCACTTTGGTAGCAAAAACAGGAAGGCAGATTACTATCTAAATGGCGTCAAGTTGGGTAAAGGGGAAGTACAACGGGTTCTGGGGGTCCTTGTACATCAGTCTATGAAAGTAAGCATGCAGGTACAGCAGGCAATGAAGAAAGCGAATGGCATGTTGCCGTTTATGACGAAGAATCGAATATAGGAGCAAAGAGGTCCTTCTGCAGTTGTACAGAGCCCTAGTGAGATCACACCTGGAGTATTGTGTGCAGTTTTGGTCCCCTAATTTGAGGAAGGACATTCTTGCTATTGAGGGAGTGCAGCGTAGGTTTACAAGGTTAATTCCCGGGATGGCGGGAATGTCATATGCTGAGAGAATGGAGCTGCTGGGCTTGTACACTCTGGAGCTTAGAAGGATGAGAGGTGATCTCATTGAAACATATAAGATTGTTAAGGGCTTGGACACGCTAGAGGCAGGAAACATGTTCCCGATGTTGAGGGAGTCCAGAACCAGGGACACAGTTTAAGAATAAGGAGTAAGCCATTTAGAATGGAGACGAGGAAACACTTTTCCTCACAGAGAGTGGTGAGTGGAATTCTCTGCCTCAGAGGGCGGTGGAGGCAGGTTCTCTGGATGCTTTCAAGAGAGAGCTAGATAGGGCTCTTAAAAATAGCAGAGTCAAGGGATATGGGGAGAAGGCAGGAGCGGGGTACTGATTGGGGATGAATAACCATGATCACATTGAATGGCGGTGCTGGATCGAAGGGCCAACTGGCCTACTCCTGCACCTATTCTCTATTGTCTATTGCATCATACATAATTTTGAGTACAGGCATTGAAAATTAAAATTGGTGCTCATAATTGCTGGGTTACCTCATTTGAACAAGGCCAGTTTGCATGATTTGTTCATATCTTTGCTTGCATTGAGTTGGAAGAAAGATTGTGATATTTTTCACTATGGATTCCTTCTGCAAAGTCATTTATGTGGCCTTTGGCACTCCCTGATACAAGCCTGGCACCTTTCTGGGCCTTAAATTAAAGTACCGGGAAATATATGCTCTAGGCTGGATAGTTTGAACTGTTAAATGACACTAGCAAGGTCAGAGTGACAGTAAAGTTAAATTTGAGGTTAATCAATGGGAAAAAACAGCAGGAAGGTAGATATGTAGAAAGGATACTGGCACATACCGAAGATAGACACAAAGTGCTGGAGTAACTCAACGGATCAAGCAACATCTCTGGAGAAAAGATATGGGTGATATGGGTGATGTTTTGGGTTGGGACCCTTCTTCATACTGAACAGGAAGGTAGATATTGTGGTTTTAGAGATGGCATAAATTAGAGCGTTAGGGAATGGGATTACAGAGGATTTAAAACAAAGGCTGATAATGATTTAAAGATTACAGTAGTTGGAATGTAGAGGTCGGTTGAGAATGCATCAGAATATTTCAATGTAGAGGGACTATAAAAATCAAAGAGGGGTTTGGAGGTGGATGTAAGCAGTCTTTAGTTATCAGCTCAGGTCGTGAGTGATTGGAAACCTATCCAATGGCATAAACTATAATCTAGGAGAAAATAATTGTATGATTGGTATTTCTTTGACTCTTCCATCACTGGTACACTGTGGTTACTGTTTTATTTCTAAAATGTAGTGTAGCAAGTCACCAAGGCAACTAAGCCCGCATCCCCCAAATATAACCTCCACAATTTAGGACAAGGGCAGCAAGGTTTTTGGAAGTTCTCCAGGTTTCCATGGAAGTCACTCCCTACATAAGAGGGTTGTTGGACTACCACCACCATGAACACTAGCAGTTAAAGCTGGCCCGCTAGCCAGTATTGTTTCAATATCAACCAAAGATTAGTAAAAATAAATCCCTTACTAGTGTGATTTTGTCCTGAATAAATAAAATAATGCTCTAAAGAGACCAAAAAGAGAGTTGACAGGTAGTCAACAAGCAATTAATTCTAATAGGCTGTGGACAATCAGGGATGTTTAGTAAGTTAATTTTCATCACGTTGAAAGCCATCAGTAATGTTACCTTCCAGGGAATTTGGTATCATTATATTGTTTGCAATGTCTTGTTATTTTAAATTTCAGTCAATATTAAAACTCAGTTTTAAAAATCCATAATATTTTTAATATAGTTCAGCAAATAAAATTAAAAATACAAATACTATAAATTCATACAATTTACCAATAAATCTTTCAAGTAATCAGAAATAAGTTAACATTATAATAAAAAAAACAGCAGCAAATCACATCACCATCCCGAGATTTGTATCAGTTCTCAGTTTTCTGTAAATTGTCAGAAGCTGCTTCCCTCGCATTTTCAGTGCTACTTCTGACATCTTAACACCATTACTGAAACAGTCTGATATTTTGAATGTGCTGTGGAATGGATGTGCGGACCGTATTCTCGAATGAGTCTCACAAAGTATTTTCTTCCTCACTTTGTAAGTGTGCACTTGAAATACTTTCGAACAAAAAATATATAAACAATGTCTTTAGTATCCAATGTCAAAACTGGGATTCGTTGCTGTGCAGTTGATTTGTTGCAACGCATCAGTAACTAATCAGCCGTAAGGTGCTTTCTGGTGACTCCAGTTATATTTGTATTGCTTGTGTTCCTCAAGTTCAACTGGATGTGGGGAACGGATTGACGGAGAGTTGCGACCGTAAATGTTCTGCAAAATCCACCTGAGCCTGTGACAGAGCTTGATTAATGAGGGTCTTCGGCAACCAACCCTGTAAAAAGACAAGATTCAGATTGAGGAAGGAGTTCAGGCTTTACATCAAGCATGTGAAAACAGACATGTTGACTTAATAGTAGCAAAAATAGTTTTTATTTTAATTTATAACAGTTGTAAAATAAATGAAGTAGATTTGCGTGAGATATATGCCAGTCCGCTTAAGCAGGCCCTGCCAACTTTTATGCTCCGTAGCAGCCTCCTGCCTTTACAAATCAAATTCTAACCATTTTCTTCCATATGTGCTTGTTCAGCCTTTTATATACATCTATACTGTTTGCCTCATCCCTGTAGTAATGCGTTCCACATTGAGCACTATACAGTGTTGTTAAACTGATTATTACAATTTAAAAGGCTGAATTTGTTTTAAAAAAACCAAGCCAGATTGATTGGGTAGATCCTAGAGGCTTTAGACCAGGTTGAGTTGATCTCAGATTTATAACTGGTGTCTGTCCTTTGCCCTGGATCACTGTATATTGTGCAAAGTTGTGCGCTAGTTCTATATTCACTGACCACAGCAATATGGGAGTTGCATGTGGCTTAGATAGAGTCAAATACACAGCATAGAAGCAGGCCCTTTGGCCCAACAGGTCCATGCTAACCATCAAGCTCTAATTCTATTTTAATCTCTCCACATTCGCATTAACTCCTCCTAGATTTGACCACTCACCTAAACAGAAGGGCAATGTACAAAGGCCTTTTATCCTACTGAGATGCAGGAGGAAACTGGATCACCTGGCAAAAACCCATACGGTGACAGGGAAAATGTGCAAACTCCACACAGACAGCACTGGAGGTCAGAACCAGACCCTGCTGCTGCAGCTGTGAGGCGGGAGATTTTCTAGCTGTGACTTATGTTTGGGCATCATGATCAGGTCGTGATCTGAGACTGCCACGGGGTATTAACACTGGGTGAAACATTTTAACAATTTAAATTGTGTAGTAGTTTATTCAACTGTTGGCTGATTGAAAAATTGCGAATACATTTCCTCCAACTTTCCAACAAGCTGATTGCAATGCCCGGTCAGTGTGGTGTGTTTTTTTAAAACAAATTCAGCCTTTTAAATTGTATCGAAAGATTAAAAGCCTGGGTGAGTGACAATAGCAATGCTATTACTGCTGGCAGCAGAAGCAATGAGAGGCAAACGCGGAGATAGAAACACAGGGAGAACCATAAACCCACCTTGAGGTCCATGCTGAGAAGCCACGTAATCTGAGTCTTTTTCTTGTCATTGCACGCAGGACGTAATATTATACAGGACGGTCCAGTTTCAGCTCTATTGTAAAAAAAACATATCTTAGAAATCCTTCTTTTCAACATGTTGAAATAGAGCTTGTGAATAACAACTTTATGCAATAGGTCTGTACCTCACAAAGCCTTTCTGCGGTGGCATCATCTTGGATTCTGTTGCAATTCCAGCCAAGTAACGACATGATCCTTCTTTCCAGCAGTGCCTTACACTCACAAAGTCTCTCTGCCCGATGATGTTTCCAGCTGTCTCTCCCATGATTTCATGAGTTACTGTGGTTGTGTTACCAATTTTTTGGAGAACCTAAAAAAATTGACATTAAGAAACATCCGTTAAAATTATTTGTCCAGGTAAGCAGTGCTAAATGTTAAATGATTTTTATTGCATAAACAGGTAAAAAAAATCCAATTAACTTACTTGTACGTGTTTAACACTTGGATTCCATGAGCTCATTTGATCTACTTTTTCATGAAGTTCGGAGTAGACATGATCCACAGTTGCATCCAATACTGCTTCCAATTTAAAGACCTTCCCAGTTCCAGGTAGAACTTTGCTTACAACTTTATCACCATTCCCCTACAAATAAAAAATATAACCGTTTATTAATAGTCCTCATTTACAATTTCCTCCCCTTTAACCTCTCAACAACTGCAGTGTTTAGTATTTCTCTATATTCTATATATATATACTATTCTTCTTCATGGAGTCAGTGTAGAACATACTATTCTTTGACGTTACTTAAATTAGCAAATAAATCAGACCTGACCTCATCTGACATTTTCGCACTTGAATGCCTACAGCAAGAAAACAGAGTAATTCCAAGTGGCTTTTATCCATCATAGGACCAGTTTTATAAACAGTTCCAATTGCCACAATAATACCCTAGACAAAGTGTTGAACCTGGCTCCTTTTTAACCAGTGCTTAATGACTAAAGATAGATTTAACCTTAGAATGGTGTTTGTAGTTAATTTTCCAAGGACTTAAATTAGAACGTGCTTTTGCACACTAGTTATTTGACCACTAAGATGAAGCATCGTGGTCTGCCTTGAATCTCCTTGGAGACTTGGACAAGGGGGCACATTGGTAGATTTGCGGCCTCACAGCGCCAGAGACCAAGGTTCAATCCTGACTACAAGTGCTGTCCGTACGGAGTTTGTACGTTCTCTCTGTGACCCCACGGGTTTTCTCTGGGTGCTCCAAGTTCCTCCCACATATCCTCCTTGTAGGTAGGATGGTGCTAGTGTACGGCACAGACTCGGTGGGCTGAAGGGCCTGTTCCTGCGATGTACTGTATCTCTAAACTAAACTAAAAATTCAGCAACATATTTCAATATACAACTGATTCAGTTACTCTGGTGGTGTCAATAACTATCAGATTCCTCTTAATATTAATTTCTGAAAATCCATCAATTGGAAGAAAATTACCATTTTGATTTCTGTTGCCCATCCAGCATCTTGTTGTAAAATATCCCGAGCTTGCTGCAACGCATCTTCCCCTTGTTTAATGTAGAACAGTTCATCTGGGTTTAAAGTGCTATTTACTTTCAGCTTTTCCTCGTGTGCCCTGAAAGCTGTAATAAAACAAAATATTGTAAGAAAATATGAATTTGCATGCTTTATTAATTCACTGCCCTTTCCCTTCCACAAGAATTACTTTCATTAAGTAATGGCTAATATGAGAAACATTTCTTGAGTGGTGGCTGTAGATAGACATAAGGTGCTGGTGTAACTCAACGGGTCAGGCAACATCTCTGGAGAAAAAGGATGGGTGATGTTTTGGGTCAGGACCATGCTTCAGGCCAATTCCACACAGTGCATATTCTGTAAATCTAAATATGGTTGTTTCTGCCTATTGAAGTGTAGAGATAGGAACCTGGTCTTGTCTTCACCTGAGCTTCATTTTCAGAGGAACAGGAGTAGGCCATTCAGTTCCTTGAGCTTTTTCAGCTATTCAATTAAATATTCTCCAATGTTAAAACTATCTACTCACTTTGGTTTCATTTAATACTCTTGCCAATTAAAAAATATATCAATCTAGCAAATAGGAGTTATCAATATCATCAGATCATGTGATCTGGACAAATGTATCCCTTTCCTGATCAATAGATGCTGACAGCTGCCTCCCTGTTTGGAGCCGCTTTGGTTGTCACTAAGGCTATTCACATCCTTGCTGTCAGAACTACTATAGGAGTTTTATCATTGGAAGCAGCACCAAAGTGTGGAATTATGCTCAATAGAAAATACAGTCTTGTATTAATACCGCAGCAATATTAAAACAGTATACGGAAATAGTTTCATACCTTCACAGAAGGTTTCTTTCTGGATTAGAGTATGAAAGATGCTTGGCAGAAAGGTTTCTTCTGTTTTCATTCGTCTCAGTTCACGTTCTATGTTAACCACTGCGGTTTTCTTCAATCCTACACGGGAAAAGAAAATTAGAAACAGGTTATTAAAGTCTAAACTCTTAAGTCTCGTTCAGCCACTGAACTGTAAAGTGCTGCTTTACAATGTCCATTGCTGAACTAAAATAATTTGGTGATTAATTTTTCTGGTGCAGAAAAGCAAAGTGCAAACATATCGCAAGACTCTACCTGTCATGCTCTTGAAATGTTGATGTGAGATTCCGCAGCATAATTTGAATGTTGCTGGCAGCATGATTATTGAGCGATTTCCTGCTCTATTCCGAGCTTGTGCTTCATTTGCTCAGTGGCACTGCTTTTATACTTACTGCACGAAGGCCAGTTTCTTTGATAAGAATGTGTGGATAGATACTCACCAGCTGAATACAGCGTTCAAGGACGACAGGGGGAGCGATGAGTGCAACATTATCACGGGTCATTCTGTGATAGATTCCTGAGCAATAGAGAGTGCTCTGTATTGAAGAATTACTCACAAGTGGGCATCAAGCATTCTTATTGTTTCATTATTAATGGAGAAGGCTGACTCTAAATTGTTCACCAGCCTACTCAATGTTCTTGTTTATGGGTGGTTATATTACTTGTGTCCAAGCCTGGGAATAGATATCAGATGTGTTGGAAGCTTGCTGGCGGTCTGACCAAGGATTGCCAACTCTGATTGGATGGTTCCCTAGACATTTCAATAGATCTCGTTTTGCTTTCAACTATTTCACTTTTGAGTTTCCCCCCAAGGATTGCCAAAAGTCCCACTTCACAGAATGATGCCTGATTGGATGGTTAAATAGTTTTTTGTGTGCGATTCATTTTTAAATGTTGATTTTTTACACTTAAAATTTGAATTGCCTTTTTCTTCAAGTCTGCAATATATTTAGAACAAATATTCAGAGATACTGAAATGTTAATTATTACTCAGAGTAACCTCTAGACTATTCATTAGTTCAGACACTGTAACTTATTCCTAGAGGGTTTCCCGAAAGCTAAACTAAAGCAACAAGATCAGGTATCTTTGGAATTTATTTATTCATGTGAAATACTTTATGTCACAAATATTTGGCTGTGTATGATTTTTGATGTCGATCGACAGTAATAATTTGAACCAACCACTGGGGGGTGGTACAGTTACTATTTATGCTGTCAATATTCTATGCTGATCTGCTCTTTCAAACAGATTCATAAATCAATGATACCTTAGTTTATGCATCTCCTGTAACCTTCTCAAGAGACCTGATAAGATACAAGAACCCGATGAAACAAAATGAATTAAGAAAGTATTAATTTGTTAACCAAAATCTGATCACTTTTCAGAATCTTAAGGTATCCTAATGTGCTTCACAGCCAAAGATGTATTGTGGTAACGTGGGAGAATTTTAAGAATGGGAAGAGTTGTGAAGATGTGGAAGGTAATGCTTGATGCTTTAATGAAATTGCGTCTTATAATGAATGATGGGGAGATTAGTTGAGGAGCCACAAGAAGATGTACTGTCATAGGCTGAGAGAATGGAGCGGCTGGGCTTGTACACTCTGGAGTTTAGAAGGATGAGAGGGGATCTCATTGAAACATATAAGATTGTTAAGGGCTTGGACACGCTAGAGGCAGGAAACATGTTCCTTATGTTGGGGAAGTCCAGAACCATGGGCCACAGTTTAAGAATAAGGAGTAAGCCATTTAGAACGGAGATGAGGAAACACTTTTTCTCACAGAGAGTGGTGAGTCTGTGGAATTCCCTGCCTCAGAAGGTGGTGGAGGCAGGTTCTCTGGATGCTTTCAAGAGAGAGCTAGATAGGGCTCTTAAAAATAGCAGAGTCAGGGGATATGGGGAGAAGGCAAGAACAGGGTACTGACTGGGAATGATCAGCCATGATCACATTGAATGGCGGTGCTGGCTCGAAGGGACGAATGGCCTCCTCCTGCACCTATTGTCTATTGTCTATTGTACAAATTGTGTAGGCATCTTGGATTTTGAGGCTCAGGTAGAGATGGGGATGGCCAGAAAGGGATTTGATGATAAGGATGTTTAAGAAATAACTGCAGATACTCGAAAAATCGAAGGTAGACAAAAATGCTGGAGAATGTCAGCGGATGAGGCAGCATCTATGGAGCGAAGGAATAGGCGACGTTTCGGGTCGAGACCCTTCTTTACTCAGCGATCCCTAATGCCTAAACCAATAAATCAAAACAAACAATAGATTAATTCCTGATTCACACTTTAAACAAATAGCTTGTTGTACCAGTGGCTGAATCAGCCTGAACAACCTGCTCAGTAGCTGCGAGTCCATCAGACTATTACACGGTCACACTCCACTCAGTAATGGCTGCTGGCAACAAACTCAAAAACATAGTTCAGATTTTGTAAATAAATGAAATGATGGTTAGTTTTAAAAGAATGAATGAATATTTTAAAGTGTAACGGGCCTGTCCCACTTTCACGACCTCTGCCGAGTTTGCCCTTGACTCACACTTGCAGCATGGTCGTCACAAGGTCGTAGGAAGTGTAGGTAGGTCGTAGCAGGTCATGATGCTAGTCGTAGGTACTCGTGGCATCAAGTAGGTCGGGGTGTTTTTCTAGCCTGATGAAAAATGTCCACGAGTAAAAAAGGTTGTGAATTAGGTCGTGAAAGTGGGACAGGCCTTTTAGAATTGCACATAGAAATGGAATAAAACATGAAAAGGCTCAAGGGACAGAATGTGCCACTCGTGTTTCTATCTCTGGTGACTGGAGATATCGTCATGATTTTAGTGGTGAAGTTATCTAAAGACATGGACAATTAATGTTTCCTAAAAATCCCCTCAGCAGATGGAAGGTGTACATTCAATTAATTAAAATGCTAGTATTGGAAAATACCACCATCAAACCACTGAAATGTCTTTAACAAATAAAAATATGTGATTTATTTATTATCTTTATGGAGGGAAATCTACTGCACTTTTCTGGCCTAACCTCTGTGCCTCTAAACCACCAACAATTGACTCTCAGATTCTCAACTGCCCTCTGAAATCTCCTAGGAAGTTCACCTGTTCATTCATTCATCATCGTTGAAAAGATTAGCGACACAGTGGTGCTGATTTCCAACGGGAACGGTGACGGACACACCACACATCTCTGCCCTCCAGTTCCTGCGGACCTCCGCCGCTGGAAGTATAGGATTTTGGTGTGTGTGTGCTTTATCATCATTCCTTACAATGCTGTGTACAACAGTGAGCGCAACTTCTACTGAAGTGTGGATGGCCATTGACTCGCTGGAAGCTCATCCGCCCTTTGACAGGTCTTGTTTTTGGTCCTGCTGGGGGTCCACAGCCCCCCTCCAGAAAATATCATGGAATTGACGGAACTCCATAATAGATTGGACTGACACATTTGCAGTGCAGGCATTAAATCCATTGATCCTCATCTCAGGTAATAGTTGATTATCTCTTTGCAGAGATATAACATTGTTTCTATGAGAAAGTGGTGAATGGTGTGCTGCTCAATCTCTGTAACTTACCTTTAAATAAGTAAAATACATTAATTATAGCTTCTGTTATGAGTGCACATTTATATATGATTCTTTATTTATTTGAAATCAGAAGATTTTGCGATCTCAAAATCCAGTGCTTTTCAGCCCGTTACACAACATGGTCACTGTTTTAACCCAGAAAATGACATTAATACTTTAAGCAGATTCAGGTATACAGCTATGAAGAGAATATGGGGCAGCAGAATTAGTTTTGGAATGTTGAGGGAAAGATTTTAATTTCTTTTCTGTAGATTTATATGTCAGATTGTTTTAACATGCTCAATGTAGCCTCAATTAATGTTATTGGAATATTAAGGAAACAAGTCTGAGCTGAAAGGTTTTCCAGAATGCTTTCAGAAATTCCACTTGCTTTCTTTCTGAATTACGATAAATATTATTTTAATTATATTAAATTAAATTAAAATAAGATCATGACTGATGTCATCTCACCAATCATACACTCATCCCTGGAACACCTAGATAAGAAGGGCACCAATGTCAGACTCCTAATCAGAGACTACAGCTCTGATTTCAATACTATTATCCCAACTAAGCTCGGTCTCCAAACTCATGGAACTTGGAAACAGCAACTGAATCCCTGACTCCCTGACCAACAGACCACAGTCAGTGAGGAAAGGTGACAAATCATCCTCTACGATAATCCTCAACACTGGTGCCTCCACCAGGATGCGTTCTCAGCCCTCTTCTATACTCCTTACACTCTACACCAAATGCCAATGCAACTCAATTTACAAGTTTGCAGACGACATCGTCGTAAAGGGCCGGATGTCACAAAATGGCGAGATGGAGTACAAGATTGAAATTAAACGGTGCCAGCACAATAACCTTTCCCAGGATAAAGGAGATTATGATTGACTTTAGGAAGTGAAGCGGTAAACACACACCCAAGTATATATTGATGGCTCTGAAGTAGAGGAGGTTGATAGCTTCATGTTCTTAGGAATAAATATCACCAGCAATTTGTCCCGGACCTGCCACATTCGAAGATATGGCCAAGAAAGCCCACCAATGCCTCTAAATCATCAGAAGGCTTAGGAAGTTCGGCATGTCCCCAACAACCCTCACCAACTTCTACAGATGCGCCGTACAAAACGTTTTATCGGAATGCATCGCTGCTTGATTTGGGAACCGCTCCATTCAAGACCGCAAGAGATTGCAGAGATGTAGCCCAGACCATCATACAAGCCAATCTCCTTCCATGGACTCCATCTACATCTCACATTGCCCCAGCAAGGCCACCAGCATAATCAGGGACCAATTTCACCTTGGTCACTCCCTATTCTCCCCTCTACCATCCGACAAGAGGAAGAGAAGTTTGAAAAGGTACACCTCTAAATTCCGGATGCACACAAGATGTTGGAGTGGGCGACTCAGCGAGTCAGGCAGCATCTCTGGAGAGATAAAATGGTTGATGCTTTAGGTAGAGACCCTTCTTCTGACCCTTCTCCAGAAGGGTCTCGACCCGAAACCTCACCCATTCCTTCTCTCCAGAGATGCTGCCTGTCCTGCTGAGTTACTCCAGCATTCTGTGTCTATCTCCCGTTTAAACCAGCATCTGCAGTTCCTTCCCACACACTTCCTCTGAATTCAGGGACAGTTTCTTCCCAGCTGTCATGAGTCAACTAAACTGTCCTCTTATCATCTGGATTGTGGTCCTGACCTACCATCTACCACCTTGTAGACCACTGAACTATCTTTAATTGGATTTTATTGGACTTTATCTTGCACCTTTTATCCTGTATCTGTACACTGTGGACAGTATGACTGTGATCATTTATAGTGTTATCGTTGATTGGGTAGAGTGCAACAAAATGTTTTTCACTGTACCTCGGTACAGGTGACAGTACTAAACTAAACTAACTAAATATTAATCTGAGCATAAAATTTCATTTAACCGACAAATTCAGTGAAAGAAATGGGATCTTAGTTTATCAATGCATTATCTAGTCTAGATTATCAAAGATTTTTACTACCACTAAAGGTTTGTGTGGTCACATTCACAATGTGGGTGGGACACCAGAGAAGATGGATTGCACACAGCAAGTTCCCCCCAGTCCGGGATGATGAAATAATGTTATATATTACATGGACTCGGGGATGAATGTAGGCCAAGCCATCTTCAGCATCTTTTAACATGCTATTGCACAATACTTTAAAAAAAAAACTATGCATGTCCTAATTATGGAGAATGTGAGAGGAACATAATTAAAAACTTGATTGAAGAGGTGAATTTTGAAATGAGTTATAATGGTAGAAATATATATTTTCTAGGTTTCAAGAAGGAATTACAAGGATTGGGGATCATCTATCTGGAGATTGTGCTAACAATGCAGGGAGGATAGGATGCACACATGCTCAGAACTGCAGGAGGCCAGCCTTTGGCAGGCAATGTAACGCATGAAGACGCTGCAGATACAGGGGTGGAAGAGGAAATGAAGGGACTTTAGCTAACCACGAACATTATGGATTAATGATAGACACAAAATGCTGGAGTAACTCAGCGGGTGAAGCGGCATCTATGGAGAGAAGGAATTGGCGATGTTTAGGATCGAGACTCTTCTTCATGAGCTGGGATTGAAAATCAAAATGAATAATGATGCAGGATTTTGGGCAAGTGCAAGACTGATTGTATACGCAGGACAAACTGGATTTTACAGTGTGTGAACAGTGAAAGGGCCACTCAAAATTGCCGTTAACAATAGAAAACAAAGCACTGGGATGAGGGGAACTTATTTGAAGGAAGGTTTTGTAGTGCAGTGTGGAACCGTGAGCTCCATCAGCAGAACACAGCGTAGCATTTCCTCAACTGTTCAGTGACCAGGAGGGGAGTCAGAAACCATGGGATTGGAAACCCACTGACTCTGATCCAGCAAGGACATCTGTACACAGGAAGTTTCTGGCAAAGGCCACTGATCGCCTGGGTTAAGGGACATTCCTGGGGGCACCAAGGCCAATTTATAATAGTGGGACGGCTGCTTTAAACTAAACCAATGATTCAACAATAATTCCAGAATTAAATTTAAGCGTGTCGATTTCCTCCTGCAGTAAGCAGTACCTTTATCAAGTTCAGCTTCTTTAGCCCCAACCTTAAACTCATCCCTGAGCTACGTTTGTCCTCAGTATTTTTACATTGTTAACTAAACAATGCCCCAGACTTGTTTGTGCTAACTTTAGATGTTGAATATTTTAATGGTTTGTTTAAAAATATAATTGCATCATATAGTAAAAGTTTGCAGTCAAAATTAATAGTTAAACTGTTGTGTAGTCTCAACAATAGACTGTTTAGGAAATATACTTATGTAATCAGTGAAAATCTGATTAAGTGTAGAGGTTCCAATTCACATCCAAGAACAATGTTGCCTAGTTTTCTACGACTCTTTATAGCACTTAAGAAATTGACTCTAATGTCATCAATGCATGTGGACAATGTACCAACTATACTCATGTCTTGTGTTTTTTTGCTGTATTTTAGGGAACTCATAACTGTTTCCATATTTTACATGCTTTTTGAAAGTTGTTTGAACAGTGACTAGATTGTGTTCTTGTGTGAAACATAAGAGGCAATGAAAGTTGTAGCCTTCAAACTGAAGGAACTGTAGAGGCGGAATGAGATACAATCTTAGGCATACTGTTAGTTCAGAGCACATAGTGTGTAGACAAACGGAAATGTATATTTCCTCTTGGAAGAACATACAATGAGTTAAGATAATATTTAGCTAAATAGTGACACTGTTAATACAAAAATAATGTTGGTGGTTTGTACATTGTCGCTCCTGGTTATGTTACTAGACTGGTAAGTTAGAAATCTAGCTTAATGCTTTACACTTAAAGTCGAAACATAAATCTAAATCCACTCAGTAATTTGAAAACTTAAATTCTATATTTATTTTTGTCCAACTGGTTCACTTAGTGCTGGACCACTTGTACACCAGGAACAATACATAAGCCTGTTGTTCACTGACTACAACTTGGCTTTCATTACTATCATCTCTTCCAAATTCATCATTAGACTCGGGGAACCAGGTCTCTACTCCTCTCCATGCCGATTTCCTTATCAGCAGAACTCAATCGGTACAGGGGTGCCAGGGGTTATTGAGATAAGGCAGGAGAATGGGGTTGAGGGGGAGAGTTAGATCAGCCATAATTGAATGGTGGAGTACACTTGATGGGCCGAATGGCCTAATTCTGCTCCTATCACTTATGAATTTATGAGTTTAACAATAACATCTCCTCCTTACTGACCATCAGCATAGGGACACCTCATGTCTGTGTGCTCAGTCCCCTGATCCATACCCATAAAGCTGTCGTAGCCAACTGCGAGGCCACACATGGCCTCAACACCATCTTTACATTTGTCAGTGATGCCACTGCCATTTTCGGAGCACAGGTGGGAGAACGGTATTCTGGTTGAGCGGTGCCAGAACAACAAACTTGCCCTCAACGTTGGAATGGCAAAGAAGCTATTGATGACCAGGAAGGGAAAGCAGAGGGATGATGCTTCCTGACATTCCACATCTATGATTATCTGTTCTGGGCCAAGCACATTGACACAATCTCAAAGAAAAACCATCAATGACTCCACTTCCTCAAAGGTTGGCTGAAATTGAGCATGTTACCCATTACTCTTGACTTCAGCTGCGTGATGAAGAGCGCACTGACTGGTTGCATCATGGCCTGGTTCGGTAATGTAATCTTTCATAAAATAATTGAGCATTCGAATGACCAAAATAGGCCTCAATATCATCAAAAGTACACACCGCCCTGGCTACGCTCGCTTCTCACTGCTACCATTTGGAAGAAGGTAGCAGCGAGTCTGAGCCTGAGAACTGTTGCCTTGAGGTTCAAGGTCAACTTCTAAACCATCAGCCATTGGGTTCTTGAACCACCTTGCACAACCCTACCTCAGCACCGAACTACCATGGACTTTCAACTGCTTTGGCATTGTGCTCTATGACATAGTGCATAGTTGTTTAGTTTTTTCTTATCACGGTCTTGTTTATTTAGCATAACTGATAATTTATTGTATTTTTATTTTTGTTGTTAGTTCTAATGTGCTGGTAAAGCTGTAGCAAAGAAACATAGAAACATAGAAAATAGGTGCAGGAGTAGGCCATTCGGCCCTTCGGCCCCGAGCCTGCACCGCCATTCAATATGATCATGGCTGATCATCCAACTCAGTATCCTGTACCTGCCTTCTCTCCATACCCCCCTGATCTCTTTAGCGACAAGGGCCACATCTAACTCCCTCTTAAATATAGCCAAAGAACTGGCCTCAAATACCTTCTGTGGCAGAGAATTCTACAGATTCACCGCTCTCTGTGTGAAAAATGTTTTTCTCATCTCGGTCCTAAAAGACTTCCCCCTTATCCTTAAACTGTGACCCCTTGTTCTCGACTTCCCCAACATCGGGAACAATCTTCCTGCATCTAGCCTGTCCAACCCCTTAAGAATTTTGTAAGTTTCTATAAGATCCCCCCTCAATCTTCTAAATTCTAGCGAAGAATTTCATTTTTCTGATTCATAATTGCACATGACAAATAAACCCTCTTGATCTCTTTATCTTGCAATAAACAAATCTAGATATAATAGATGATCAAAAAAGTAATGGAAGCCATCCGATTAGTGGCTGATTGATGGAAATTTGATTTATTCATAGCTTTGATCCAATAACTGCAAGACCAGGAAGAGTGGCCTCTTAGTTTTGTGTTTTTTGGATGATATTAAATGTCTTCTTCAGGCCTAATTTGATCATTCGAACACTCAATTATCTTCTTGATCCACTATTTAACAAAGACACCTTGCATCGAGCCACAGCCACAAAACCAACGAGGATAGATTATGTACAGAGAAGTTCAAAACTATTCATCCAAGAAGCGGACTTACCCAACAGAATTAACAAAATTGTGACCCTTCACAATCTGTCTCTCCATGCTTCAACAAATACCCTGTTATGTTCAAGTAAAGTGAGAAATGGGGGTGTGGAACCTGGTTCCTGGAGCACTACAAGCCACACAATCTTAAAAATGATTACAATACATGAAAATATAATTCATCCAATAGAGCCCGTGGCCAGCCTTCTGTAAGAGCAATCCCATTAGTCTCATTCCTGTTCAGTTGCATCAAAGTTTTTGTCACAGGTGCCCCTGAAATTTCCAGTTGTTCCGATAGTGACAATCCCAACATTTATGGAACAGTTGGACAGGTACATAGATAGGCCAAGTTTGGAGGGATATTTACCAGATGCGGGCAGGTGGGACCAGTATAGCTGGGACATGTTGGCCGGTATGGGCCTGTTTGGGCCAAAGGGCCTGTTTCCATTCTGCATCACTCTACGACTCTAATGGCCCAATGTGTTGAAGTCTGTCCTGCACACCTGAATATTATACCTTAGAACTGATCAGTCTGAAGAAGGGTCTCGATTGAAAATGTTGAAAATGTCAATCCATTTCCATCCAGAGATGCTGCCTGAGTTCCACCATGCAGGCTGTTATCCGTAGTAAAGACTGGGACCTGAATTGAAGGGGTGAAGTTTGGATAGATCAGCCTGGGGTTTGGGAGGGAATCTTCAGGAATGAGGACACAGATTTTGGGCTGGACTGGGAGTTTTAAGTCCTCCAATAGGAGCTTTAGGAGAATTGCTGGGTTAAGAGCAAGGGCAGATCTGATGTTTATGGGAGGGGGTTGGGCACAATGGTTGGTCAATGGTGATGGCGTGACTTGTGGGATTACTGGGTCAAACTGGGTAATTGGCAGAATCTGTCAGGTTTGGATCCTCCGAATGTTCACTGAAGATGAGTGTTTGGAGAAGGAGCTTGGGTCTCGATGGATTGGGAGTGAGTGCGATTGAGAACAGTGGGATGAAATGGTTGGCACGGTTACAGGTAAAGCCCTGTCCCATGGTACAAGTTCATTCCCAGAGCTCTCCCGAGTTTCCCCTGATTCGAACTCGGAGATTTACGGTAATGGCCACTTGTCAGTACTCGGGGCTCTCGTGGACATTTTTCATCATGTTGAAAAATCTTCACTAGTCTTCCCGTGCTTACCTGCCGTTAGTGAGTCTTCCCGAGTACCTGCCGTTAGCGCTAAAAGACGTCCCCGAGCTCCGACGTACCCGCTACATTCATTCTCCGTGCTTACCACGAGTTTGATTTTTGTTTAAACTCGGGAGAGCTCTTGGAATGAACTCGTACCATGGAACAGAGCTATAAGTTTGTGACTTAAACATTTGGAGGACCTGATGAAGCTCTGCTGTGACAACACGTTATTCAGTGCACTACGTACATATGCAAGGCTCTAACTGGTACTCTGCATGGGGAATAATGACTTTCCCAGTCTATTTTTAATACAAAGAGCTTTTATTCAAATAAAAGCTTATTCAAATAAAAGATTTTATTCAATCACCCGTAGTGGCAACTGCAGAGGCCTCAATAGGCCCCAACCAGGGGTGAACAGAGGAAGAGGACTGAACTTTGGTGCCTTCCCTCACAGTGGGAAACATTGATTCTGCTGTGGGGGGATGTTTTTCATGTTTTATGTTAAATTCTAAAGTGTTGTGTTTATCTTATTTGTGTGCTGAACTCAAATTTCACTGCACCAATTGGTGTATGTGACAATACATGTCCTTTGTCCTTAAACACCAATACAGAGTAGTAACAAAATCAAGACAGCCATTGGCAGTTTACAATCAAACAGTTATCAGATTAAAATATTCTCAACTCTATCTACGACACACTCGATCCCCCATGGCCCCCCTTGACACTCGACCCCCCATGCAAACCAGCCTTCACAGAAGGCCTCCAGAGTCCCTGTGGACACTGTGTGCTCCCTCTCCAGATACATGCGGGAATGGAAGTAGGCCCGGTAGAAGGGCAGGCAGTCTACCAGGGTAGAACCCTCGACTACCCACTGCCTGGACCCGCGAGTAGCCATCTTGGACAGGCCTGGTGAGCAAACCGACAGGGAGACCCCCCCCCCCCCCCACCCCCCCTTCCATTCCTCCTGACCCTCCTCCCTCTGTACCGGGTGACATGAGTTTCTCTGTAGGATCAGAAACTATTCCAGAAGTGCATGGATGTTTTGTGTTGGATTGATCCAAATGATTTCCCAGCGTGACGGACAATATCTGGGAAACAAGTGCTGATGCCTTTCCATGTGAAAAATATCACAATGAAAAAGTTGATGTTGCAACTCACAGAACCAGGGATTCAAGTTCAATACTGACCTCGGGTGCTGCCTGAACAGAGTCAATGCATTCTAGTTAAGTAGTGACGGTCTTAGTGCAATAAGGATGAGTGACCTATGTTTAAGAATCTGGATTACAGAAGATGTTTGGTGTAGATCTGAAATAATAAAGGCAAGAAGTCATTTATAGGTGTGGAGCGTAAGCCCCCTAATAGTATCAAAAATTGTAAAGGAAAATATAATATAAACTTGTCAAAATATACAGCTGTAATCATTGGTGTTTTTAATGCACGTTTAGAATGGGAAAATAAGATAGGCAAAACTAGCCTCGATGAGCAAATCATTGAGTATTTTAGAGAAGGGTTCTGAGAATAGCTTGTGATATAGAAAAAAGGGTCAAGACTGGTATTTTAAACTTAAAAAGCACAATCAAGAGTGCACAATAATAGAGCATGCCAGTGAACGGGCAAACTAGGTTAAAAGGCATTCGGTCATAATGCAATGGTGTATATTTAAGGGGTTCATTTAGAATATCCAAAATAGATACGTTCCAATGACAAAAAAATTAATGCAAGGGGTGAACCCACCATCCATGTTAATATTGCACTATAAAAGAAGATAGACACAAAGTGCAGAAGTAACTCAGCGGGACAGGCAGCATCTCTTGGGAGAAGAGATTTGAGTTGGACCCTTCTTGAAGAACTGAAATGTCACCCATTGCTTCTCTCTGGAGATACTGTCTGGTCCGCTGAGTTTCTCCAGCACTTTGTGTCTATCTTTGAGTTAAACCAGCATCTGCAGTTTCTTCCTATACATTTTATTTGCACTATAAAGGTCTTGTTTGCACAATTATAGACTGGTTTCCTAATAATATCTGATCCTTTATTGTACGATTGTAGATTTATTTGTTATTATTGTGTTACTGTGCCTGCAATGCTCTGGCAAGTAAGAATTTCATTGTTCTGTTTCGGGTATATGCGAAAGTAAATGCTCTTGACTCTTCATGAAAAAGTTAAAGATTGTTTCAAACTTAGAACAATTAATTCTGAAAATAAGGTCGCTGGGCCAAACAATTTGACAGAGAAAAGAGATAGCAAAGAACAAAAGATTAATGGGGAAACATTTGAAATACAAAAACAGATGGTAACATTTATTATAGATTTTAACAAAGTATTAATGGAGTCTCACACAAAATGAGCATGGGGAAACAATAGTGGAAAACAATATAATGCAGATGAATTATATCGATACACTGCATCAGTATTCACAATGTTTAACATCCCAGAAATAACAATAGTTCAAGAATTGGAAGGGAGAAAAATCAGGAAAATTATATCACCAGGGTAGTGGCACTAAGCAAGTTGTTGAAGCTGCTGGTTGGCAAGTCTCCTAATTCTAATAGGTTTCATCTGAAAGGCTTAATTGGAGTGCTCAATGCAATGGTTGATGCATTGGTTTTAAGTTTTTTCAAAATACACTACATTTGGGGATTGGATTGAAAACCTCCCCGAAATCCTTCTAGATGTACAAGACATTGGTGAGGCCGTATTTGGAGTGTTGTGTTTAATTTCGGTCAATGTTCAATGTTGTTAATCAGGAAAGAGTGCAGAAAATATTTACGAGTATGAGAGCCTGAGCTATAGGGAGAGGTTGGGCAGGCTAGGACCTTATTCCTTGGAGCACAGGAGGATGAGGGGTGATCTTATAGAACAGTATAAGACCATGAGGTGATTAGACATGATGAACCAGAGGACATGGGTTTAAGATGAGGGAGGTAACATTAATAGGAATCTAAGGGGCTACTGTTTCACACACATATTGGTGGGTATACGATACGATAGAACTTTATTTATCCCAGGAGGGAAATTGGTCTGTCAACTGTCATGAAACACAACAAGATACACAAAACATGCAATTTAAGTGACGAGTGGCAAGTCCAGGATTTTGGATATACAAAGATTGGGGGTGAGGAGGGGGGGGGGGGGGGAGATAGTGGAGGGGTCTATCCCACAACAGAAGGGGGAGGAGTTGTACAGTTTGATAGCCATTGGGAAATAAGGATTTCCTGTGACATCTGCTGCATCTTGCTGGAACTACCTCCCCTCCACTCCTTTCAGGGACCCAAGCAGTCCTTTCAGGTCCGACAGAGGTTCACCTGCACCTCCTCCAACCTCATCTACTGCATCCGCTGCTCCAGATGCCAGATGATCTATATCGGTGAGACCAAGCGGAGGCTTGGCGATCGCTTCGCCGAACACCTCCGCTCGGTCCGCAATAACCAACCCGACCTCCCGGTGGCTCAGCACTTCAACTCCCCCTCCCATTCCACATCCGACCTCTCGGTCCTGGGCCTCCTCCACGGCCAGAGTGAGCAACACCGCAAGCTGGAGGAACAGCACCTCATATTCCGCTTGGGGAGTCTGCATCCTTTGGGCTTGAATATTGAATTTTCTCAATTCTGTTAACCCTTGCTGTCTCCTCCCCTTCCCACCTCTCCCTCAGCCCTCGGGCCCTGGCATTCCCTCTATCTCTATCTCCCTCCCCCACCCCAGTCCCACCAGCTTCTCATTTTCACACCACAAACAGCTTACAATGGCTTGTTCCCTTTATCACCGATACTTTTTTGCATATCTTTCACTCATTGTTCCTTATCTCTCCACATCACCGTCTATATCTCTCGTTTCCCTGAACCCTGACCAGTCTGAAGAAGGGTCTCGACCCGAAACGTCGCCTATCTCCTTCGCTCCTTAGATGCTGCTGCACCCGCTGAGTTTCTCCAGCTTTTTGTGTACCCCTGCTGCATGCTGCATCTTGCTGGAACTAGTCTGTTGTTGAAGTTGCTCCTCAGGTTGACCAGTATGTCACTGAGGGGGGTGTGTTGTATTATTTGCGGTAGTAGATGGAACAAGCTACCAGAGGAGGTCGTTGAGGCAGGTGCAGTAACAATGTTTAAAATACATTTGGACAAGGACATGGACAAGGACATGGATAGGAAAGGTTTAAATGGATATGGGCCAAATGCAGGGAAGTAGGGCTTATGTAGATGGGGGCATCTTGGTCAGCATGGACATTGGGCCAAAGGCTTGTTTGTGTGCTCTAACATGTTGTGAATGAATACATTTATTGGCCAAGTATTCACATACAAGGAATTTGCCTTGGTGCTCCGCCCAAGGCAAGTGACAACATGACACACAGTGACAGTTACATTAATAATAAAACATTATCGATTAAACACGTGAATTACATAAAATACCAGAGCAAAAGGAGGCTACAGTTTTTTGGTTATTGAGTGGAGCTACTACTCGTGGAAAATAGCTGTTTTTATGTCTGGCTGTGGCAGCTTTGACAATTTATAATTCTTTAAATACAAATGACTTATTTATAAACAAGAAACATAAAGCAGGAAACTACAGCCCAATTAGCATTGCATCTATCGTAGAGAAAATGTTAGAAGCTTTTATCAAAGACATTATAGTAGGCCACTGAAAAAAAAATCCAAGGTAATCAGACAAAGACAACTTGGCTTAGTGAAAAGGAAATGGTGTTTCTTTGAAGAGATGACGTGTACTTTGCATAAAGAGGATTTGATGAATTTCCAGAAGGCATTAGATAAGATGTCACATCAAAGGATTTGGTGAAAAATAAAAGCTCGGAGTAGAGTTAATATTTTTCCCATGGAAATAAATTGGCTGATAAGAAATAGTGAGGAGACATTGATGGGTCTTTGTCTCATTGCTGAGGGCTGGACTATTGTGCCAGAGGAAATATGTAGGAGGGAACTGCTGATGCTGGTTTAAACCAAAGATAGAAACAAAGTGCTGGAGTAACTCAGCGGGACAGGCAGCATCTCTGGAGAGAAGGAATGGGTGACGTTTCGGGTCGAGAACCCTTCTTCAGACTGAGAGTCAGGAGAAAGGGAAACGAGAGATATAGACGGTGATGTAGATAGAGATAGAACGAATGTGAGGTTTATAGAATAAATGTGAGGTTATCCACTTTGGTGGCAAAAACAGGAAAGCAGACTATTATTTAAATGGTGGCCGATTAGGAAAAGGGGAGATGCAGCGAGACCTGGGTGTCATGGTACACCAGTCATTGAAAGTAGGCATGCAGGTGCAGCAGGCAGTGAAAAAAGCGAATGGTATGTTAGCTTTCATAGCAAAAGGATTTGAGTACAGGAGCAGGGAGGTTCTACTTCAGTTGTACAGGGTCTTGGTGAGACCACACCTGGAGTATTGCGTACAGTTTTGGTCTCCAAATCTGAGGAAGGACATTATTGCCATAGAGGGAGCGCAGAGAAGGTTCACCAGACTGATTCCTGGGATGTCAGGACTGTCTTATGAAGAAAGACTGGATAGACTCGGTTTATACTCTCTGGAATTTAGGAGATTGGAGGGGATCTTATAGAAACTTACAAAATTCTTAAGGGGTTGGACAGGCTAGATGCAGGAAGATTGTTCCCGATGTTGGGGAAGTCCAGGACAAAGGGTCACAGCTTAAGGATAAGGGGGAAATCCTTTAAGAACGAGATGAGAAAGACTTTTTTCACACAGAGAGTGGTGAGTCTCTGGAACTCTCTGCCACAGAGGGTAGTTGAGGCCAGTTCATTGGCTATATTTAAGAGTGAGTTGGATGTGGCCCTTGTGGCTAAGGGGATCAGAGGGTATGGAGAGAAGGCAGGTACGGGATACTGAGTTGGATGATCAGCCATGATCATATTGAATGGCGGTGCAGGCTCGAAGGGCTGAATGGCCTACTCCTGCACCTAATTTCTATGTTTCTATGTTTCTATGAATGAATGAAAGATATGCAAAACAGTAATGACATTAAAGGAAAAAAGCCATTGTTAGCTGTTCACCAGGTGAGGACGAGACCACCTGTGTCTCATGTTTCCCTTTCCCCTGAATCTCAGTCTGAAGAAGGGTCTCGACTCGAAATGTCACCCATTCCTTCTCTCCAGAGATGCTGCCTGTCCCGCTGAGTTACTCCAGCACTTTGAGTCTATTGGGCCAGAGGGATAGTACTGGGACCTTTTATAATATATAATGATAACAACCAGGAGGTAAATTTGCTGACGATATAAAGATTTGCAGGGAACTAAATCTAGAAGTGGAACCTAGAACTAGGGACCATTATTTAAACAATAAAGCATTGTTCATTTAAGTGAGATGATGCAATATCTAATCTCTCAGAAGGGTGGGAATCTCAGAAACTCCTCTTCAAAAGTGCCAGAAGCAGCATGAATATTTTTAGAAGCTATGTTAAGAATTGGTAGGTTGAGTAGTTGAGATTACAATCAGAGCAGCCATGATATTATTAAATGAGAGAGAGCAGACTTAAAAGCTTTATTGTCTACTCCTAATAATTGACCTGTTCAAGATTCAAGAGGGTTTATTGTCACTACAGTCATATACACGGTACACAGTGCAATGAGATAGCGTTTCCCTAGAACCTCGGTGCTACATAGAACACAATTGGACAACATGCTACATATATAGATATAATGCACTATACACATGGTGCAAAACCTTCCTTACTAAAGTGCAGCAAAGTAAATAGAAAATGGACAAAACAGCAATGCAGGACAGTAGACAACAGTGCAACAGAGTGCAATGTACACAAACCAAGTGTGCCGAGGGTGCTGTGCAGAGTTTATGTAGCAGCAGAGGGGGGAGGGGGGAGGGGGGTGGGGATGTATTCAGATCAGTCCTTGAGCGTTGAGGAGTCGGATGGCCTTGGGGGGAGAGGCTGTTGCATAGTCTGGATGTGAGGGACCGAATGTTTTGGTACCTTCTGCCAGATGGGAGGGGGGAGAAAAGTTTATGTGAGGGGTGGGTGGGGTCCTCCGCAATGCTGGCTGCTTTGCAGATGCAGCGCCTGGTGTAGATGTCTGAGATGGGGGGGGGGGGGGGGGGGGGGGAGAGACTCCGATGATCTTTTCAGCTGTCCTCACTACTCACTGCAGGTTCTTGCGGTCCATGCTGGTGTTGAAAGTATTCAAGCAAAGGTAGACATATGTTTGGTTCTATGGGGCAGTTAAGAGTTATGGGGATAAGAGAAAAACATCAGATCAGCCACGATCTTATTTAACAGTGGAAAGGAAAAAGGGGCCTTCTCCTTCACCTGGCCTTCTCCTTCTCCAATTTTCCCAAATTCTCGTGCATTATCCAGTCTCAGGAATGGTGAAGGTCTACGGTGCACTCGATGACACTGGCAGCAGTGCAAGTTAAATGCGCAAGCTAAAAAGTGCTTTCTTCAACGGTAGTGAAAGGTAAGGGAAGAACATGCTGGCAGTGGGAGAGTAATGATATGGGTTGTGGTCAGAAAATTTCCATCAGTGAGGTTCCAATGGTCTCTAGGTAGTCACCAACATGCCAAAATGACAAACCATTCCCCTACCATTACACATACCAGCCTCGCAAAGAACCATGCGTGCATTTACCCTTCAAAAGAGTGAGTCTGAAGAAAGGTCTCGACCCAAAACGTCACCCATTCCTTTTCCCCAAAGATGCTGCCTGTCCCGCTGAGTTACTCCAACATTTTGCGTCTTTCTTCAGTGTAAAGCAGCATCTGCAGTTCCTTCCTACACATCACCTATGTTTGTGTGAGCTGACGTCTGCTTACAAGAGATGAATGCATTCAATTTTCCATCCTGGCCTAGTGGGATGTGAATCCACAACCAAAGTGTAAATTATGAAGAATGAAGCACAAAGGTTTGTGTGAATCGATTGGAGGGTGGGTGTACAGAGGTGACAACCATTCCCTATCCCTTACGAGTCGTGGGGCATGGACACAGGCCCTTTGGCCCAACTCGTACTTGCTGATCAAGATGCTCCATCTAAGCTGGTCCCATTTGTCTACTTTTGGCCCATATCTCTCGAAACCCTACGTATCCATGTACTTGTCCAAGTGTTTATGAATGTTGTCAGAGTACCTTCCTCAACTGCCTCATCAAAGGAGAAGGGTCTGAATCTGAAGAAGAGTCTCGACCCGAAACGT
Source organism: Okamejei kenojei (assembly GCA_035221665.1). Taxonomy (NCBI): domain Eukaryota; kingdom Metazoa; phylum Chordata; class Chondrichthyes; order Rajiformes; family Rajidae; genus Okamejei; species Okamejei kenojei. The sequence continues at coordinate 14,667,672 of CM069165.1, forward strand.
CACCTATTCCTGCTATCCAGAGATGCTGGCTGACCTGCTGAGTTGCCCCAGCATTTTGTGTCTATCCGGTGTAAATTAGCATCTGCAGTTCTTTCCTACATTTTGCAAGGCTGTTTTCATTAGGGATGAGAACAGTATTAGGCCTTTCGACCCATCAAACCTACTCCGCCATTCAATCATATCTTGACCATCAGCATTCACCTCAGCAAAGGGTTTTTAAGAAGACAGGATCAAGACTGCCGACACCAGTCCCACCCCTAGATGTGGCTCAGGTGCTGCTCTCAAGAAGCATAGATAGGTGTGAATGCTTCCCAACACCCACTCAATATCATCCAGGATTCAAACCAAGTCCTCAAGATACCTGCTTTATAATAGTCATGTGAATGACCTTATAATACAGTGGTTTTAAAATGCTCTGTCTCGTCCTTGAAATAATCTGTTATTATTTGAAACTGTCTAGTCATTACGCTGGTTCTGAATGAACCATGTCTCCGGCAGGCTGTTCAATGTACTGGTTTGAACTGCAGCACTTTGAAAAAGATGTAGCCTCTCAATTTTAATCTTGAAGACCCGCTACTGATTCTTGTTGATGACTCCCTTCTTCATGTTCTAAAGCCTTGTTATCAGGTTATTCCAGATTATACCCTTATCTACCGCAGAGTTTTAACTCTAGCTTGTCAGAGAAAGGGACTAACAGGCCAAAGAAAAAAACCAAAATGGTTTCAATTCCTTGAGTCAGGTTGCAAATGAGAAATAAGATGAACAACCTCACCCTGATTAAGGATGCCTTTCCTCCTTGGGTGTTAATTCCATACTTGAGACTCAGAAAGTGAACCATTTCTGGTTAATAAGGATAAAAGGTATATGGAGTAATGCAGCATTATTACAAATGATGAAACCATGTCTAAAAGCTATGAAAAATTACAGCAGGCTCTTGATCAGCTGGACAAGCTGGAATGAGGAATGGCTAATAGAATTTGATGCAGATAAGTGTGAGGTGTTGCATTTGGGAAAGGCAAGCGGGCAGGAGCTTCACAGTTAATAGCAGGGCAATGTGGGACGTTGTAGAGCAGAGGAATCCAGGAGTGCAGGTACATTGTTTAGTTTAGAGAATCAGCGCGGAAACAGGCCCTTCGGCCCACCGGGTCCGTGCCGCCCAGCGATCCCCGCATATTAACACCATCCTACACACACACACTCGGGACAATTTTTACCTTTACCAAGCCAATTAACCTACAAACCTGTACATCTTTGGAGTGTAGAAGGAAACTGAAGAACTTGGGGAAAACCCACGCAGGTCATGGGGAGAACGTACAATCTCCGTATAGACAGCTTCGGTCGTCAGGATCGAACCCGGGTCTCTGGCGCTGCAAGCGCTGTAAGGCAGCAACTCTACTGAGAAGTTGGGCAGGTTCGGTCTTTATTCCATGGAGTGTGCAGGAGGCTGTGGGATGATCTTATAGAGGTGTATAAAATGAGGTGAGTAAATAAGGTGAATGCACAGATCATTTTACCCAGGCAAGCAGAACCAAAACCAGAGGACGTATGTTTAAGGTAGAAGGTTAAAGATTTAATACAATTCTGAGGGGCACCTTTATCCACTCAGAGGGTGGTGGGTACAACTTCTCCCTGTAACTCAGCTCCTCGTGTCTTGGCAACAATCTCATAAATCTTTCTCTGCACTCTTTCAAACTTATTGACATCCTTCCTACAGAAGGGTGACCAAAACTGAACATTGTGCCCCAAATGTGGCTTCTCCACCATCTTGTACAACTGTAACATAATGTCCAAATGTCCCTACTGAATACCCTGACTGATGAAGGACAATATACCAAATGCCGTTTTGATCACTTTAATTGACCTGTGATGCCACTTTCAATTAACCAGAGCAGCACGGTGGTGCATCAGTAGAGTTGCTGCCTTACAGCGCTTGCAGCGCCAGAGACCCAGGTTCTATCCTGACGACCGAAGCTGTCTATACGGAGATTGTACATTCTCCCCATGACCTGCGTGGGTTTTCTCCAAGTTCTTCAGATTCCTTCTACACTCCAAAGATGTACAGGTTTGTAGGTTAATTGGCTTGGTAAAGGTAAAAATTGTCCCTAGTGTGTGTGTGTAGGATGGTGTTAATATGCGGGGATCGCTGGGCGGCACAGACCTGGTGGGCCTAAGGGCCTGTTTCCGCGCTGATTCTCTAAACTAAACAATGTACCTGCACTCCTGGATTCCTCTGCTCTACAACATCCCACATTGCCCTGCTATTAACTGTGAAGCTCCTGCCCGCTTGCCTTTCCCAAATGCAACACCTCACACTTATCTGCATCAAATTCTATTAGCCATTCCTCATTCCAGCTTGTCCAGCTGATCAAGAGCCTGCTGTAATTTTTCATAGCTTTTAGACATGGTTTCATCATTTGTAATAATGCTGCATTACTCCATATACCCTTTATCCTTATTAACCAGAAATGGTTCACTTTCTGAGTCTCAAGTATGGAATTAACACCCAAGGAGGAAAGGCATCCTTAATCAGGGTGAGGTTGTTCATCTTATTTCTCATTTGCAACCTGACTCAAGGAATTGAAACCATTTTGTTTTTTTCTTTGGCCTGTTAGTCCCTTTCTCTGACAAGCTAGAGTTAAAACTCTGCGGTAGATAAGGGTATAATCTGGAATAACCTGATAACAAGGCTTTAGAACATGAAGAAGGGAGTCATCAACAAGAATCAGTAGCGGGTCTTCAAGATTAAAATTGAGAGGCTACATCTTTTTCAAAGTGCTGCAGTTCAAACCAGTACATTGAACAGCCTGCCGGAGACATGGTTCATTCAGAACCAGCGTAATGACTAGACAGTTTCAAATAATAACAGATTATTTCAAGGACGAGACTGAGAGCATTTTAAAACCACTGTATTATAAGGTCATTCACATGACTATTATAAAGCAGGTATCTTGAGGACTTGGTTTGAATCCTGGATGATATTGAGTGGGTGTTGGGAAGCATTCACACCTATCTATGCTTCTTGAGAGCAGCACCTGAGCCACATCTAGGGGTGGGACTGGTGTCGGCAGTCTTGATCCTGTCTTCTTAAAAACCCTTTGCTGAGGTGAATACTGATGGTCAAGATATGATTGAATGGCGGAGTAGATTTGATGGGTCGAAAGGCCTAATACTGTTCTCATCCCTAATGAAAACAGCCTTGCAAAATGTAGGAAAGAACTGCAGATGCTAATTTACACCGGATAGACACAAAATGCTGGGGCAACTCAGCAGGTCATCCAGCATCTCTGGATAGCAGGAATAGGTGACGTTTCGGGTCGAGACTCTTCTTCAGATTCAGACCCTTCTCTCAGCCTGAAGAAGGGTCTCGACCTTAAAACGTCACCCATTCCTTTAATCCAGGGATGCTGCCTGTCCCGCTGAGTTACTCCATCATTTAGTGTCTATCAGCATTGCAATAGATCTATACTTGAGAAAGAGAGAAAGCAAGAAGCATTTTTGCGAGAATTGGTGAGAATGGGGAGATGCAATAAAGACATTGCGATTTGCTAGCTGTTGTTGAGTTTATTTGCAGAACCACTGGTTGGACTCCATCCTCAGCAATCTTCTTGGTGACCTCTTCAAAAAGCTCAGATTTGTGAGATGTGACTTCCTATGAGAGCCATGAACTGAATATTAATCAGAAGGACGTCAAGACATTTTTTGAACATTGTCAATCAGGAGTGTACATATCATATCAGAGAAATAAAATGCCTCTTGATTGAGTCAATACTGATGCAATTGGATCTCAAGGAGTCTCCTGTCCAAAAGGAAAGCAGTGCTTTTGAGGATAGACTGGTGGGGGAGAGGGAATAGGCCAAGCAATGAAATCGCCAGGAAACGTCACAACAAGTGTTGCTATCTCTATAAGTAATTAAAAGTTTTCAAAGGGTGAATATAAGAGAGTCAATTCACAAAGACAGATTCAATGAAACATATCAGAATCAGAATAACTGCATATAGTTCTTGCTGCCATCCAATTGATTATAGGCTGAATATAAATACATTTACAATGTAAATGAGTGTGGAGGCGCCTAACGGCAGCGGCTCGACTGCAGTCCGTCTGTCTTTCTTTTATTTTTGTCTCGTTAAATGTATGTTTTTGATTCTATTTTTATTACTTGTTAGCTGTGTATTTGTGAAGGGTGGGGGGGGGGGGGGGGGGGGAAACTTTTAACCTCTTCCCTGAACGGGGACTGACCTTTTACCCTGTCGGGTCTCCGGTGTCGTTGGGCCTAACATCGTGGAGCCGGCAGTGGCCTCCGGCCGGAACCAACCTGAGGGCTCCAGTCGCGGAGCCTGCGGACTCGCCATCGCGGAGCTGGCCGACCTCGGAGCGGGGAGAGCTGTGGTGGCGCGCGGCTGCGACCCGACTTCAGAGCTTCGGAGGCTCCGGCCGCAGGCCCGGTGGACAGGAACATCGGGAGCTCGCAGGTCCCTGGTGGGAGACCGCTTTTCGGAGCTCCCGCAACGGCAACTTCTCCCGCCCGAATCGCGGGGTTTAAAGGACTCGGAGCGGGACCTAACATCGCCCCGCGCGGCTTAAACGGCCGCGGGACTTACTATCGCCCGCCGGGGGCTTTAACATCGTGAGCCCCAGTCGCCTCGATGCTGCAGTCGGACTGCTGGACCACGGGAGAAGTACAAAGGGAAGACTAAGACTTTTGGCTTCCATCACAGTGAGGAGGTGTTGGAGGTGTTGGAGATTCACTGTGATGGATGTTTGTGTAAATTGTGTTAAGTGTGTGTATTGGGCTTTTTTTGTAATGTTAAGACTGTAGAAATGCAATTTTGTTCAAAACAAGCTGTTTGAATGGCAATAAAAGACATTCTATTCTATTCTATTCTATTCTATTCTACAGTTTTTCCAAATAAAAATGTCTCCAATTCTTTGTTCCCTGCTGAATCCTGTTTTTTTATTGCTAGGGATGGTCTGGGAGAGGATGTTGACATTGGTTTGCTCATTCTTCCAGTATATTAGGAGGTTTCCCAGACAGCATTGGCTCTTGATAGTCCAGGGGTCAGAAGGGTAGGAGACACTGTAGTGGCATCCATGAATTCTACACTGGGTTTGAGGTCAGCTTTAATACTCGATTTTTTAGGTAACTCCAGATGACTAGGCTGTCGCCACATGGTCACCGGGGCGTCACCTGTATGGCCGTGAGTAGTCTCCTCAGCCGCCCAAGGAGTCGTAGCTTTTTTTGGTCACCGCTGGACTTGGAAATGTTCAACATTTTTGGCGACAGTGGGCTTGACGCCAATGAGCGTAGCTTGACCTCCTGACGTAGGCGCTGTCGTAGGTTGTCACCAGGTGACGTAGGTTGTCGCCGGTGCTGACTTCGGTGAATTTCATCGGCGACCACCTACGTCAACCGGCGACAGGTACCAGCGACTGAATTGTCTTAAGTTGTCTTCAGTGGTCACCGACAGGGTTGTAGCTTGTCGCGGGTGGACGTAGGTTGTCGTAGGTGTGGTCGTAGGTGGACGTCCTAATGGGTCGCCGGTTGTCGGTAGCTTGCCGTCGACTAGGTGGTAGGTTGTTGTAGCTTGTCATAGACATTGTCGTAGGGGGGTCCAGTCGCCGAAAAAAATCACCTAAGTGGTACAGGCCCATAAGGCCCATGCTCCTGCATGCTTCACTTAATGCACCAGCAATGCCTTGGAGCATGGCCACAGTCTATTATGTTTAGCTTGCCACATCATTTGCATGCCTGATACCAGACTCCCCAAACAGACATTCCATTCTGAGGATAGACACAAAATGCTGGAATAACTCTGCAGTTCAGACAGCATCTCTGGAGAAAAGGAATAGATGATGGTTCTGGTTGAGACCCTTCTCGAAGCTGTTCTTTTTCTCCAGAGATGCTGCCCGACCCCCTGAGTTACTCCAGCATTCTGTGTCTATCTTCAGTGTAAACCAGCATCTGCAGTTCCTTCTCACACGTTCTATTCTGAGCACGGTATTGAGTGGAAATTAACAAGTAGATAGAGAAAATGATTCAATGATACGCTCAAAGCTTTCTTGAAGCAGTGCAACAACCCAACTGACTCCTAGTTACCTCAAAATGGCGAAGGAGCAGTTGAGATGGTATTGAGTGCCATTAGACTATTCATTAAGAGCACACAGAAGCCTTCTGTAGATAGTGGAAGGTATGCATTGCAGAACAAGCTGCCCACACACTCTGTCCACCACCTCCTCCCTAGTCTGTGAAAGACTTCATTAGCCACTCAAGAACACAGCAAGTCAGAGGAGAAGAAAGTCATCCTCAATCCCGAGGGACTGCCTAAGAAGAAGATTCTGTTTATTGGCTATGTATATACTTATGTTGAATCTACTGAGTACTCTGTCCTTTATCGTTGCAAATTAATGTATTCAATGGTGATTAGCGACCTTCAGTAAATGTTACGTGACATAAGAAACTGCAGATGTTGTAATTTTGAGCAAAGCACAAAGTGCTGGAGGAACTCAGCAGGTCAAGCAGCATCTGTGGTGGAAGTGGACAGACGACATTTTGGGTTGTGACCCTTCTTCAGACTGAGACTGAAGGGCCTGTCCCACTTACGCGACCTTGGCTCGCAAATTACGCGACCTCGTGGTCGCTTGAGGCGTACGGGCACCGTATGGCCGTGCGGCGCCGGTCCCACTTACAAGCGCGGGGCTGGTCCCGACATCGCGCGGGGCTCCAAAATTCTGGCAGTGGCCGAAATCTTCGCATGCCAACGGCCTGTCGGCACGCAGGCGCATTGCAGCATTGCAGGCGTACGCAGCGTCTTGACGGCGTACGCCTAGCACGTGGCGTTGCGCATGACGTCACCGCCCGGCGTGGTGTTGCGTGATAACGTCACCGCCCAACGACGTGCGATGCCCAAATTCAGTCAGCCCGCCTCCTGCCCAGCTGATTGGTAAGCATGACGCAAATGACGTCACGCGCGAACTTAGCACGAACTTAGCGCGTACTTAACGCATACTTAGCGAGAACTGCGCTTCCATTTGGTCGCGCCAAACGCACGCAGTCGCATTCAAGTGGGACAGGCCCTTTAGTCTGAAGAAGTGTCGAGACCCAGAACATTGTCTGTCCATTTCCTCCACAGATGCTGCCTGACCTGCTAAGTTCCTCTAGCACTTTGTGTAGTGCTTTAATAAATGTTTGACGGTTTACATTTTATCAATAACAAAGGGAATTGAGTGAATAAGCATCTAGCAAATCAGTTGTCCTTCTCACATAAAGATATGACATACTGAAAATCCTCAGCAGTTTTGGCACACAAAATCAATGGTAATCAATGTGTTTCATCAGAACTCTAGTTACATTTTGCAAAGAAAAGGGAAAGGGAGAAGGACAAACGAAATGTCTGACATAAGGCATAAAGGAGGAGAGACTGAATGTTATCACACCTAGAAAAGACAAGTAAAATCTAGTTTATAACAAAAGTTTTTTCTTACTTTGCCCAATTCGGATGATAGATCATTGAACCGTTAACTTTCTTTCTCCCTCCATATAGGTTACTTCACCTAGAAAGTGTTTCCAGTATTTTCTGTTGACTTTGAAAGCAACAGCGATACCCACACTTTTTCTGTGTGTATTCGAGCTGCACAGTTCTGATGAAAGGTCAAGAGCCTCAATTGTTAACTTCACTAGCTGTAGTTGCTGTCTTACCCTCTGAGTATTCTCAGCATTGTATTTTATTTCAGATTTGCAGGAACTGTTGTGTTTTATGCCTCACCTATCCAGTCTCATTCATCTTCCATTATAATACCCCATCCATATCGGATGGCGGGACTGTCATATGAGGAAAGATTGAAAAGACTAGGCTTGTATTCACTGGAGTTTAGAAGGGGGGGGGGGGGATCTTATAGGAACATATAAAATTATAAAAGGACTGGACAAGCTAGATGCAGGAAAAATGTTCCCAATGTTGGGCGAGTCCAGAACCAGGGGCCACAGTCTTAGAATAAATGGGAGGTCATTTAAGACTGAGGTGAGAAAAAACTTTTTCACCCAGAGAGTTGTGAATTTATGGAATTCCCTGCCACAGAGGGCAGTGGAGGCCAAATCACTGGATGGATTTAAGAGAGAGTTAAATGGAGCTCTAGGGGCTAGTGGAGTCAAGGGATATGGGGAGAAGGCAGGCACGGATTATTGATAGGGGACGGTCAGCCAATGAATGGCGGTGCTGGCTCGAAGGGCCGAATGGCCTCCTCCTGCACCTATTTTCTATGTTTCTAAGCCCTCACAAACTCCAAGAAGCCCATCACCATCTGTGTTGTTCTTTTATTTGTTGCTCTCCGCAATCCCTGCTTACCTCTCTCAACTCCCTACTGCAATCTCATCCCACTTAGCAACTTAAAACGTGCTTGTTTTCTATCTCATGCTCTCTCTACAACTGTCCTGCTGACTAGAAATGTTCTTTTAGAGCACAGTAATATTGAACTGCTATGAGCAAGCACAAGCTTTTTTTATTCAGCTACGAGTTCAGCATCTCGAACGTAATAGGTTTTATCTAAATCAAAAATAAAAGTGACTGTTTCACAACTAATGGACGAAAGCCAATGAAACAATAGGTTTTGTTTATTTTAAATAAACGTAATTTCGTGTCAAAAATGTGAGTCCAATAAACCAGTGTTTGGGGGGGGGGGGGGGGGGGGGGTGAGGTTTGGGAGAGCTGAATAATTTTATCTCTGTTTTCAGTTAAATGACACCTTATTTGCTTTGAAATACCACTGCAACTTCAACAACCTCTTAATTGCTGAACATAAAAAGGCAGCTAAATTAAACCTCATTGCTCTGACCTTGCAATTGACGAACACACGGGAGTGGATTCAACTGATAAGATGATTAAAATAAGGGAAAAAAATTGGGTAAAAGGCAAAAAAAAAAATGGAAGCATAGGTCAGGGATTGGGAGGCCAAATTATGTGAAATGCTGTGTTCTTGATTTGAAAGATTAGCCAACATATCAAATAATGTAGTTTTGGCAAGTGTCTATTAACATGACATGACAGGAATAATGAGGTTCTTCTGCAGTTGTATAGGGCTCTGGTGAGACCACATCTGAGATCAATCTCATGAACCTACGCTGTACAGTTTTGGTCTCCTAATTTGAGGAAGGACATCCTTGTGATTGAGGCAGTACAGCGTAGGTTCATGAGATTGATCCCTGGGATGGCGGGACTGTCAAATGAGGAAAGATTGAAAAGACTAGGCTTGTATTCACTGGAGTTTAGAAGGATGAGGGGGGATCTTATAGAAACATATAAAATTATAAAAGGATTGGACAAGCTAGATGCAGGAAAAATGTTCCCAATGTTGGGTGAGTCCAGAACCAGGGGCCAGAGCCTTAGAATAAAGGGGAGGTCATTTAAGACTGAGGTGAGAAAAAACTTTTTTACCCAGAGAGTTGTGAATTTATGGAACTCCCTGCCACAGAGGGCAGTGGAGGCCAAATCACTGGATGGATTTAAGAGAGAGCTGGATAGAGCTCTAGGGGCTAGTGGAGTCAAGAGATATGGGGAGAAGGCAGGCACGGGTTATCGATAGCGGACGATCAGCCATGATCATATTGAATGGCGGTGCTGGCTCGAAGGGCTGAATGGCCTCCTCCTGCACCTATTTTCTATGTTTCTATGTTAGTGTACTTTGATTTGGAGGATGTTTGTCGTCAATGTCCCAGTACACTTACTGACTTTCATATTTGCATTTTATTTTTAAATTACAACATCAACATTATTAATGATTATCACATCCAGAGATGAGTTGGATAAGAACCTGCCAGAGGACACATTGGGAGCAAGTAGGTTGTTAATTATAGATCCATGTCAGAGTGGGGTTTACAGAATGGTAAAGGTATGGGAAAGAGATACAGTGGGTCAGAGGAAATTGTCAACCCAGCTACTTTTGCTCTATGATTTGGGCAGTCAGCATCATCAGTTCAACGCCCATTTTAATGCCTACTGTTGCTCTGCGAACATTTTTTTACACATTTCGGAATTGGCTTGATGCAGAGGCAATTCTGCTCCCTGAAAAGTCCTTGTTCTCTTCTTCCTCTTGGAAAACACTACATGCTCTTGCAACGATTTGTAGATCGTAACCTTCTCTCTGAAAACAAGGCAATTTAAGACTCAACTTCAAAAGTTTGTTTGAACTGTACACTGGAACAATTTTCAAAATAATAGATATTTCAACATGTTATTTCCAAATCAGTCAACTCCATAAAAAGTTAAATAACTTTGATGTTAAACAATCTTCAAATCCACCAAGAGCAATTATTCATAGTTGAGCGTCAAAAGTTTATAAATTCAAGTCTCATTCCAGATTCTTAGACGTAACTCAGAATATTTCACTGTGGTACAGTGATAACCTCACTAACAGATTTGCTGCAGTTCATCTCTGGTCCCCATCTGTAAGCTCAGATGATCAAAAAGGATTGAACACCATGAGTTCTCTGTATTTGTAGGTCAATATTAATCAATAATACCATTTCTAATTTGAACAGTAATTCATCTCATTCACTGTGGGCTAAATAGTTGCTGTATTTTGTTGCTGAAAACAGTGCTCACTACCTAAAAATAATTAATTGTATTGTATATGTTTCCAAAAATCCTGAGAATAGGTAAAGTGGTGAAAGAAAATATTTTTTACAAAGGAAAACACAACAGCATTTATTAGCCAAAGGAGGCTGTCTTCAAATTGCTGTGCAGACAATATGCAGCATAATCCATACTGCACAAATAATAAATCAGTATCCCAATTTCAGGCTGGTGTTTTGTGCATGCAATAATTTTTTAGGTTCCAAGGGTCATTTCAATGCAACAATTAATGTAATTAATATTTGCTTTGGTTTTATAATCCCTCGTGTATTCATAAAACTTTATTGCCTCAAAATTTTAGGGTACTCTAATGAATGTTCTAGATGGTTGCAGCAAATGGCCAGCGTTGAAATTTTGAGACAAGGCTGAAGAATTTACGTAATGGTGGAAAAATTGATTATCAGAAAAGGAACGTCTTAGTTATAGAAGGGTCTCCACCCGAAACGTCACCCATTGTTTAATGTTAAGTTTAATGCGGATAAATGTGAAGTTATCCACTTTGGTAGCAAAAAAAGGAAGGCAGATTACTATCTAAATGGCGTCAAGTTGGGAAAAGGGGAAGTACAATGGGATCTGGGGGGTACATCCTTGTACATCAGTCTATGAAAGTAAGCATGCAGGTACAGCAGGCAGTGAAGAATGCAAATGGCATGTTGGCCTTTATAACAAGAATACAGGAGCAAAGAGGTCCTTCTGCAGTTGTACAGAGCCCTAGTAAGACCACACCTGGAGTGTTTAAGAAGGAACTGCAGATGTTGGAAAATCAAAGGTAGACAAAAGTGCTAGAGAAACTCAGCGGGTGCAGCAGCATCTAAGGAGCGAAGGAAATTGGAAGCGTTTCGGGCCGAAACCCTTCTTCAGACTCCACACCTGGAGTATTGTGTGCAGTTTGGTCTCCTAATTTGAGGAAGGACATTCTTGCTATTTAGGGAGTGCAGCGTAGGTTTACAAGGTTAATTCCTGGGATGGCGGGACTGTCGTATGCTGAGAAAATGGAGCAGCTGGGCTTGTACACTCTGGAGTTTAGAAGGATGAGAGGGAATCTCATTGAAACATATAAGATTGTTAAGGGTTTGGACACGCTAGAGGCAGGAAATGTGTTCCCGATGTTGGGGGAGTCAAGAACCAGGGGCCACAGTTTAAGAATATGGCATAAGCCATTTAGAACGGTGAAGAGAAAACTTTTTTTCTCACAGAGAGTGGTGAGTCTGTGGAATTCTCTGCCTCAGAGGGAGGTGGAGGCAGGTTCTCTGGATGCTTTCAAGAGAGAGCTAGATAGGGCTCTTAAAAATAGCGGAGTCAGGGGATATGGGGAGAAGGCAGGAACGGGGTACTGATTGGGGATGATCAGCCATGATCACATTGAATGGCGGTGCTGGCTCGAAGGGCCGAATGGCCTACTCCTGCACCTATTGTCTATTGCCTATTCCTTTTCTCCAGAGATGCTGTCTGACACGCTGAGTTACTCCAGCTTTTTGCGTCTATCTTAGTTACAGACTATTAGGAACCTGGTCAAAGTTGGCAATGGAACAAGCTACATTGCAGAAACGAAGGAGTAGAACTTATATGCAGGATAATTTATTAACGAAAATACTGAAGGAAAAGTTACCTGGATTGGAATGGTCCATTCAACAATTGTAGACAAATTAGAAGTGGGGAATCTAAAAATTTAACGGAACTGACAAAATCCAAAGCAGCTGTTGCCTCAGAATTGCTTTTCACTCCTGCTTGAGCAAAGGTCGTGTCCACCTTGATTACAGAATTAATAACCAGTGCCCCTCTGCAGATCAATGAAACCATATCACAGTTACACATGACAATATTTAAGCGACAGATCAAGCAATAGTTAAGTACTTTTAACAAGTTATTGATCATCTTTCCACTTTGGGACTGGGAAATCAGGTGGCATGATGGCGCAGTGGTAGATTTGCTGCCTTACAGCGCTTGCAGCCTCAGAGACCCGGGTTCGATCCCGACTATGTGGTGCTGTCAGTACGGAGTTTGTACATTCTCCCCGTGACCAAGTTGGTTTTCTCCCAGATCTTCGATTTCCTCCCACACTCCGAGAGACGTACAGGGTTGTGGGTTAATTGGCTTGGGTATACTTAGGTATGTCCCTGGTGTGTGTAGGCTTGTGAGAATGTGTGGGGATCGCTGGTCGGTGTGGACTCAGTTGGCCTGTTTCTTAAAGATATTAAATTCCAAGCATTTTACATACTAATTTCCTTGTCGCTGAACACATCCACAACATATCACCAGATTTATAAAGAATAAAACCTAATAAGATAGTGGACAACAAAGACAGACCTCATATGGAATACCACAAGTGGCATCTTGATTTTGTTCAATACATTACTGATGCTTAAACTTCCAGCAGATTCTGCTCTTAGCTTCTGTTGCTAAAGCACACTACTATATCTTTACGTGCCTCAATTTATAATTTTGTCGTATTGAATTTCTGGGAATTACTTTTCGAGATGACTCTGGAAGAAAATAATCTGAAATATAGACATATGGAAGCAGTCTGCAATGATGGAGGACACCACCAACTTAGCTTGGCGAGGCTGAACCTGCAACATTGCCAGGACAACAGACCTTTATGGCAAAGTTAAGCATCTACATTTATAACAACTTTAGACTTGAATAACTCCAGAAAATAACTCCAGAAAATATGGTGACCCTTGTACACTGTCTCAGTGAAATCTACTATTCCTATACATTTGTACTTAACTATGATTGTGCTTATATATTTTTACTGAACTGGATGCAAAAAAAGGAGTTTCACTGTACCTCTGTACATGTGACAATAAAGTACTATTTGAACCATTTAACTTACAAGAGTAAATATAGACAGAAAAGCAGTCATAGACTTGAACAGCATAGAAACGGCCTTCGACCCAATTGCCATGTTCACCTAGATGACGATCTAAGCTCGTCCCATTTGCCTGCATTTGTCCCACATTCCCCTAAAGTTTCCTACCCATGTACTGGTCTAAATATCTTTTAAAAGTTGGAATTGCATCTGTCTTTATAGCTTCGTCTGGCAGCTCATTCCATGAACCCACAACCCCATGTGTAAGAAAGTTGCTCCTCGGGTCCTTTTATAAATCTTTACAGCCTCTCCTTATATATCTGCCCTCTAGTTTTACTCCCCCCAACCCTGGGATAAAGACTCTGACCATGCACATTGCAAAGTTCAATTTTATGGCAGATTGACCTTCTGCCTACAATGTCTTCTAGGAGAAGCTTGCCGGCTAGCGAAATGGCAACCATCTGCAGTCTCCACCTGGTGGTTATTCATCATGCACAAGCCTTTATTGTGACTCTTTGGATAGTTGACTGAGAGAGAAAAAAACACACTTGAGGCAATGAAAACTGGTGACGTCAGGAAGGGAAAGCTATCCTCTTGGCTAACTTCCAATGAATGCAGACATTTCAAGTTTGCCATTTGTTTGCCAACAACATAAAAATAGGTGAAAGGACATGTTTCAATGAGGATGCTGTGACTCTGCAATGGGATAGATTGAATGATTGGGCAGACATTTGACAAATTAAGTTTAATGTGGGAAAGAGACATGGAGAAAGAAAATGTGCATAAGAGGGACAAACATTCATTGACTATAGAGAATAGACAATAGGCTCATGAGTAGGCCATGCGGCCCTTCAAGCCAGCACCGCCATTCAATGTGATCATGGCTGATCGTCCACAATCAGTACCCCGTTCCTGCCTTCTCCCCATATCCCTTGACTCCGCTATCTTTAAGAGCCCTTTCTAGCTCTCTTGAAAGCACCCAGAGAGCCAGCCTCCACCGCCCTCTGAGGCAGAGAATTCCACAGACTCACAACTTTCTGTGTGAAAAAGTGTTATTTTAAAGCAAGAAACAAAAGAATCAACGAAGAAAAGATGGACAACAGTATAGAACGGACATAGAGAGAACAACAGATAAAGAATGGGAGAATGTAATAGAGGGAAAAACAAATCAAAAAAGGGATGAATGGAAGAGAGTGTACAAGTGGGAAAGCAAGAGAAAGATTTAGGATAAAACGTGGATGACAGAGACTTTAGCAAGGTGAGAGATAATCAGAAGGAGGATAAAGTTGAGAAATATGATGTAAGAAGCGAACAATAGAAAGGAAGAAATGGTGAAGCATGAGATTAACGGAGGCAGCGAGGTTTGCAAGGTACAATCAGTTTGACTGGACAGAGGAGTGGGTGAGTGAGAAAACAATCGGAAAAGCACAGAGTTAAGAAGCCAAGAAATGCGGACAAAAAGAATGAAAGATGAGAATGTGGCGGAAGAGAGACTGATATAGAAAGATATATTAAAAGAGGGTTAGGCACAGAATTAGGGGAAGTGAAATATAGAGTGTGAAATATAAGGACAAAGTACAAGTTGTAAATAATGCATAAAGTTATTACAGTGGTGGAGCAGAGGCGGAGGACACCACGGCTATGCTTGGCCAGGCCGACCCTGCAACACTGCCAGGACAACAGACTCTCATGGTCAGGTCAAGATCCCTGCACTTCCAACAACTAGGACTTTAAAATGGTGCCAACCTGGCGACTCTGTAGACTGTCTCGGTGTGTTACTGCTACACAATTGTACTGTTTCTGAGATGCTTGTCTAATATGTATCTAAGTGCTTATGGATAGTGATACTTGTACTGAACCGTATACAGTAATAAATTTCACTATACCTGGTGAAGAGGAAAAGATTTAATAGAAATCTGAGGGGTAACATTTCTCGCACAAAGGGTGGTGGGTGTATGGAACAAGCGGCCAGAGGTTGTTGTTGAGGCAGGGACTATCCCAACATTTAAGAAACTGTTTGACAGCTACATTTTATAGGACAGGTTTTGAGGGATATGGACCGGGCAGGTGGGACTAGTGTAGCTGGGACATGTTGGCCGGTGTGGGCAACTTGGGCTGAAGGGCCTGTTTCCATGTTGTAAGACTCCATGACTCTCTGCGACAAATAACTACCATAGTGTGGTTCTCAGGATTTTGTGGCAAAATGCCTCCTACTTGAAAAATAGTGAAGGTCATAGAACTAGAGTACAAACAGTTTGATTATATGTTTGTTCTCAGTTTGATGGGAATCCATGAATTTGCATAACTTGTTACAGCTGAGCAACCTATAATCATAGAAGGACATATATTGCTGGAGTAACTCAGCTTGATAGGCACCATTGCCGGAGAACATGGTCAGGTAATGTTTCAGTGCAGGAAATGTCTTCAGACTCCGTCCCGATGTGTCACCTATGCATGTTCTCTAGAGATGCTACCTGATCCACTAAGTCACTCCAGCACGCTGTGTCCTTTTGTGCGAACCACCAGATGGCTTCTTGTTTCTGCAACGTGTAATCATGCTGATTTTCCAAGAACGCATAAGCACTGAAATCAGTGAAAGGAAGAGCGACACTGGAAGAGGGAATTCAGATGGACACCGTGTGATTTATGAATTATTCATTGAGCTATGTTTAGGAAGAAAGAAACTCAATGATCATATATTGACTTCCATACCTGCTTCTGATGTTGGTTTTACATTTTTGACTCCATAAGCTGAGCTCAATGATGCCAGAAACGTCAATTCCAAGCCCCCCTTGGAATTCAGCATTTGCTACAAGACCAGACTGCAACATGAATGACTGCAGGAGAGAGGAAATTGAATAATCTGTAACTGTGAAAAAAAAAATGTGTTCGATCTGTGGAAAAAGTATTAATCCATTATGTGGACAACCTTTTTGTGCAGAGGTTGGTGGCTATCTGGAATAATCTGCCAGATAGAGCACAAGGTTTAGAAGACATTTGGATCGTTTCGTGGGTAGGAAACTGCTCAGAGGGCCTTGTTTCTGAGCACTGATTCATCAGGGGGAAGAGAGTAGGTGGTAATCAACATTTTTATTTGAACAACTTTGCTGTTTACCAACACGAGGACCTAAGTTGTGCCAATGAATGTCAAAGAAGCCATTATGAGACTGAGAAACAAGAATAAAACTGTTAGAGACATCAGCCAAACTGGACAGTAAGCGTCGCTTGTTAGCAGTGACAAAATGTTATTGATTCTGTATACTGATTGGGAGGGAATGAACCAGATTGGATTGGTGCTGCTTTTTTTTGTGAATAGGATGTACACAATGTGCCTTCAAAGATTTAACATTTCCATGTTACATGGTGCACAATCTATAACATCATTACATTTATAATTGCTTTCTCCACATGCATGACCCCATCTCCTGATTATATTTACATTTACATTACAAACTACTCCTATTTTTTAAAATATGTTCTTACCCAAAAAAATAATTTACCAATGCTGTGTGCTTACTGGATATCCTACTGACTACACGGAATTCTCTTATTTTGCATTGTTTCTCAATTAATAAACTAAAACCTACAAATTTATAAAGGAAATAGCAAAGCACTAATCGTGTGTGAAACCAGATTAATAAAAAATGTATGTTACATGAGTTCACAATTTTTTGTAACACCAAAGTATATGTTCTTTGAATTCAGTACCTGTAGATGGTCAATAAGCAGAATGGATCCTCTTATTATATTCGTAGGCTCTTCAGTGACCGACCAGAGCTTCTCCATTAGATCACTGTACCCTTGGAAAAATACAGTTGGAGGGAACTGGACATCAAAGAGAATCACTGACATACTGGCCGTGATTTCATCATCATCACCATCGTCCTGTTCAGGGCTTTCTTTGAAGAAAGAGTCGAGACCTTGGGCTTCAATGGATACCTATTGCAGATGTGAAGGGGAATGTACAATAAATAGTCACGCCAATATAATAACTGGTAAGTGTGCCATGTCAAGTCAAAACAAAATCTCCTGAGATCACATTGCTAATTTTACTTCGGAGTCACGTGAGTGACTGCGTGAAGAAGCCCCGCCAGGCGCATGCGCGTCATTACGTCCGCGCATGTTGCACTGAACGGGCTGGAGGGCGCAGCTCCACCAGCGGTAAGTAGAACCTTGCAGGTAAGTGGTTTTGGAAACTTTGCCTGCAAGTACTTAAACTCCGTCAAGCTGGCTCGAGCAGTCAGTAGGAGTTGGAGAAATGGAGCGGTCAGGTAGGAGGGTGCGTACTAAGCGTGGGTCTAGTGAGGATTCACAAAATCGATCGGGTCGGGAGATTAGCGCGGCTACTCCGGTTCCGATACCGGGTGCCGTTTTACCGGCAGCAGTTATGCTAGAGAGCGAACCTCCTACATTAGCTCCAGAGGCTCAGCAGCCTGAGGCTACTGATAGCCATAAAAAGGCAAGAAGGAAGTCTAACAGACCAGTGTTGTCTGACGAGTCTGACGAAGATGGTGCCTCTCCCCCAGATAATAAAAGAATGCGGGAGAGGATGCAGAATATGGAGAAGATGCTCCAGGCTTTAATTAAACAAGGGTCAAAGGCCCCAGTGGTTCCCCAGGCAGCTGTGCAAGAAGGCCCATATCAAGAGGAATATATGGAGTACCAGCAAGGGAATTTCCTTCCAGCGCCTTGTTTAGGACTGGAGGATGCATCCCTACAATATGAATTGGGAGAAGCAGGGCAGGATGCAGCTGACCCTGATTCTGGTGTCCCTGCTTATGTCCAAACACCAGAGCACAAGAGCCACGCTCCGGGTGTCCCGGACATAGCAATGAGCTTTGCTATTCCGGAGGTGACTGGTGAGGCAATGGAAGAGTACCTTGCCAACAACATCAACTATTTAGTGTCTCACCAGCTCCAGCAGTTTATGATGACAGAGACAACAAACAAGTATAAGACACCTGTCAACTGTGCTTCGCTGAAAGTGCCTACGGTGAACCCAGCACTATGGGCACCCATGGGTCCTTCTATGAGGGGACAGGAGGTTCGATACCAACACGTCCTCCAACTGGTGGCGGCTACAATCACTGCATTTGGCACCATGGTAAAAGGGACAATGATAAATCAAATACAAAAAGATATGTTGGCTATGTTATGCAATGCCTTTTTTGAGGTTAATTGTATTAGAAAAATTGCCATCAGGCCTACTCTCAATCAGAAATTTGCTGCTCTGTGTAAGGCAACGAATATTCAACCACCTGAATTCCTGTTTGGAACGGATCTTGTGAAGCAAATCCGTGAGATTGATGATGAGGCAAAAACTATTGGCTCAATGAAGCCAACCACCTCTCGGCCACCTATTCCAAAGCCTGGGTTTACGTACCGAAGGTCGGATCCAGGTGCTGGGCCCAGCAGGGGGAGGCCAGTGGGGCAATGAGGATATCCACCAAGACAGATCGGCTACAACCCCAATATGGGCAGACAACAGGCTTACAGGCCAACTGGAGAGGTACAGGGACTTTTTGTTAATGATAACGTTTCCGATGGACAACCTCCTATTGGAGGTAGATTACAATCGTTTTATAATGAATGGTGCTGTATAACGTCTGATATGTTTATACTATAGACTGTGTCAGGTTCTACCATTGAGTTTATCTCAGGGATAGATCCACCTCAACAGCACAAGCCTAACAAAATGTTGGTGTTTTCTACTCCAGAGACTGAACAGGTAAACGATGAGATTAAGAATTTATGCCAAAAAGGAGTGATTGAGAACGCCATTAATCATTCTCAACAATTTGTGTCTAATATATTCCCCAGACCTCAAAAAGATTGGGGTTGTGGAGTAATTCTAGAGATCACTCACTTAAACTCTTCAGTTCTCTACAGGCACTTTAAAATGGACACCTTCGTTACTGCAAAGCAGCTGGTATCACAGGGTTGTTATATGGCAACTATTGATTGCAAGATGCATATTATTCGGTGCCAATTCATGCTTATTATCGCAGGTACTTGAAATTTAATTGGATGGACAGCTGTGGCAATACAAAGCATTCCTAATGGATTAAGCTCAGAACCTAGGCTATTTACTAAATTGTTAAAACCTGTGCTGGGGCTATTGAGGGCCCACAATCACATTGTCATGGCCTATTTAGATGATATCTTAATTATCAGCAACACTAAAGAGTCAGCTGAAGGGTCGGTTGCAGTAACCAAAAATATGTTTGAAACATTAGGGTTTTTGGTCCATCCAACTAAGTCCAAGTTACAGCCAACCCAAAATATTGAGTATTTGGGATTTCTTATCGATTCAGTTGATATGACAGTAATATTACCAACAGCCAAGGTTGTGGATATTGCTACTGTCTGTACTTGCCTCACACAAAAGCCTTCTCCCTCCATCCGAGAAGTCGCAAAGGTCATTGGGAAATTGGTAGCAGCTTTTCCTGCAGTACAGTACGGACCTTTGCATTATCAACATTTGCAAAGAGCAAGAGAACAAGCATTAAAAGAGCACGGAGGCCATTTTGATCGGGTTATGCAGTGACCAACCACAGCTCTAGCAGAATTGCAGTGGTGGATTGTTAATGTTAGTCAAGCTACCAATAACATTTGGTGCACGAACCTTCAGTGATCTTACAGACTGATGTAAACGCTCTCGGATGGGGGGCCACAGACACCGAGTCTAGCTGTGGGGGTAGATGGAATGAACAAGAAGGTTTGATTCTCCACACACAAGGGATAAATTATTTGGAATTATTGGGGGCATTGTATGGGAGGAGCAAGATCAGTATCATGTGATAACTTGGCTAACCTCATCTGGCATTGGTGTATTTCAATGAACATCTGGGTTTCAGCCACCTATCCAGCAGGTATAGACAATGTGGTGGCAGACCATAGGTCGAGAAAGTTCAATGATAATATAGTGCGGATGCGTTCTCGTTACATTGGGGACACTCATTCTTTTATGCATTTCCTCCATTTTGTCTGATCACAAAATGTCTCACCAAAATAGAGCGTGACTCCGCCACGGGCGTTTTGGTGGTCCCAGATTGGCCAACACAACCATGGTTCCCATTCGTACTGAGAATGATGACCAGACCATTCCAAGGCCTTGGATTATCGAGCAGGACCATGGAGGTTATCACTGCAGGCTGGAGAAATAGCACTAAAAAACAATATGTGGTGCACATAAAGAAATGGGAGATGTTCTGTGTATAATCAAATATATCTTATCATACTGCAAGCATACGTGATGTGTTGGAGTTCCTTACTAAGTTGCATTGTGATGAGCACCTGAGATAGTGCCATTACCAGTGCTCAGAGTGCTTTGTCCTCCTATTTGGTGCAGTCTTCAGAACAACAACAACAACCTATCGGGATCTATAACGTTAGTATCCCGATTTATGAGAGGAATTTTTAACAAAATCCCTCCGAAGCCTAGATTTACAGAAATCTGGGATATCAGTATAGTTCTCACACTGCTTCGGCAATGGGCTCTAATTACGTCGTTATCTATGCAGAGATTAACTCTTAAATTGGTTATGCTAATGGCGCTGGTTTCAGCGCAAACATTACAATTGTTACGAATTGATTGTATGCATTTGTCTGTAGATGACATTACATTTTATGTCTATGATTTAATCAAACAAATCAGGCCAGGTATGGCAGGAACCAAGGTGACGTTTAAAGCATATCCTGTTGACCAAATGTTATGTGTAGTTAAACGCTTAAGCCAATATATTGAGTTAACAAGGAGTCTCAGAGGTTCTGAGACAGGACTGCTCATTAGTCACAAACAGCCATATTTCTAGATGGTTGAAACAGGTTCTCAATTGTGCTGGAGTCGACACTCGTGTATTTAAATCTCACTCCACCAGGGCGGCATCAACATCCGTGGTGAAGGCTCAGGACGTGCCGCTAGACCAAATCCTCGCGGCCGCAGGATGGTCTAGAGAGTCAACATTTTCTCAATTCTATGACAAACCTGTACAGACAGTGCCAGGGTTTGGGCATGCTGTTTTGGGTTCCATTTAATTTATTTGCTTTGTTTATAGACCATTGTTTGTAATTTCCCCCTGGGACAGAGGGGTTATTACTGTTTTTTGTTATTATTATTAAAATAGTTATTGAATAATTTGAAGCAATGTTCAATATCTTATTTATTCACTACTGTGTCAACCGAAGCAGATTGTCGTATGGAGTGTATCAACGGCATGGAAACACAGAGCTTTGAAATCTTCACGTAGTCACTCACATGACTCCGAAGTAAAATAGTAAGATTAAATGAGAATTTACCAGTTCGAAGTTTGATCCTTATTTTATGAGGAGTAATGTTGAGGGATTACGCGCCCTCCGCTCTCACCCTCATAATCTAAGAGATCATCTGGTAGTTCTGGTCTTCTTAAAGCCTTACTATGTTACTTCGGCTATTTGTTTTCTGTGTTTTCACGCCGCTGCTTTGATGTATGACGCGCATGCGCCTGGCAGGGCTTCTTCACGTAATCCCTCAACGTTACTCCTCATAAAATAAGGATCAAACTTCGAACTGGTAAATTCTCATTTAATCTTACTATTTCATGGGTTACTGAATTGATATTAAGAGTGGGACCTCTGCTTGATATTTTTCTATCCTCCCCCAGAAACAATCAGGGTTAACTTTAGCATCGCATATGCTGCCTGATATTAGTTTATATCATAACCTGAACATTCTTGGTTTAAATATATTGATTGGGTAGACATGAGAGGTAGGAGGAGAGTATAAATATCTGGTTATTGACTATCATTGTATTTCGTGTCATGTGCATTAGAGTTGTTGGATATATGTAAAATGGGATTAATGTAGGATTAGCGCAACAAATGGTTAATAATTGGTGCACACTCAACAGTCTATGAACCTAGGTGTAGGAAGGAACTGCAGATGCTGGTTTAAACCAAAGATAGTCACAAAATGCTGGAGTAACTCAGCGGAACAGGCAGCATCTCTGGAGAGAAGAAATGGGTGATGTTTTGGGTCCTGAACATGGGTGTTGTCTGTACGGAGTTTGTAAGTTCTCCCCGCATGATAGATCTGCCATTAATGATTTGTCTGTAATATCCTTCTCCTTGAGTGGGAGATGGAACAATGCGGACACACTTCTGTCACATGATTCAAATGTGCAGTTTGATTTGGAACCTAGAACGCATCCGTAATTAATTTGTCTAGGCCTGAAGTTGTTCCAATGTTATTATTCTTTGTTCCCCAAAAGTAAAACATTTCCTTCTCATTACAGAAATTTCTAAGTGTTAAAAATGTTCCTAAATTGAACATCAGCAAATTTACTAACTATCTGGTCGGTTCGATACAAAGCCAAGCAGTCAAGAAAACGTGAACAGACCTGTGTTGCATGAAGCTGATTTCCCTGAGTAAGTATGAAGAAATCCGTGAGACTCTTCTGTAATATTCCAGTGTCTCCAAATAGTAAATCCATATTGTAAGAGGATATGGCATCTGTGGTAACTTAGAAAGAAACTAAATTGGAACATATTTTCTTACATAAAATGTAAAGCATAATGGTTCAATATTCACATCGTTTTTAATGATCTAAATGTGTAGCAAAAGATGATGGATGTAATTAAGCTCCTATTACCTGCTAAGTATCCCGAAGAGGAAGATGAACATCCAAATCTAGACATATGATTGTAATTATATATCAGTCGATCTCTCAGGAGCTCTCTTATTACTTTGCTACAAAAAAGTTGGAGAAAATAAGGTTTAGTGGAGAGAAAAGGTTTTTCTTTAGAAGTTCACCATCATTATCAGAAGTTCAGACAACATATTAAAAATTAAAAATAAACATATTTTTTCTCTTCGGTTTAAATTAAATCCTTCTGTAACCAACAGTTTGGCAAAAGTGTCACTCTGAGCATAGTTCTCAACGACAAAAATATACAAAATTCTATGGCATAGAGATCCAATGTTCACTCAAAGATGTTACACTATTAAAATGAATGAAAATGAACACAATAGAAAAGTCTTTAAGCTTGTGGTACGTTTTAGGAAATTTGTAGAACCATTTTAGTCATCAAAGCCTGATGGACAGACCTCAAAGTGTCAGCTGTTCTGGTAAACAAAGCCTTCCTGACCTCTGTAAAAACAAGGAATATATGCAATGGAAGCCACCAGGTCTGCTCTGTAATGTTATTCATCCCCATGTGTTTCTGTCTTTCTTAGTCGAATGAAGTTCTGCAATTCAATCACTTCAGGTTATGAGATAAATTCAGATTATGGTACAAAGACTATGTGCCTTCCCTCACAGTGGGTACCATTGTGGGGCGATGTTTCTATGATTTATGTTAAATTTCTTTATAATGTTATGTTGTATTCTTATTAATATGCTGCAATGGCAACTTGAATTTCACTACACCAATTGGTGTATGTGACAATAAATGAACCTTTGAACCTTTGAAGATGATAGAATATAGGATTGGCTCAGACTCGTGTGCACAGGAACATTCTCCAGCCCACCGCACACAAGTATAATTCACCGTCTGCGAGTGGGGTTAAAACAAAACCAGGGTGGGTGAGTGAAATAGGGAAACATATGCGGCAGACTCATTTGTTGGAAAATGTGAAAAGTTCAGGAGACTGGGAAATGTGGGATGAGCACCGGCGCGGACTGCAACGTTACCATCATTACTATCATGACTTTTCTTCAAGCAAGCACGGACTTGACTGGCCAGTTCTTACAACCGAGGAAGAATCGATCAATGTTAAGATGAAATTCTGTGAAGCTGGGAAATATTATCTCACGATCTGCCTGTAGATGAGAAATGCAGACCAGTTTTGTAGCAGGTCCATTTCCCAATGATTTCACAAATCTCGGGAGTTGCACACAGAACATGTTTCCATCCATCTTTATGATTTGGACAGACCTTTAGTATAACCTGCTGGTTTTTATACACTATTACTTCACCTAAATAAAAAGGGCTTCTGCCTAAAGATTTTTTTTAATTGCTTTCGCAAGTAGCAGGCGAGGTTAGGGCATCGAGGTAAAGGTAGGCAAGTATGAAGTGATATAAGTTTTATGTTCATAAAATCTCAGATAAACCAGGCTTAAGGGCGGTACAATGGCGTTAGCAGTAGAGCTGCTGCCTTGCGGCACCAGAGACCCAAGTTCGATCCTGACCACGGGTGCTGTTTGTATGGAGTTTGTGCATTCTCCCTGTGACTGCGCTGGTTTTCTGTGGGTGCTCCGGTTTCCACCCACACTCCAAAGATGTACAGGTTTGTAGGTTAATTGGCTTTGGTGAAATTGTAAATTGCCCCTAGTGTGTAGGATAGTGTACGGGTTGATTGCAGGTTGGTGCGGACTCAGTGGGCTGAAGGGCCTGTTTCCGCACTGTATCTCTAAAGTCTAAACCAGTTGGGCCACACGACCTCCATTTACTTTACATATTTGCTATTTGCTATGATTGTACATTCTACATACAGCAATCCTGCCCTGACCTTGCTTGATGGTGGTCTGAGTGTCGAATATTCTGAAGTTTTGCCACTGTATACTTAGATAGTTCTGACTCCATTTCTCTCATAGAAAGTACAATATTTTTCAATTCCATCGGTGAAAGTTGGTTATTGAGGATGACATCTAGTGCAGCCATTCGCACAGCAGTCCCATACCGATTTCTGCTTTGGTGAAAAATTCTGTTCATCTGTTTCTTCACCTAATTATGAAAAATAAATTAGTATTAAATAGGTACAGGTCATCAATACTATATTGTCACGAATTTATACAACTCAACTTCCAGTGCTCACTAAATTTATGTTGTTTTCAGATCTCCACTTATACATTCATTCCTCTTTAAAGTGGCACATGAATTCAGAACACTATGTCACAGCCATGTTCATGTCTCTTATTTAGTGGCTAGCTCCGTTATTAACCTTTTTAAAATGCTTGAAAAAGACTGGCTTTAGCACTGCTGGTTCATTTGTCATGTGATTTTAATATCAGATCACCAATAATCAGTTTGAGATTTGTATAAACAGGAAATGGGTTGATTTAATTTTACAGATATAAATGTAGGAATTCATACTCCAAATGGGAGTACGGTACTTACTAGAAATTCCAGGACACCCGCCATATAAATTTCAGCCTGATGATAATAATGATTGTGGTGTACACCTGGTGCTAATAAATAATATATAGTCCATGCAGCCACTTAAACCTCCCTGTTGATGTGGACTTCTGTGAACAGATCTTTATAGCTGATATGTCTCATTAATGGTGGATATCAGGTTTGAATGGGCATAAAACTAGGAATAGCCTGGACCTGGCACAACCATAGCTGTTCCATACCAGACGTGAGCCAGAGTGTTTTCCTATCCCAACCTAATCTAACCTGGCCAACGTCTCTCTGCATGCTTGCCTGCTCCTTTAATACTGTCCTTTCCCTTCATTTTTCCAACTCAACATTGTCTACTTCTATCTACCTGCCAGCCTCTTTTTTTCCTCATCTTTCTCACTTTTTCCCAGATTACATGGTCTGGATGGACCCAATCTGAATTTTTCATGAGCATATACAGCTGACCCAAACATGAAGCCAACACAGCGGGATCCTTTCAACCTTGACCAAGGTAGTTCCTGGTATTATGTGCCACATAAGAGAGGTTTGCTTTGTGCAAAGATGCATGTGGAAAGAGCTGCCTGATGGCCCCACTTTGGGGGATAGGCAAGATTTAGTTGGTGGTCCCTGTTGGCCGTTCCTTGTGGTTGTAAGCCCTTGTAAACAAAGCTTTGTGTGAGTGTGAGATATTGAGGGAGGGGATTCTTATGCTGAGACATGATTAGCCAAAGACATGATTAACAAGACCAGTAGAGGCAATAGTCTTTTGAATATTTTACATCTTTGGGTATTTTAAATATGTTAAGCTTCAAATCTTATGATCTGATTAATTTTAAATGAGTTGAACTAGGCATTAAAAAACACCAACTGGAAAATGTCTGTGAATATTTCAACTTCCAGGTATGAAATGTAATTTGTTATCACGTCTTTTAGTCAAAATCTTTTTAGAAATTATAGCAACTCAATACAGCAATGGCATTGATGGCAAGTTGTTGGACTTGTAACCCGGAGGCCTGGAACACAAATCCATAGATACAGGTTCAATTTCCATCATGGCACTTTAGAATTTGAATAAAACATGTCTAATCAATAACCTCATGGCCAGACATATCCTTCACTCTTGTAATACAATCAAACCAAAGTGTTAGTCCAGATTCAATGTCCAGTGGGTTATGCCATAAGATTGACCTAAAAACGAGCTGCGAACCTGGTTGGCACCTGTTTACATCCACAATAAACACCAGAATCAGCAAGCAATAAAATTCAGCAATCCTACAGATATTTGATCAGATCACATCTCTGTAGTCTCGTCATGTCCAACTACGAAGGATGATTAACAATTAAGCAGCAAATGGGAAAAGATTCTAAGAACAGTCCAAAGCTCAACAATGTCAGGGATAAAACCAAGTCTGGGTCATTTGATTAATACTCCATCTCCTACCTTCAGTATTAATTTCCTCCATTATCACTGCACAGTGGTTACACTGTGTTATCTAGAAAATGCATTGCAATTACTCATCCAGGATTGTCCAGTATGGCCTTCCAAACCCCCACCCCCCCACCACCCTGAAGGCAGCAAGAGCATGTGTCAATATTTGCATCTTCTCCCCTCCCTCCCACCTGTCTGAGGTCACATACCATCTGATTCAGACATGTTTTGTCATTGCTGGTTCCAAATTCTGAGGTTCCCTATCCAACAGTATTGTTGAAGTACTTTCACCAGAGGGAGTAGACCTTCAGGAAAGCAACCAAGGTATGGGTGATGAGAAAATCCAATGCTGTAAGCTATAGAATGAAGCATGTTGTTGTTCTTGTAACCTCACCACTGCTTTCTTATTTGGTAGGGAGCTCACAGAACGTGTAGTCTAGAAGTGCTCATTAATTTGCCAAATGTCACGAAAACCCTACCATGTTTATATTTTTTACCTCTTGAGTGATATAGGCACTTGGGAATCTCTGTAGTGCAGCCACAGCGATAGACGTCACAGAATTTGTTTGGCCCTTGGTGTATTGTAACAAGAGTGGGATCGTTTCTGGAAGCCGCGCGTTCTTCAGTGCTAGGAGGTACATCTTCACATCGGCCTCTTCTTTAGCTGCATTCAGCCCCTCCAAAATCACTTTCTTCGCAATTTCAACTTCCTGGAACAGCAATAATTATAGGGAAGAGTTAAAGCATGTTCTGGGACCGGTG
Source organism: Okamejei kenojei (assembly GCA_035221665.1). NCBI lineage: Eukaryota > Metazoa > Chordata > Chondrichthyes > Rajiformes > Rajidae > Okamejei > Okamejei kenojei. The sequence goes on from CM069165.1 coordinate 14,695,400, forward strand.
TAGTGTTTCTCTAACTTTATAATCCTGTTATTCCTTTTCCTCCACTGCATCAATGTTGGTCGTTACAAAAATGTTCAAGAGCCTTTGATCAGAACCATGATGGTCCGCTCTCAATGACCTTGCCTGGTGTCCACTCTTTCTCTGTGACAATTGACCGAGATGTGGCAACATAGATGAGGCATCTAGCCAAGGCGTGAAGACCGGATTCTTATACTTTTCTGCAGGAGTCACTTGCCTAAAATATCCTTTGGCTAAGAGGGAAATTGTGACTTGATTTTGTGGACTTTAATACTATATTTTCCCAATCTGGAAGTGGTTTGGAGGAGGGGAGTTGGTCTACCTCATGACAGAAGGGGGGAGGAGTTGTACAGTTTGATAGCCACAGGGAAGAAGGATCTCCTGTGGCGTTCTGCCCTGCATCTTGGTGGAGCCAGTCTGACGGGTGCTCCTCAGGTTGACCAGTATGTTATGGAGGGGGTGAGCTATATTGTCCAAGATGCTCTGCAAGACCACCAAGACCACCCACCATGAATCTAGCTCCACTCCCCAGGACAGAGCCAGCCTTCCAGATGAGCTTGTTAATCATGTTTTAACCTCTAGTTTAACTTCACTCAGCTCAACAGCAAAATTGGAAGCAAATCAACTTCTGCTGTAAAATTAAAGAGGCTATTATTCTACTTTTATTTGCCAAGAGAGAAATAGTCTTATTTACATACTTAATGTATTAAGTTTAATGTGAATTAATGACCTGTATCTGAATACATTAATGGGGTAAACACATCAAAGTTACTAACCTGGAGTTTACACAGGTTTCTCAGACACATTTTGCCAATCACTGCTCCAATCACTGAAACGGTGGTTTCTTCGAGTTCTCTGCTCGCAATCTTACTTTGAAGCTTTGCCTTTAAGGGAAACACATCAGTTATGTACAAAATTACAATGCTTGCAGGGGGCACGGTGGCGCAGTTGCTGCCTTACAGCACCAGAGATCCAGGTTCGATCTTGACTACAGACCCTTGTCTGTATGGAGTTTGTGCGCTCTCCCCGTGATCTGTCTGGGTTGTCCCCGGGAGCACCGGTTTCCTCCCGCACTGCAGGTTTGTAAGTTCATCGGCTTGGTAAATTTGTAAATTGTCCCTAGTGTGTGTAGGATAGTGTTAATGTGCGGGGGTCGCTGGTCGGCGCGGACTAGGTGGCCCGAAGGAACTGTTTCCCCGCTGTAACTCTACACTACACTAAGCTTAAATAAAGCAGGCTTTGATCAGGTGTGTATGGAGCTTGTCGTGGTTCTCCAATTTCAACTCCAACTGAGAACAACCCTTCTGCAATCTCAATAAGTACATTCATGTCATGTTCTTGGATTTAAGCACTAAGTCTTCATTGAAATTTAAAACTGCTTATCAGTAAGTATTTGATTAATTGGCAAAGTTCATAACTCCAAGGTTTCAGTGCAGAGGTATTGTAGAGAAAGAGGATAGTGCAGTAATTGGGCCACATTCATTAAATACTCCAAATACTCTGCATTCTCTAATCGTTTACTCGAATACATTTCTGTTTTTCATCGTCCACGATTAGTAACATCCCTCACGTGTTTAAACCTTGATCTCTGGAATTTCCATTTGCTGCTTAACCTCTAACTCAGCTTTATTTAGCTCTGTAAACGATTCACCCTTCTACACCTGTTTTGTCCAAAACAGGATGTGCGTATAACATCTTACTTAAGGGACATAACACTGGTAATGCAGAGGCATAATTTAAATCTCACATGGGATGACAGAGAATTTAAATGTATTTAAGAAATAAAATTAAAAGCTATTATCATTAATATAAACTATAAAAATATTGATTACGACAAAACTTTGGTTTACATATATCGTTCATAAAGTTTTCTTACCATTGAAATGAAATTCATTGTTTGTTACTGACCATGTTGCAAAACAAGTATTAGACCCAATAAAATGATTTAAAAAAAGCCTATTGGTGCACAATGACATATTGAACCTGACGGCTTAGTGCTGTGACAATGTGTCAAATTGGCATATGCAGCCTTGAAACGGTACATTATACATTGAAAATATTTCCATTCAGATTTTATGCATCTAAATTCGAAAAGATCTTCCTACTTGGCAAAGAGACCAGAACTACAGACCATAAATATAAAAAGATCACTCATAAATCCAAATGGAAATTCAAAGGAAACTTCTGCACCTACTTTTTTGAAAGTGAGGTATGTGCCATCACATGTAATTGAGGCAAATAGCATAAAGCATTCTCAGGGAAGCTGCGTAGATGGGAAACACCATGAAGGAGTTGATGGATGGGGTTAGTTGATGACTGCAAGGACGCTCATCAGCACCATCAACTATGTGGAATTCTGTGGAATTCTCTGCCTCAGAGGGTGGTGGAGGCTGGTTCGTTCTCTGGATACTTTAAAGAGGGGGCTAGATAGGGCTCTTAAAGATAGTGGAGTCAGGGGATATGGGGAGAAGGCAGGAACGGGGTACTGCTTGGGGATGATCAGCCATGATCACATTGAATGGTGGTGCTGGCTCGAAGGGCCAAATGGCCTACTCTTGCACCTATTGTTTATTGCCTATTGAACAGTCAAGGTTCAATTAAAGCTAGTTACAGGAAATAGGGTGGATGAATTACCAAAGGAATGAGTTGGTGGTGGGGAATAAAGACAATGGCTTCAGTCCTCACAATAATTAGTTAGAGAACATTTTTGCCAGACAAAGAATCAACAATTTAGAGACAGCCTGTAGTGGTGAAGGTGCTTGCGGTGAGGAGAGCTGCAGTGTGTTTCTGGCTGACGTCGCCAAGCAGCTTAGGGTAGTTGAAAAATAGGACGTGATCAAAAAAAGAGCGGTAAAGATTCAGGAGGCAGACATAAAATGCTGGAGTCGTTTAGCAAGTCAGGCAGCATCTCTGGAGAAAAGGAATCGGTGACCTTCTGGGTCGATAGCCTTCTTCAGACAAATCTTCCTTCAGAACGATTCAAGAGCTCGCAGTGGATAATCAAGAATAAGGTGCGGCTAGACAATGGAGGATGGTAGGTTTGTTTCAAAGGCTTCAGGCAGCAGAATAGCGCTGTGGCAGAAAATCGAATGGAGAAATTTATACCTGGAATTATCTGCAGCAACATCGGGTAATGAAAGTATCAGTGAGGGAAGATGGGTGATCAACAATTTAGTGGAACAGGAGTGGAATGGCGGTGCTGGCTCGAAGGGCCAAATGGTCTACTCCTGCACCTATTGTCTATTGTCTATATTGCTTTGCACGTAGAACAAATGTTAAAAAGAAGGCCCCAGTAAATTAATAAAACATTCTGGCCTTTAAATAATGTCCACTTTCAGAAAACATAGCAGGCCTTTTTTTATGAAGGTAGACAAAAATGCTGGAGAAAGGCAGCGGGTGAGGCAGCATCTATGGAGCGAAGGAATAGGTGACGTTTCGGGTCGAGACCCTTCTTCAGGCTGACTATTGAAACATATAGGATTTAGTGTATATAAGTGTAAAGGTAACTGTAACTTTAAGAACAGGGTGTGATTTGTGTGATGTGATATATTCATTATCTTATCAGACAATAACATTTCACTGCACCAGTTGGTGTATTTGACAATAAATGTCCTTTGTCCCTTTTGTCCTTTAGTCTCATTAATATGTTTGAGTACGCGCAGTGCACTTTTGTAAAATAAAAAAGACCCCCACTGGCAACACCCTGTACTGAAAACCCGTGCTCCGTTTTCTATCTACATGTTACTGCTGTAATATCTTACAATTGAAACATAAGATTTTACCCCTGCAGCAGGTAGTTATCGCGTATTGTGGGAATAGGATTTAATTCCGTAATGCACACGTACGTACCACCAATGTGTTCAAAAGCTCTTTGGATGGGTAGGCAGAGAAGGCGGCAGCGTACAAGAATGTCTTCACTTGAGAACTTTGTTTCTCTTTGGTGAAATCCAGATATTCTGAGAGCGCACTCAAGGATGATTCGGTCTGTGCTGCTGTGGCTGAGTCGATCAGGAAGGAGCTGGAATATATCACAGGCGGTAAGAAACCTTCCAATTCTGGAATTGTAGCCACCAGGCACAAAAGGTCTGACATTCATGTCTGAATTCATGAAGAGGGGGTGGCAATATGGAACAAGCTGCCAGAAGCAGTATTTGAGGCAAGGTACAATAACAACATTTTAGATACATTTGGACAGGTACATGGATAGGAAAGGTTTAGAGGAATACAGACCAAACACGGGCAAATAGGATTAGCTTAGACAGGACAACTTGGTTGGCATGGATGAGTTAGGCCAAAGGACATGTTTATGTGCTCTATGTCTCAGAATCCATATGGAACTCTTCATCCCTTAGTATCCTAGCCAGGCACGGAAATCGCTATCAAAGCGTGGGGACACACACAATTTCTTGGCAGCCGCAGGCGCGCATGCGCACACACGCATGCACACGAGGCTTCAGGCGTGGGCCCTGTGGACGGTAACATCAGGAGCTGACCGACTCCGAACTCCAGCAACAGCAGCTTCGTCCGCCCCGAATCGCGGGGCTTGAACCGGCCCGTTCACGGGGCTTTTCACCGGCCGGCGGGGGCTTCAGCTTCGGGAACCTCGATCGCCTCGATGCAGCAGTTTGATTTTAAGCCGTGCCGGGCGCTGAAAGGCCCCGCGAACAGGCCGATTCAGCCCTTAGAAAGCGTCTGATAAAGTCCGGGGGGGTTGTCCCCCCCATACCTCTCAAAGCATGGGGGGGACGTGTGTGTGTGTGTGTCCCAGTATTTCCGCCCATGCCTGGCTGAACGTCCTCTCGTAACTAGTCATTTTCTGACACCCCGATTTACACTGAGGCTCATGAGAGAATGGGAGAATTATTTCAGATCCCACCGGGGTAGCACAGTGGCACAGTTGCTGCCTTACAGCGCCAGAGACCCATATTCGATCCTGAATACGGGTGCTTATCTGTATGGATTTTGTACGTTCTCCCCATGACCTGCACGGGTTTTCTCCGTGAGCTCCAGTTTCGTCCGAACCTTCAAAGACCTAGAGGCTTGTTAGCTAATTGGCTTGGTATAATTGTAAATTGTCCCCTGTGTGTAGGATAACGTTAGTGTGCGGGAATCGCTGGTCGGCGCGGACTCGGTGGGCTGAAGGGCCTGTTTCCACGCTGTATCTCTAAACTAAACTAAACTAAAATGGAATCTGCCAGGAAGGATTTTTAGACTCCAAAACAAATAGACATTTATAGTAGCAAAAGGAAGAAGTGCATTAACTCACATCTCATTGTCAGCTGCCTTCTTCAGAAAATGTAGGATCTCTATCTTCTTTGCTTCTCTCAGCAGTTGAACAAAAGCTAGGAATACTTTTGCTGCAGATATTTTAGAAAGGTCTTGCAGGTTGTTTTTCTTATTGAGACTTTTCAAATAGTCATTTGCCTAAAAGAAAAATAAAGTAACTTTTCATTCTGGATTCCACCCAAAGCTTCAGAGCAGTTCATAGAACCATAAAAACATAGAAAATAGGTGCAGGAGTAGGCCATTTGGCCCTTCGAGCCTGCACCGTCATTCAATATGATCATGGCTGATCATCCAACTCAGTATCCCGTACCTGCCTTCTCTCCATAACCCCTGATCCCCTTAACCACAAGGGTCACACCTAACTCCCTCTTAAATATAGCCAATGAACTGGCTTCAACTACCTTCTGTGGCAGATAATTCCAGAGATTCACCACTCTGTGTGAAAAATGTTTTTCTCATCACGGTCCTAGAAGACTTTCCCCTTATCCTTAAACTGTGACCCCTTGTTCTGGACTTCCACAACATCGGAAACAATCTTCCTGCATCTAGCCTGTCCCTTAAGAATTTTGCAAGTTTCTATAAGATCCCCCCTCAATCTTCTAAATTCTAGCGAGTACATGCCGAGTCTATCCAGTCTTTCTTCATATGAAAGTCCCGACATCCCAGGAATCAGTCTGGTGAACCTTCTCTGTACTCCCTCTATGGCAAGAATAGCCTTCCTCAGATTAGGAGACCAAATCTGAGGCCAGTTCAACTGAAGGAATCTAGAAATATTCAACAAAGAGAAATGAAGCTTCGGTATTAATGTATGGACAAGACAAGAGCGTTCTATTGTCATATATCCCAGACAACGGAATTCTTACTTACTGCAGCACAACAGAATATGGAAACATAGTACATAATGGGGGAAAGAAAAGATCAATGTATGTATATACACATGCACACATACTCAATAAATAAACCAATATAGTGTAATAATAATAATAGTCTGTTGTAGTTCAGAGCTTACTTGTTGTCGTATTTAATAGCCTGATGGCTGTAGGGAAGAAGCTGTTGTAATAAGTGATAGCCCTTGATCTGAACTACCGAATGGTTGATGAAAAGATGATAACTTGGAGTGCTGTGAGTAAGCTAGTTAAAAGATAAAACGACAGAGTAAAAATGCTAGATATATTGAATAGGTCAGTGGGGAAATATGAAGGTCAATCAGCATTTAGGGAAATGAAAGTATAATTTTTCAGGTGCATTCACTGGGATAGTGCACAGGTTGACAATGTATTAATCTATCTACTATTGTCCTCAATCCAGTAGGCTGATATATATATATTTTATATTTTATTTATGTCATATTTTAAATATTTTGGGGAGTTTAAGTTTTCAAAGCTGAATTATGGAAAGTAATCTTAAAAATGAAAACTGATATATGGCATCATCCTTTGTTCCAAAGGCTTTAAAATTATTTTTTAACTAAAAATATCTCAATCCTGGCTTTATAATTAACAATTAAAAGTGTAACAGCCGTCTTATGGTACAGTTATTTTGTAACATAATTTCTAAAAGATTTAGCTGCAACTTGTGGTCCTTAACAATAGAAATAGCTTTTCTATCTCTACGCATTTGAGTTAAGATTGAGTCATCCATTGACCTGCTAGTTAATTTTGGTTTCCTATTTTGAGGAAGGACATTATTGCTATTGAGGGAGTACAGTGTTGGTTCACCAGGTTATTTCCCGGGATGGCGGGACTTACATATGATGAAAGAATGGGTTGACTGAGCTTGTATTCACTGGAATTTAGAAGGATGAGAGGCTATCTTATGGAAACATATATAATTCGTAAAGGATTGGACAGGCTAGAGGAGGGAAAAATGTTCCCGATGTTGGGGGAGTCCAGAACCAGAGGTCACAGTTTAAGAATAAGGGGTAGGCCATTTAGGACTGAGATGAGGAAAAATGTCTTCACCCAGAGAGTTGTGAATCTGTGGAATTCTCTGTCACAGAAGGCAGTGGAGGCGAATTCATTGGATGTTTTCAAGAGTGTTCGATTTAGCTCTTAGGGCTAAAGGAATCGAGGGATATGGGGAAAAAGCACAAATGGGGTACTGATTTTAGATAATCAGCCATGATCGTATTGGATGGCAGTGCTGGCTCGAAGGGCCGAATGGCCTACTCCTGAACCTATTTTTCTACGTTTCTAATCCTTCTTTACGCAATCACTTTCTCACCTAGCACATCTTGTAAATCCATGCTACACACTCTCCAAGGCTAATATGTTTTGCTCAAAACATGTTACCTAGGTTAAGAAAAAGAATCTCTAGGATAGAATGTTACTATCAAGGCCAATATTTATTGGCAATCTCTAAATGGTGATGAACTGCATCCTACTGCTGAAATCTCTCTGATGAAGGGTCTCCCTCAGTGTTTTTGAGTAGGGAACCCCAGGATTTAGACTGGGAATCTATAAAGAAGAATTCATATATTTCCAAATAAGGGAATGTGCGACTTACATAAAAGACTTTCAACTAAGTGTCATTTTTATGTGCCTACAGAGTTTGTTCTTCTGGTTGGTAGAGGTCATGGATTTGGTAAAATGAGTCAAAGTAACCTCATTGATTGCAGTTGGACAAAAAAGCTGGAGAAACTCAGTGGGTGATAGCCCTTGTCCCACTGTATGAGTTCATTCCAAGAGCTCTCCCGAGTTTAAAAAAAATCAAACTCGTGGTAAGCACGGAGAATGAACGTAGCGGGTACGTCAGAGCTCGGGGACGTCTCTTAGCGGCTCGTAACGCTAACGGCAGGTACTCGGGAAGACTCGCTAACGGCAGGTACTCGGGAAGACTCGTGAAGATTTTTAAACATGCTGAAAAATGTCCACGAGTTCGAATCAGGGCAAATGCAGGAGAGCTCTTGGAATGAACTCATACTGTGGGACAGGGCTTTGAGGCAGCATCTATGGAGCAAAGGAATAGGCAACGTTTCGGGTCGAGACCATTCTTCAGACTTCTCGATCCGAAACGTCACCTATTCCTTCTCTCCATTGATTCTGCTTCACCCAGCTTTTTTTGTCTACCTTTGATTTTTCCAGCATCTGCAGTTCTTTCTTAATCATTGTTTGGAGTAATGTTGTGTTTTAAGAAAATATTAATCTTTGGGAATTTAATATTGCTAGCAGGGTCAGCATTTATTGCCCATCCCTTACAGTATTACACTTGAGAAAGAGGCGAAGTATGGCACTGTTGACCCACAGCAGCCTGACTGGAAAAGGTACTACCATAGTGCTGTTGGGCCAAGAAACAATTGGATTTGGACCAAGTAAAAATTATGTCAGTGATATATTTCCATGATAGGATTCAGTGCAACTGGAAGGGGAGCCTGCTGGTGAAGCACTTGCTACGCTTCTCTTTCCAGGAGGGAGAGTTCAGTTTAGTTTATTGTCACGTGTACCAAGGTACAGTAAAAAGCTTTTGTTGTGTGCTATCCAGTCAGCAGAAAGACCGATTACAATTGAGCCATTACAGTGTACAGATACGTGATAAAGGGATAACGTTTAGTGCCAGGTTAAGCCAGCAAAGACCGATCAAGGATAGTCCGAGGGTCACCAATGAGGTAGATAGTAGTTCAGCACTGGTTGTGGTAGGATGATTCAGTTACCTGATAACAGCTGGGAAGAAACAGTCACTGAATCTGGAGGTGTGCGCTTTCACACTTCTGTACCTTTTGCCCGATGGGAGAAGGGTGCAACTCATTCTTGATTAAGCTGCTGGCCTTGCTGAGGCAGCGTGAGGTATAATTGGAGTCAATAGATGCAAGTTTGGTTTGTGTTTTGGTCTGGGCTGCGTCCACAATCCTCTGCAATTTCTTGCGGACTTGAATGGAGCTGTTCGCAAACCAAGCTGTGATGCATCCTGATAAAATGCTTTCAATGGTGCATCTGTAGAGGTTGGTGAGAGTTGTGGGGGACACGCCGAACTTCTTCAGCCTTCTAAGGAAGTAGACGCCTTGGTGTGTTTGAGTTTGAGAATTTAGGAGGTACTGTTGGAATAGTCGGAGCAAGTATTAGCAATGCATTTTATACATCATATGCATTGCAGCCACTCTGTGGGTCATGAATGTTAAGAGTACTGATGGATGACAATCAGATGGACCGCTTTGGCCAGGATTGTTGCTGGCACTGCACACATTTATTCAAGCGGAGAGTGTTCCATTGTACTCATGTGATGTGCCTTGTAAACGGTAGAAAGGGGTGTCGGAAGTTACAGTATGCCCAGCAAGATCTGATACAAACTGAAAATCGAGTTAGCTGAAATTATTCAATATATGTGGCTTGCTTTATCTGAATTTTATTATTAGTAAATATACTTTGTAATGTTAATGTTTGTCACCTATCATTCCCTCCAGATCTGATCTGCATTTCACAGCTTTTATGTCACTCGGTTTGTTCTCTCTATCCCAATGCCTACTTTAAACTATCAAAGAGATGACTTCATGTGTACTTGGTAGACCATTGGCAACCCTGGTCTCAATTCATCAGAAATACTCCTTTCGACCTATTCATTCCCCCCCACCTTCTCGGCCATTTAAAACTAACAATTTCTCTCTTTTCCTATTCCATTTGTCCTGAAATCCAAAATACTTGCCCGAGATGTGCAAATGAACAGGATGTGCAGGAGGAATCTATCAGTAATGGTTCCTTTGTAACTGCTGTTACTGCTTTTGTTTTAACAATTTAATATATTGTATTGAAATGGAGAGATATCCTATCCTATGACATTGAGTCATAATTCAACAATATTTTTGAATTCAGATTTATAATGTCTTTCAAGGGATACTTTTAAGGGAGAGCAAGATGGGCTCTTAAAGATAGTGGTCAGGGGATATGGGGAGAAGGCAGGAACGGGGTACTGATTGGGGACGATCAGCCACGATCACATTGAATGGTGGTGCTGGCTCGAAGGGCCGAATGGCCTACTCCTCCACCTATTGTCTATTGTCTGTTGAATCATATAATCGATCAGCCGTCTCCAGCTTTGCCTATTAAAAGGGTAAAGTTTTCTCTACAAAATATTAAATAAACCAGGCTTTCGTTCCATCCCAATGCAAGCACATAATTATAAGCCATAGCAAAAATTGAATTGAAAATCATCCCAGAACTTCAAAAGTGTGGAAAAAAAAACCCACCAAACAAGGTTCCGACATAATACTCCCACATGTAAAACGAAGATATCCACAGCATTAAACTTTCCAAGTTGCAGATATGAAATAACAGCCCAGAAATCCATCTGTGAAGTTCAACCTACATCAAAGGATTGTTGTGTCCCGCAGAAAAATTGAGCAGTGCCCAAGGCCCGAGATATTCTGTGGTACTGAGTTACTAAAACAATTGCCGTTTGATTCCTCTTAGCAAAGTGCATGACCTCAATTTCCATACATTTAGGGCGTCACGGTTGTGCAGAGCTAGTTGCTGCCTTAAAGTGCAAGAGACCTGGGTTCAATCCCGACTACGGGTGCTGTCTGTATGGACATTGTATGGACTCTCCCCGTGTCCACTGGAGGGATGTTCTTTGTGTAGCAGACCCTCCAGGGAGCTCCCGCTATTGTTTACAAGATCTCTGTAACAAGTCCAGTCTAAAACTACCTGCACTTTGTGAATATCTGCAACAATAGCAAATCCCCATTTAGCCTTCTCCTGCGGTCTGAAAAAAAATTAGATTACATCTTGTGCCCATGAATTTAGAGGTTGGATGCCTTACTAATGTAGCAGCGAACAGAAAAATCGTGAGACGTAACAAGGATCAATGACAGCGGTTTGGAAGCTGTGACTGACATTGACCTTGACTTTAACTCAGAGCAGTGAAGATAAATGCATAATAGCCCTGTCCCACGGTACGAGTTCATTCCAAGAGCTCTCCCGAGTTGAAAAATAATCAAACTCGTGGTAAGCACGGAGAATGAATGTAGCGGGTATGTCCGAGCTCGGGGACGTCACTTAGCGGCTCGTAACGCTAACGGCAGGTACTCGGGAAGACTCACTAACGGCACGTAAGCACGGGAAGACTCGTGAAGATTTTTCAACATGTTGAAAAATATCCACAAGAGCCCCGAGTACCGACGAGTGGCCATTACCGTAAATCTCCGAGTTCGAATCAGGGCAAACTCGGGAGAGCTCTTGGAATGAACTCGTACCGTGGGACAGGGCTTTAAGGCTGCACGAGAGATTACAAGAGGTTCATAAGTGATAGGAGCAGAATTAGGCCATTCGGCCCATCAAGTCTACTCCGCCATTCAATCATGGCTGATCTATCTTTCCCTCTTAACCCCGTTCCCCTGCCTTCTCTCCATAACCCTTGATACCCATAGTTACAGATCTCAATGAGTGCCATTTTGGTGAAGCATAACATCAGAGATTTTTAGTTATGAACATAAGTTCCTCTCAACAAGTTAATAGGGACTTGTTCGATGAGCACTTCTATGCACCTTCCACTTGGTTCTCCAGCTGACTCATTACCTCCAATGCATATAACCTATCGCCAAGCACTCCAGCAAAACATGTGTAACTAAAATCTAACCAAAAATTACAGCAAAATGTAATTACTCTTATATTCTGCTTTCTTGCAGAATTATGTTATTAAATATTATTAAATGCATGGACATACTGTTTAGGTGTATGTGTGATTCTAATATTGCAGTTAATGAGCGTGCCTGGTTTGTGACAATGTAAGAAGAAATATTCTGCACTGCGCTTTGAAAAATCATAGCTAAAAAGTTCAGCCTGGCATATAAATCTTCCTTTTGATATTTTAACTGAGTATTAACTCATGCATGCATCAGAAAAATACAGAAATGCTAATCTTCACTTTCCTCCTTCCTTGCTTGCTGTGCCTCTATACTAAGTTTCTGAACCCAGAAGTCACAATGTTTGGTCAGAGATGTTGAAAATGTAATCTCCATTTGCAAAGTGCATTAGTTTGTGGTCATCTGTGCAGTGTTACTTTGCCAAGAACGAAATTGTATGATTTATTTAAAAGTGGGTTAACACCAAATCTTAATAGCCTTGGGCTCGCCACACTGCCCTTGGATTCTTGGCAACAGTTTTGCCTTTGAGGCGAAACTGTGGTTAGCGATTTATGTCATGATTGAGAAGTCTTACAATCGTGTTTGTGCTCCTTTCCATCTGAGCTAACGTTCTGTCTTTCAAGTAGCCTGGATATATATGCAGTTAAATCCTGAATCAGTGCCCCAATCTCAATTTAATCTCACTGCCTTCTACTCCACTATTTACTTCCATCCCCAGCCAACTGTCAAGTAAATAGTGATTCACTATTGACATATTTCCCCCTCCGTGACACACTGGTCAACCTGAGGAGCACCTTCAGCAACTGACGGGTCCCACCAAGGTGCAGCACAGAACGCCACAGGAGATCCTTTTTCCCTGTTACTATCAAACTGTACAACTGCCACCCCCCTTCTGCCGTGGGGTAGACTGACTCCCCCCTCCCCATCTTTGCACATCCCTCATCCTGTAGTTTTCCACTCGATTATATAATTTCATTATTACTAGAATGCACATGGCATCTTCAATAGCTTGTACCTGTATCTTCTGACTGGCGGCAGACCAATTTCCCACCGGGATAAATAAAGGTGTATCATATCGTATTGTATCATATTGTGCATGCCTCTAGTGCCATGCGAGAATGACAGTGCATTTGTTCAAGCTGACTCTCGTCTACTCTGCTCCCCTACCCCCTCCAAAACCTTGTTGCTCAACATTGCCTTTGGAGCAGATTGCCCGCCGAGTTTAAAGTCTTCATTTTTGTTCTCAAATTCCCCAATAGATTATACTTCCTATTTTCTCCAATGTTTTTAACTTTCGCCTGCATTGACCCTACATGGAACCATCTCTGCCTCTTACACACCCACTTTCCATATCAGCCCAACCATTGCCAGCTGTGTCATAAGATGGTTCATCCTTACAATCTGGAATTTCCTTCCGAAATCTCTTGTATGTCACTCCTTACAAACCACTTCTTTAACCAAACAATAATGTTGTTGTCAAGCACATTGGGATATTTTGCAACTTAGAAATACAATAAAAATATAAGCTATTGTGGGCGACATCTTGGTATAAAACGAATATTTCCAGTTTGCAAAGTACTTGTGAAAATAAATTGCAAGCAAAATTAGTATGAAGGAACTGCAGCTGCTGGTTTAAACTGAAGATAGACAAAAAAAAATCTGGAGTAACTCAGCGGATCAGACAGCATCTCTGGAGAAAAGGAATTGGTGACGTTTCTGGTCTTAACCTGAAGAAGACTAGTCAGGCAAGGGTGGAAAGACCTGAAACATCACCTATTCCTTTTCTCCAGAAATGCTGTCTGACCCACAAAATTATTATAATGGATCTCTTCTGCTTTGAGCTTTCTTCTGGGAAGCACAAATAAGAAGACATCACATTTTCAGCAGCACTCCACATAAAATTGCTGATTGTGCCAGGTATGCATAAGTTTGCACGTTTATAAAGGTTTTCAGGATGTTTCACCTTCACCTTCAATCTGTTATCATTTTTACTGAAACAGGAATAGGTTATTTAAGCCAGCAATGTATTTTGAATTAACTTATTAAGTTGGTCACACAATTCCATGAATCATGATAATTTAACCAGGAGTTCAAATTAAGGCAAATAAATTATTTGTGGTTAATGGGACATAGAAGGATGCGTTAGAATTTACTTTATCTTTCATCTCCTTGGGAAATGGAATTCCATTATCTCTTCTTTGGCTGAAGCCCATGGATTTTTTTGTGCTAAATATCTAATACTGGGAGATATAGTAAATGTTCAAGGATATTACAAGGCATGAAATACAAAAGTATATATTTTTAAGTTTCCTTCCTCAATTGTAGTCTTGAAGTTAATATCGGGCACTTATAATAATTATTTAATTTAGGTTGTGGCAATAAGTGGGAGCTTGATTACTGAATATTAGTTAATTTGCATTTAATTTCAACAACTTCTAAGCAAATGACCTTGTCTGATATGATATCCAAGAGATATTTTCCCATTGTACACTGCAGAAATGTTTATAGTTAAGTGATGGCAGTGTACGTTTGCTTCCTCTGTTCACTTCCTCTGTCACTAAATAAAATATGAAAAAATAATAACTGGATTTTACCTTAATTTCACCAATAAGCACTAACAAGGAGAGGTTTACCAAAAAAAAAGTTATTAAAAAATCGCACTCATATACTACTTTTCACAACCCAAGGACAACTTTATTAAAGACAATAGACAATAGGTGCAGGAGTAGGCCATTCGGCCCTTTTAGCCAGCACCGCCATTCAATGGGATCATGGCTGATCATCCCCAATCAGTACCCCGTTCCTGCCTTCTCCCATGCAGGACCATGCAGACACGGACAAGCTCCTGGAAGTTCTAGAGGAGAAGGGGAAACGGACTCTCTCAGGACGTAGTTTCTATCCAGTGGAATCTGAAACCCTTTCTTCCATTTGAACTCCATGAAGGAACATTATCCATGTTTCAATTACTATTAAAACACAGAGTACTTGTGCTATAACACCAGGATAAGCTCTCAACTAAGAAAACCAGGCCCAAAGCCAAATTAATATCTAAACTCCTTGTACACGCTTATGCCAAGGACAATAACTAACTTCATATGCAATAATAAGCTATCTACATGTGAACAAGCACATAAAAAACGATTGTGTAAATCCAAGTGTATCATTGGGGTTATCAAGTCCCTTCACTGGTGTTTCATTGAGTTTGGCCCATGAGACCTCGGAAAGGCTCAACAGTTAGTTCAGGTGTCCCAGAACCATCCCCTTCAACACCCGCTCTTCACAACTTCTTTATAACATCACCCAATGTTCACATTCTGTTCTATCAATGTGAATTGCCTGCACTAGAACAGGAAATAAAACTGATACTCTCCCTCCCATTCCCTGACAGTATTCTGAGAAGCACAGCAAGGACACGGTGCTCAAGTTAAAACCATCTGAAAGTATAGCTGAGGTATCAATCCTATGGTCTTCTGTCTTGATCACACCAACTGTGACACCTCCATTATTCTCAACTCCTTTATGACTCGCTCTTCCCTTTAGTTCAACAATCCTCTTTGATTTCTGACTTTCCTCAATCCAAGTAAATTCCTCATCCCCAATTTTAATAATTCTACCGCCCCAATTATAATTAATCGACTGTCCTCGTTTTAATTAATCGACTGTCCTAATTGCATTTACGCTACCACAGGCCGCTATCAAACACTCAAATCCTAAACTCTCTACTTCTCCTTCCTCTTTTAAGATCGGCTTTGAAATGTATCTTTTTTAACAAGCTCTTGTCACCCTGTTTAAATGCGTGTTTGTGTAATTCCATATTAGTTGATTACATTTGTATGAAGCACATGGGATGTTTTAACATTGATGTACTGTCCAATTTTTAGTTAATCTACTGTTCTAACTTTAATTAATCTACTGTCCTAATTTTAATTACTCTAGCTCAGGCCACTATCAAACTGTTCCAACCCTAAACGCTCTACCTCTTTAAGGTACGTAACTTTTAAGATACGTCTTTAAATTTATCTTTTTGAGCAAGTTCTTGGCACCCTTTATTAATACATGTTTGTGTAATTCCATATTAGTTGATTATATTCGTATGAGGCACCATGGGATGTTTTAACATAGATATAAGCTGTTATTAGTATATGATCCAGCATATGAAGACATCTCATATAACACAGGAACACACAATGAACATATTTTGAAACTTTACTGAGCCAGATAGTGCACCAGACCTGCTCACCTAACATGCGATATTAATACACAGTGTCATACTCACAAGTGTACAGTTCTTGCAGGCTATCTTCTCCAGAACTCCAGTTATAGATAAGGGTGTGAAGATCCCTAGATTATGCAGTGTTTCCTGAAGACTTTCCCCGTAGAATGCTTTGGGTTGTAGTTCTGAAGTCATATAGTGAAGCTGCTGCCTGGTGTGAGAGATAGTTGCTTCACTCAGTTGATTCGAATAACTGCATACTCTACCATTTCAGACATGAAATACTACAACAAACTTGAAAAAATTCAGCACCAAAAAATAAACACGATACCATTAGATTTAAACAGAAAAATTGATTAAATATAGTAAATGCAAAATTAGTGATGCGTGCAGTCTTGATAAATTTGACACATCTCCAATGACTCTTAGCAATTTCTACAAATGCATTGTAGAAAGCATCTCATCAGAGTACATCACAATTTGGTTTGGCAACACTCTGCCCAAGATGCCCAGTCCATCACACAGATCAGTTTCCCATAACGCCCCACATAATCCCATCTAAAATACATGCTACTTCAGAGAAGCAGCCAACATAAACAAGGAGCACTCATACCCTAGTCATTTTCTCTTCTCCTCTCTGCCATTGGGCAGTAGATATAAAAACTGGAAAGCATGAACCACCAGATTCAAGAACATCTTCCTCCCCACTGTTAGCAGAGCCTTGAATATTACGGACGTATTTCCCAATCTTCCAATCGACCACGTTGCAGCCCTTTCACTTTTTTTAATCTGCACTTTCTCTGTTGCTGTAACACTATATTCTGCACTGTTTATTTTCTTTTTTGCACTTCCCGAAGCATTCATATATGGTATGATTTGGCTGAATAACATGCAAAATAAAGTTTTCCACCACATCTTGATGCATGTGGCAATATTAATAAACCAAACCAAAACCGCCATAATTTCTGTCATCTCTAAAAGGTATTCCACAATGTGACATATACTACCCTTCCTTCCTTTTTTAGCACTTTTAGTTACCTGTTCCCTTCATAGCCCTTTGCATCTTGTTCTTACATCCCCATTAACCAAATCCCTTCTCATGACACCACATCATGTAACCACAGGAGATGCAACTCCTGCTCATAAGTGCATAAGTGTTAGGAGTAGAATTAGGCCATTCGGCCCATTAAGTCTACTCCACCATTCAATCATGGCTGATCTATCTCTCCCTCCTAACCCCATTCTACTGCCTTCTCCCCATAACCTCTGACACCCGTACTGATCAAGATCTTTTGATCTTTTACCTCAACCCACCAGTCAGTAGCATGAACATTGTCAATTCACACGCACTCCTTACAATGAAGTGCATTGCATTCAGCTTTCACAGCTTGGTCCCTTCTACATTAGAGAAGCCAAGTGCAGACTGGGTGACATATTTACAGAAACACTTATGCTCAATCTGCAGGGACAGTCCTGGGCTTCCAGTTGCCCGCCACATTAATTCTCTGCCCCATTCCCACTCTACGTTTGGCCTCCGCCATTGCTCTTATGATGCCCAACGTAAAAGCTCAGGGAACACACTTCATTTTCCCACCCATGTAATTCTTCCCTGGCGAAGCATAGAAAATAGGTGCAGGAGTAGGCCATTCAGCCCTTTGAGCCAGCACCGCCATTCAATATGACCATGGCTGATCGTCCAATAGATGCAACAGTGCCCCGTTCCCGCTTTCTCCCCATATCCCTTGATTTTGTTGACCCAAACAGCTATATCTAACTCTCTGTTGAATGCATCAAAGTTTTGAAAGACGGTGTTTCATTGTAACATTGAAATACTGCACTTGAACCTAAACTGTAATATGGCGTAGAATCAAACCTGAAGGAAGAGAGAAGTACAAGTTGCCTCACTTCAATAGTGATGCTCGAACTATCTGATGACTAGGTTTAGAAATGTACTGGGTTATATGCTTACGATTGGGATTCTAAATCATGCTATAATATTTGTGGTGGGTGGGTAAAAATACAATGCAGAATGGCAGAAACTGTATTCTGCTCGAATGTAGATGCAGAGGTATCTGTGTGTTATGTCATAAAAATGTTGCTTTAAATGTACAAAGAGGGGGTTATCTAACTTTATTAATATTATTATTAAATCTGGGGGGGGGACAGAAGATGAGCCAGTTTTTTGCTTGTGTGTATATTATGTGTATACATGTGTGTGTATGTGTCTCTATAATAAAAGGTATGTACTGAATATACATCTCTGTCAAAACAATGCAAAGATAAATGGGCAGAGTTCTTAAAGCATTGGCCAAGATCCAGAACTCTCCTAATCTTTGAACAGTGTCCTCAAATCTTTTACATCTATCCTGAGAAATGCAGCCCTTGACAACGAAAGAGAGCAATTGTATGCATTCTATATCCATTTATAGTTTAAAAAAAAGTAAAATTTGGCAAACCTTGAGGTGATTTTGGCTCCAATTGTTGTTTGAAGATTGAGTTTGAATATATGACCCTCCTCGATGACAGCTGTTTTGATAACACCATTCTCCAGAGAGTAAAGACCTTTACATGTGGGTTGCCACTGAACTCCAAGAACCTTGAATGAAAGGTCAACATTTTTATCAACCATCTGTTTTACATGGATGAATGAAGGATTTTTTAACCTGAAACGCACATCGTATTGCAATACCCAACAGTATTTGTTTGGCATTGAAACAACTTAGTTGGGAGAATCTGTTGGTACAATCAACTAGATAAAGAGGATTCACCTCTCGTACCTGGGTTCAAATGGGGTCAAGATCAATGGCCTGTTTGCACCATCAAACACATGGATTTTGGGTGTGGGCTTGCAACAAGGATGAGACCTAACTAAATTTCAATGGTAATCCTACTCAAAGGCTATTCTGCAGTTGTTATGAGAAATTGAAGCAATTTAGTTTAGTTTGGTTTAGAGATGTAGCGCGGAAACAGGCCCTTCAGCCCACTGAGTCCCTGTCAACCAGTGATCCTCCGCACACTAACACTATCCTACAAACACGAGGGACAATTTACAATTTTGCCAATTAACCTACAAACCTAAATGTCTTTGAAGTGTGGGAGGAAGCCGGAGCACCTGGGGAAATCGCACGCAGGTGAAAGGGAGAATGTACAGACTCCTGTGGTCAGGATCGAACCCAGGTCCCTGGTTCTGTAAGGCAACAACTCTCCCGCTGTGCCACCGTGTCGCCCTGGCAGCGGAGGTGCTGCGTTCAGCTGCAATTTAGGGCAGATATGCAGGAGATTCTTTAGTCAGCATCTGCTTATCCTGTGCAAAATCTGGGTATGCTGAGTGGGTGTGCTGGATCTATGAGAAGCGGCTACAATCTGTGGTTAACAAAAGAGGTCAAAGATAACGGTAAATTGAAAAGTAGGGCATATACAGTGGCAAGGACAGTGGTAGGCCAGATACGGCAGCAAAAGATTAAAAGCTCATAAGAAGTGAGAAATTTGATTTTGAAAGAAAGATTGTGTGCAATATCAAAAACAAACAGCAAGAGATGAGGCCAGCTAAAGTAGGTGTGATACCTCTAGAAAATTAGGTAAATTAATAACAGGATACAAAGAAATTGCAGATATGTAAAAACTATTTTTGCATCAGTATTCACCATGAACGACACTGCAAATATCCCTGAGATAACTGATATGTTAATTTCAAATAATACGGAGGAACTTGTGAAAATCCCTCCAACTAATTATTTTTGCGTGTTCTTGTGAAATTGTTAAGGACCTGTCCCACTTACGCGGTTTTTTGGGCGACTGTCGGTACCCGTCACAGTTGCAGCAGGTTGCCGAATATTTTCAACATGTTGAAAATACAGCGGCGACCAGAAAAAGGTATGACCCTTTGGGCGACTACTCACGACCATACAGGTGTCACGTGTCGACATGTCGCGGGGTAACGCCTGTATGGTCACGAGTAGTCACCCAAAGATTTGTATCTTTTCCTGGTCAGCGCTGGATTTTCAACATTTTGAAATTTTTCGGCGACCTGCTGCGACTATAACGACTTTGCCCTTTACAAAGAACATTTTGGATATGTTTTCTGATGCATGACAATCCCTAAATGATCTAAAGGAGAATTTTTTGTTGAAGCTCTTGACCAAGAGCACTATCAGGCAAGTCGAGATCAATGAAATTGGAAGAACACAACAAAATTAAATCTTCGTTTAGAATTCCAATATAAAATTTCGCACATTTCAAAATGTAGATAGCAGATATCACAAGCACTAATGTTGAAAATATTGAGGTGAAGAGAATGAGCTGCAGAATTGATTCAGGGTCCTCAAATTCTCCTTTCAAGTGATATAATGAGAAGGATCTTGAGAACTTGAAAAATACATTTGTTACAATTGTCGAAAAAATGTCAGAATGTGGAAATTATTGGGGCATTGCCTTGCTCACGCTGTAATCTTCTAAAATTAATTACTTTACATTTCTGAGGATATCTACTTTACTTTTCTGAGGATCGATCCCGGGTCTCTGGTGCTGTGCAGCGGCAAATCTAGCGCTGCGCATACACTCAAATAATTTTTTCCGATATCTACAACTCAGAGATTATGTTAAATCAAATACACAAGATTATCGGAATAGGGAACCAGAAATCCTTGATGAATGTTTGAATAAGCATCCTATTACAGAAAAATGAACAACTTATATTTATAATATTCTTTTAGACAGTGAGGTACCATCGACGGAATCACATAGACATACATGGGAAAATGTATTAAGCCAACCCATAACGAAAGATATATGGGAAAAAAGTTTACAATATATACATCAATGCTCGTTAAATGCCAGACATGCTTTAATACAATTTAAAGTATTACACAGATTACATTACTCAAAAGTTAAACTGAATAGAATCTTTCCACATGTCTCTCCGATCTGCGATAAATGTCAGCATCTAGAGGCGAACTTAACACATACTTTTGCAAATTGTATAACAATTAAAAACTTCTGGATTGAGATTTTTAGAATAACTTCTGAAGTTATTAATACAAAACTGGATCCAGACTCAAAACTAATAATACTTGGAATATCAGAACAAAGGTTAACACTCACAACAAGCCAAAGAAATTTCCTAGATTACAGTATAATAATCGGGAAGAAATTAATATTAAAATTTTGGAAAGGCCCTATAACCCCCACAATTAAAATGTGGATTATGGAAATGTCGGAGACCCTACACCTGGAAAGAATCAGATTTGCCTTAATGGACAAACCAGAACTCTTTGTTAGAATATGGTCTTCTTTCATCGATTATTTAAAAGGGTGGATTGGTTCGGCAGGGGGACCTAACTGAAACTTGGACTCAGGAACAGATGAAAAGTTATACTTTATATTCCTTGATCTTATCTCCAACGATGTATTAATGGTAAATTATTCCATTCCTTATGATTTTATTTTTTGATTTCTCTTTTTTTTTTCTTTTTTTTCTCTCTCTTTTCTTATTACTTTTAATCTATTAAAAAAACTATTAGAGGCAAAATGATTTAATTAAAAACATTAATAATGTATGAGTGATGTACTCAAAATAGCTATACCATAATTTGTGTTTGCCAATTTATTGCTTTCCTCTAATAAAAATATATTAAAAAAAAAAAATAATCTTAGCGCTGCTCCACCATAATGCATGGTCAATGTTCTGAACATTAAATTCAATATACCACACTAGAAAGACTTGGATAACATCTTTTGCTTGTTTTTGTCACAGCACTGAATGGGTTCACTTTACACAAAGTTAGCAGCAACTGGAATGTAATATTGAGCTAATTTTATCAATATGAAGCTTGCCAACCATAATCAATATACAGATGATGAGAAGAGAGCACATCAGGGGAACGGGAATGTCATTTCATTTTAGTCATTTGTTTTACTGGCTCATTTTGTTGGTTTTAGTTTTAGAGATACAGCGCGGAAACAGGCCCTTCGGCCCACCAAGTCCGCAATGACCAGCGATCCCAGCACGTGAACACAATCCTGCACACACGTTAGGGATATTTTTACACTTACCAAACAATTAACCTACAAACCCGTATGTCTCTGGAGTGCGGGGGCAAACCGAAGATCTCGGAGAAAACCCACGCGGTCACGGGGAGAACGAACAAACTCCGTACAGAATGCACGCGTAGCCGGGATTGATCCTGGGTCTCTGGTGCTGCAAGCGCTGTAAGGCATCACCGCTACAACTTTACAAATAGTTTAAAATGAGTTGCACTGGTTAAAAGTAATCTCGGGATGCCACTGCCCCATTCCAGTACAAAGTTGTGCAAACTACTTTGTTGCTTCTAGTTCTTCGTTGTAAATGCTGGAACCATTAATTCACGACTACAGAATGGTAATTCTGCACCACATGAATATACAGAGATTAAGTAGCATTCCCTGTGCGAGAGGGATAGCTGCAGAGCATCTGGATGGCCGTGGAATTTAGATAGCCATGACCTTCTTCTCCAAAGAATGAATTGGAAATACAGTTTTTCTGATAGTGTAATTCTTCTGCATGCGATGTAGTCATACCTACAGATGGCTCTTTAACATATAGCTTGTGGCTCTTCGGGACTGTAAATTTCTGTATTAGAATATGAAGGATTATTCTCTATAGGAACAGTAGACAGCTGCTTGGCACAGATGAAGACAGATACAAAAAGCTGGAGTAACTCAGCAGGACAGGCAGCATCTCTGGAGAGAAGGAATGGGTGGCATTTCGGGTTCAGACCCTTCTTCAGACTCCTTCAGCTCTGCTTGGCACAGATGAGCTGGGATCCGCTCATGGTATTTGTCCAGACAATGATTTGTTCTTCAACATACACATGGTTACAGATATATTTGTTCAATATTGGAACACAGTAAATATGACATTGTTATTTGTTGATTTTTTAAAAGGATTCGATGTTGCTGCCTTACAGCGCTTACAGCGTCAGAGTCCCGGGTTCGATCCCGACAATGGGTGCTGTCTGTACAGAGTTTGCACGTTCTCTCCGTGACAGCTTGGGTTTTCTACGAGATCTTCGGTTTCCTCCCACACACCAAAGATGTACAGGTTTGTAGGTTAATTGGTTTGTAAATTAACAAATGTAATAAATGTAAATTGTCCCTGGTGTGTGTAGGATAGTGTTAATGTGCGGGGATCGCTGGTCGGTGAGGACTCGGTGGGCTGAAGGGCCTATTTCTGCACTGTATTTCTAAATCTAAAACTAAAAAACGGAATTTAATATGATTGTATGTGTCTGTGTGTTTGATGGGGTGGTGTGTAGCACATACAATGGTTATGTGGCAGTTTTAGTTAATGGTGATTGTGACTGGCTCCAGTCATATGTTATCTCCTTGATCCCCATCCCCTTTGTCTTGGTTTCACACCTTACTCTTCCTTATCTATGTACCTCCCTCTTCCCTGACATCAGTTTGAAGAAGGGTCTCGACCTGAAACATCACCCATTCCTTCTCTCCAGAGATGCTGCCTGTCCCGCTGAGTTACTCCACCATTTTGTGTCACCATTCTGAGTTACTCCACCATTTTGTGTCACCATTCTGAGTTACTCCACCATTTCGAAGGCATTCGGTTTAAACCAGCATCTGCAGTTCCTTCCTGCTGGTACAGGTTGATGTCCCACTGCTATATATGTAACTATACATTGCTGATGATATGACTAGCCCACCAGCATCAGTGGTTTAGAATATGTTGAGAGTGTTATAGTTCCACTTACATTTTACAAAGTATTTTTAAAGAGTTCTAAAACTACAAGGTAGACCAAAATGCTGGTGAAACTCAGCAGGTGAGGCAGCATCTATGGAGCAAAGGAAATAGGCAACATGCAGAAGGGTTTTGACCCGAAACGTTGCCTATTCCCTTCGCTCCATAGATGCTACCTCACCCGCTGAGTTTTTCCAGCATTTATGTCTACCTTCGATTTTCCAGCATTTCCTTCTTAAATATTTTGTCTAATACTAAAATGTTCTTTTGGGAGAGGAAATGAAAACGGTACAAAATTCTTATCTCCAGAAACCATCTTAATATTTTTTTGTTCTTAATATTTCCTGGCTGATAGGATTGGTTAATTCTCAGCTTTGGAAAAACAAAAGTAGCCACCTGCCCACCAGAAATTCTCCACACAAACAACATCACAGATCTGTGAAATTGTGGAAAACCTCATGGGCTGGGAACAGATAATGGTGGAGGGAGCCAGGAAAGGTTTAATTGCATTATTCACTTTTTACACACCTTGTCTGATACTAACCTCAGTGTATTGTGCCACTACCCAGATCAGGTTTCTATTTCATTTTGATTTCACTCAGTTCGAAAGAGGGGGCAAATTCCTTCTCTTGACTTCTTGTGGCCATAATCATAACTGTTCTGTGCATTCTGGTGAGCCATCAAATTATCCACCAACAAAGTTGCAGTAACTGACCATTTGACTGTATGTAAATTAGCGAACACGCTCTTCCCAGCATCTTCATGCACACAAACACACTCTCACACACTCACACCCGCACTCTTACACTCTCACACACTCACACCCGCACTCTTACACTCTCACACACTCGCACCCGCACTCTTACACTCTCTCACACTCACGACCACACTCACATCCACACTCTCACACTCTTTCACACTCACGCCCATGCTTTCACTCTCTCAGATGCATGTCCATGCTCTCACTCGCTCACACATACATCCACACTCTCATGCCCTCTCACACTCATGTCCACACTCGCACTCTATCACACTCACACCCACACCTCATACTCTCTCACACACTCACTCATACCCATATTCTTACACTCTCACACCCACGTTCTCACACTCACATCCACACTCTCACACTCTTTCACACACATGCCCATGCATTCACACTCACACGCATGTCCACGCTCTTGCTCACTCACACCCACATTCTCACACTCACGCCCACTCCCACTCTCACGCCTCTCACACTCACGTCCCACACTCTCACGCCCACTCACACTCACGCTCTCACACTTCACACCTACACTCTCTCACACTCACGCCCACACTCTCACACTCTGTCACTCACACCCACACCTCATACTCTCTCACACTCTCACCCACACTCTTACACTCTCACACTCATGGCCACATTCTCATACTCTCTCACACTCTCACACTCACACCCACACTCTTACACTCTCACACTCTCTCACACTCACGCCCACACTCAGCTCTTGATGGGTTACCAGAAAGTGCCCACCTGCAGGGGGCGACTCCAATAGTTTATTTCTTAGACCTCTGTGGCTACCAGCTATTAAACAACATTAATTCCTGTCTGGACATTCAAAACATTACAGTGCCACGTGAAAAGCAATTGACAGCAGTGGTATTCGACTGCCCTACATATTTTGTACTTCACTAATTTACTAGAACAATTGTGTTTGATTTTACGTTGTACCACTGAAATTGAATATTCAGGAGCAAATTTTACACCAAATGGACCTTGCAGCCTCAAGGTCAAATGATGCATGAAAATTATTTGCTACATCCTTGAAAATTAGGTTGCCAAATTATATTTTTGTATTCAGAACTCCACCTGCTGTTTGTAACAAAAACTGCAATTACTTTAATGTAAAGCGGGCTTGAAATATCAGGGTGTTAATAATGAGCTCGACATATTCTTTTGTTTTATTGCAGAAGGCCCTCTTCCAAACAGCTTTCCATGATCCCACTGTAGGTAGATTGATTTCTCCATATTCTCATCATCACCATATCATGCCAGTTTTGTAACAAACACATTCCAGCATCTAAGGAGCGAAGGAGTTTTGTAAGACTGCTTCAGACCTTCTTTAACACTTTACCCAGTTATAGGCACAAAAGTTTTTTTGCATATCTTTCATTCATTTGTTCTATATCTCTCTAAATCACCAGCTACATCTCTCCTGTCCTTTTCCCCTGACTCTCAGTCTGAAGAAGGGTCTCAGCTCAAAATCGATTCCTTTTCTCCAGAGATGCTTCCTGACCTGCTGTGTCACTCCAGCTTTTTGTGTCTACCTTCGGTTGAAACCAGCATATGCAGTTCCTTCCTGCACACTTTAGCTAATTAGTTATTTCTTGTTTTTCAGTCAAATCGCATTTCTCCCCCATCTCCAATACTAATGCCATCATAAGATGCATCTCTCATTTAAATACGATTTCTTAGCTCTGTAACAAATTTCCTGTAATATTCCAATTGTCACAAGTGTTTATCCTCGAGAAACTATAGTTAGAAACCCTGTAGATAACCCACATAATTCATGCCTCATAAAATCTTACCTCTGTTGTGTTTACTTTTTTTTAAAAGAGCTATCTAGTTTGCTGTACCTTCCGTAACCCTGAAAAATTACTTCTCTTCTATTCCTGATTAGAAAGTTACTGGTGAATTTTTATCCCGGCCATTCCATACCTGATCACAAAAAGCTTGCTGTGATAAAAAATAATACTTATCTATCTTTAGAAAATTAATGTTTCCCCTTTAAGCCTCCTACATGTTAATTATGTTTCACACTTTGGAAAACAGCTAGTTCGAAAGAAAGTGTAGCTCTTGCCATATAATACGGCATCTGCAGGATAAATCCATTGATAACATTTTGGGGTTGAACTAGTGCACTCATTAGGTCCTCTCTCTCTCCTTACTTAGAATGGTTCAGCAAAGAGGCTCCTTAACCTATTCTGACAGTTCCACATCTATCGTAGCACAAGCTATTAATCCCATAATCTCATAACCACATTTTTCCCTGCACCTTACAATTGCATGCATTATATTTGCCTTTTAAGTTTATGAAGACTAAACATTCTATACATAGAACTTGGAACAGTGCAGCAGTCCAGAACACAGAACTTTCAGTAAGGAGGAAGGAACTGCAGATACTGGTTTACACCAAAGATAGACAAAAAATGCTGGAGTAATTTAGCAGGACAGGCAGCATCTCTAGGGAGAAGAAATAGGTGATGTTTCGGGTCGAGACGCTGAGTTACTCCAGAATTTTGTGTCTATAGTACAGAACATAGAATAGACGTACAGAGGAACAGGCCATTCGGCCCACAATGTCTGTACTGAATGTTGTTGAAATATTGGGAAAATTATATGATGAGAAAGCAAGAGAGAAATGAGACAGTCTTGCCTATTATGAAAAACTTTCTTCCTGAAAGGAAGAAAAGAAAGGGGAGACATTCCTTAAAGAACACATAATATATCCCTGGAAAATGATGCATCTCTATCTATATCATGCGGCTTCATAGAATATTTCAAAGCTACGAGAGGCAGCTTGCTTTCGGTTAAAAAGCTACATCAAAGGGTAAATCAGAAGTCAACATAAAATGCAATGTTGCTAGGTAATTACTCATTCTAGATCTTCTTTGTATATTAACTGTGTTTGCAAGATAACCTGAATGATAAAATTGATCCAAATTTGACATCTTCTTGGGGGTGGGAGATTGCATGCGTGTAAACGGTGGACTACGTGAAGGTTGCAATCAACCTGGCGTGCACAAACAGAAG
Source organism: Okamejei kenojei (assembly GCA_035221665.1). Classification (NCBI taxonomy): domain Eukaryota; kingdom Metazoa; phylum Chordata; class Chondrichthyes; order Rajiformes; family Rajidae; genus Okamejei; species Okamejei kenojei. The sequence continues at coordinate 14,723,013 of CM069165.1, forward strand.
GTCAAACAGAACAAATTGTCTTACAACTTTGGGCTGTGCACGCCATACGCAAGAAGAGGAAGACCTCTTCTTCGAGCAGCATGGAGTAAGTGTAGACTGGTATTTATTTACAAAGAACCATTTAACTTGAACCATTAAGACAAGAAACCAAATGAGAATGTGAATAGTGATGAACGTATGAGGAAGCTTCCTGAGAATATGCACAAGCTGAATGAATGAGCAACACAATGGCAAGTGGAGTACAATACAGAAAGGTTTGAAATGATCTACTTTGCTAGAAAGCGCAGAAACTTTTTCAATAATGAAGAACACATTTTTCTCCCTGTAACCTGGGTGAGTTTTCTTCGGGTGCTCCAGTTTTCTCCAACCCTGCTGAGATGTACAGGTCTGTATGTTAATTGGCTTGGTATAATTGTAAACTGTCCCACATGTGCGTAGGATAGTGTTAACGTGCGGGGATCGCTGGTCGGCACGGACTCGGTGGGCCGAAGGGCCTGTTTCTGCGCTGTATGTCTAAACTAAACTAAAATTAAACGTAACATACCTGATTGGATGCATCAAAGCCAAATTCTGTTTTTCCACAACTAAGGAGGTCTTTGATCTTGATCACCTGGTTATTCTCCATTTCATAGGTGACTCTGCAGTTGCCAGACACATCAGCCTGAGGAGGAGAAAAAAAACACCTTTTTTTAAGTTCTCACTGAATCTGCTTCTACTATCCATTGATGTAGTGCATGCTGGATCACAACACATTGTATCAAAAATTGTTTTCCTTATTCTGCCTCTAATTCTTCATGAAATCACCATAAAAATGTATCCCCTGCTTACCATCCTCTGACACTGGAAATTCTCATTATCCACTATAATAACATTTTAAGATTTGAACACCACCATTTAATGTCCACTGGACCTTCTCCACTGCAGGAGATTGACCTCTGTTTCCCCTCATTCGCCATGCAACTGATGCCTCAAATATACGAGGAAGAATGCAATTGAAGACAATATTAGTAGGTATTATGGATACACAAGGAACCGCAGATGCTGGTTTACAACAAAAAAACACAAAAGTGCTGGAATAACACAGGGGAACACACGTGGTGATTTGTAGGTTAATTTGCTTCTGTAAATTGCCCCTAACGTGTAGGATGTGAAAGTGGGATAACATGGAACTAGTGTACCAGCGGTCAGTGGTCAGCACAGAATCGGCGGGCTCAAGGGCCTGTTTCTACATGGTAACTCTAAGCTAAACTAAACTAAATTTTTGAAGGACATTGATAGGAGGTGATTTGGTCGGGATCCAATTTTGGACGTATTGTAGTAGGGGGGGGAGGGACAATGGGTGGAGAAGAGTTGGGACAGGACAAAGCATGGCAAGTGGTACAGATTGGTACAAGCTTAGGGGGATTTGCAAGTTTGGCATGTCCCCAACAACCCTCACCAACGCCTACAGATGCACCACAGAAAGCTTTTTATCAGGATGCACCACAGCTTGGTTTGAGGACAGCTCCATCCAAGACAGCAAGAAATTGTAGAGTTGTAAACTTACCAGCGACCATCACACAAACCAACCTCCTTTACATTGATGCTATCTACATTTCTGGCTGCCTCTATCTACACGTCTGGCTGCCTCTATCTACACTTCTGGCTGCCTCTATCAACACTTCTGGCTGCCTCTATCTACACTTCTGGCCGCCATCATAATCAAGGACCAATCTTGCCCAGTCACTCCCTCTTCTCCCCTCTCCCATCAGGCTAGAGGTGCAGAAGTTTGAAAACACACACCTGCAGTTTCAGGGATAGTTACTTCCCAGCTGTTATCAGGCAACAGAACAGTCCTCTCATTAAGTAGAGTGCAATTCTGACCTTCCATCTATCTCATTGGAGATATTTAAACTATTTTTAATTGGACTATATATAACTGCAATGTTATAGCTTGCATACAGCGTGGAAACAGGTCCTTCGGCCCAACCTGCCCACACCGGCCAACATGTACCAGCTACACTAGTCCTGCCTCCCCGCGTTTGGTCCATATCCCTCCAAACCTGTCCTATCCATGTTGGAGCAACTCAGCGGGACAGGCAGCATCTCCAGAGAGAAGGAATGGGTGACATTTCGGGTCGAGACCCTTCTTCAGACCAGAAATGTCACCCGCTCCAGAGGTGCTGCCTGTCCCGCTGAGTTACTCCAGCATTTTGTGTCTACCTTCATTGTAAACCAGCACCTGCAGTTCCTTCCTACACATGCTTGTCATGGTAAGTGATTGAAAACATTGGATTTTTGAATCGAAATTTGGCAGATTGCAAGCAGCAGCAGAACGGGCAGTGTGGTGTGGTGAGCACTGAACAGGGGATTAGTATTGCATTCATCTGCCTAACATAGTCATAGTGGACTCAATGGCATATTATATAGTAAACTTTACTGACTTTGGGGCATAAACTAGAAAATTGAATCTTTATTTCAATACCATGATGCAGCCACCGTTTTGAAAAGTGCTGCAGCCCCTTTCACATATATTCATGTTCATAGCAAAAGTATCTAAGGATGCCGAGCAAACCTGTGCCAGTTGAGTCATAGAGAATATCTAATCAAGCTCACTGTAACACCCACATACTGCCTAAGATCATCAGACCATCGATTCATTTATTCGCTCTCCAATGGCCTTCGTATTTGCTCCAAACACCTGCTGTGTAATTGGACGTACGTGGTTTAACATATCAGAGAGCATTAGCGTAACCACAGTTGGAATAAGAAGATTGTTGCCTCGCAAAGAGTGACTTCAGTGCCAGGCAGGAAACCTTTCAGCAGATTTTTAGTTTTGTTTTGTTTAGAGATACAGCGCGGAAACAGGCCCTTCGGCCCACCTAGTCCGCGCCGACCAGCGATCCCCGCACATTAACACTATCCTACACACACTAGGGACAATTTTACACATATACAGGAAGCCAATTAACCTACAGACCAGTATGACTTTGGAGCGTGGGAGGAAACCGAAGATCTCGGAGAAAACCCACGCGGTCACGGGGAGAACGTACATACTCTGTACAGACAGCACCCGTCGTCAGGAACGAACCCGGGCGTCCGGCGCTGCAAGTGCTGTAAGGCAGCAACTCTACAGCTGCGCCACCGCAAAGATGAGATTTAACTTATATCCTTGTTCTTGAATTTTCTACTCTGGGTAAAATACATCGTATCCAACCCCCTTGTGATCTTATAGTGTGTAGAAATGTGTTCGGTGGGGCACGAACAGGCAGAGACAATGGGTCTGCCAGGGCCTCCGACCTCATCGTTTCCCAGCCCCGCACGGCCCGATTTTACCTTCTCCCCAAAATCCACAAACCCGACTGCCCTGGCAGACCCATTGTCTCTGCCTGTTCGTGCCCCACCGAACACATTTCCACATACCTTGACGCCATCCTATCCCCCTTTGTTAAATCCCTCCCCACCTATGTTCAAGACACCTCAGACACTCTCCGTCGGCTCCGTGCATTCCATTCTCCAGGCCCCCATCCTCTCATCTTTACCATGGACGTCCAGTCACTCTACACCTCCATCCCCCACCAGGACGTCTCAAAGCCCTCCGGTTCTTCCTCGACCAGAGGAGCAACCCATACCCGTCCACTGACACCCTCCTCCGCCTAGCAGAGTTGGTCCTCACCCTCAATAACTTCTCTTTTGATTCCTCCCATTTCCTCCAAACACAAGGCGTAGCTATGGACACACGCATGGCCCAGCTACGCTTGCCTCTTTGTTGGGTACGTCGAACAATCCTTGTTCTCGGCGTACCAGGGCCCCATCCCCGACCTCTACCTCCGTTACATCGACGACTGCTTTGGTGTCACCTCCTGCACCCACACACAACTGACTGACTTCATTAATTTCACCACCAACTTCCATCCGGCACTCAAATACACTTGGACCATTTCCGACACTTCCCTACCATTCCTTGACCTCACCATCTCTATTGCAGGTGATACGCTCCTGACCGACATCCACTACAAACCTACTGACTCCCACAGCTACCTGGACTACTCTTCCTCCCACCCTGCTTCCTGTAAGGACTCCATCCCTATTCCCAATTCCTCCGTCTACGCCGCATCTGCTCCCAGGATGAGGTGTTCCACACCAGGTCATCACAAATGGCCTCATTCTTCAGAGAACGGGGATTCCCTCCCCCACTATTGATGAGGCTCGCACCAGGGTCTCCTCCATACCCCGCAACACTGCCCTCGCTCCCCATTCCCCCACTCGCAAACAGGGCAGAGTCCCCCTGGTCCTCACCTTTCACCCCACCAGCCGGCAAATACAACATATAGTCCTCCGCCAGTTTCGCCACCTCCAACGTGACCCCTCCACCCGCCACATCTTCCCATCTCCCCCCTGTCTGCCTTCCGCAAAGACCGCTCCCTCCGCAACTCCCTTGTCCATTCTTCCCTCCCCTCCCACTCTACCCCTTCCCCGGGCACTTTCCCTTGCAACCGCAAGAAATGCAACACTTGTCCCTTCACCTCCCCCTCCACTCCTTTCAGGGACCCAAGCAGTCCTTCCAGGTCCGACAGAGGTTCACCTGCACCTCCTCCAACCTCATCTACTGCATCCGCTGCTCCAGATGCCAGATGATCTATATCGGTGAGACCAAGCGGAGGCTTGGCGATCGCTTCGCCGAACACCTCCGCTCGGTCCGCAATAACCAACCCGACCTCCCGGTGGCTCAGCACTTCAACTCCCCCTCCCATTCCACATCCGACCTCTCGGTCCCTGGCCTCCTCCACGGCCAGAGTGAGCAACACCGCAAGCTGGAGGAACAGCACCTCATATTCCGCTTGGGGAGTCTGCATCCTTTGGGCTTGAATATTGAATTTTCTCTGTTAACCCTTGCTGTCTCCTCCCCTTCCCACCTCTCTCACCCTGACATTCCCTCTATCTCTATCTCCCTCAGTCGCAAGCTTCTCATTTTCACACCACAAACAGCTTACAATGGCTTGTTCCCTTTATCACCGATACTTTTTTGCATAACTTTCACTCATTGTTCCTTATCTCTCCACATCACCGTCTATATCTCTCGTTTCCCTGATCCCTGACCAGTCTGAAGAAGGGTCTCGACCCGAAACGTCGCCTATCTCCTTCGCTCCTTAGATGCTGCTGCACCCGCTGAGTTTCTCCAGCTTTTTGTGTACCCTCGATTCTCCAGCATCTGCAGTTCCTTCTTTAAAACTTTGCCAGAGAAGGTAGTTGAGGCAGATACTATAACAGCATTTAAAAGACATGTGGCCAGGAACATGGATAGGAAGGGCTTGAAGGGATATGGGCCAAACATGGGCAGATGATCAATTGTGGATGGGGCATCTTGGTCGGCAAAAGCAAGTTGGGCTGAATGGCCTGTTTCGCACGGTATAAGACTATGACATTGTGGGAAGCTTGGAAAAAAATGCAGTAGCCCTGGCAGAGATATTTGGATTCTGTTTTAGCGGTACCGGAAGACAAAGGGTAGCTGATGTTGTGTCTTTGTTTAAGAAGGGTAGCAAGGACAAGCCAGTGAACTACAGGAGAGTGAGCCTAACGCCATTAGTAGGACTGTTAATGGAGAGGATTATGAGGGACAGGGGGTAACCACATTTTGAAGGATAAGAACTAATTAGGGATAGCCAGCATGTGCATGAGCAATAATACCTCATGAATGTGATCAATTATTTGAAGGGGCAATGAAGCGATTGATACGTCTCAGTTAAGGGCCTGTCCCACTTGCATGCGATTGCATGCGTTTGGCGCGACCAAACGGAAGCTGAGTTCACGCGAAGTACGCACTAAGTACGCGCTAAGTTCGTGCGTGACATCATTTGCGTCGTACCTACCAATCAGCTGGGCAGGAGACGGGCCGCCGGATTTTCGGCATCGCACGTCGTCAGGCGGTGACGCCATCACGCAATGCCACGCTGGGCGGTGATGTCATCGCGCAAAGCCACGTGCTAGGCGTACTCCGTCAAGACGTTGCGAACGACATCAAGACGCTGCGTACGACCGCAATATGCCTGCGGGCCGCCAGGCCGTTGGCGCGCAAAAGTTTCAGACAGTGCAGGATTATCGGAGCCCCGTGCGATGTCGGGACCAGCCCTGCACAACTCCATACGCCTCTGCGCTTCTAAGTGGGACCGGCCCCGCGCGGCCACACGGTGCCCGAACGCCTCAAGCGACTACGTTTGGTCGTGCCAGACGCATGCAATCGCATGCAAGTGGGACAGGCCCTTTATCCTTTGTTGTTCCGTGTTTATCACTTCTCAATATATCCAAAATATTTCAGACATTTCTAAATATGAGTCACTGTTGCTGTATGGCAGCTGCCATTTTATACACGGGTATAATCCCAATATTAAAGGGCATTCGAAGAAAACTATGGAAAGAAAGTGAAATTCTTTAACTGAAACGACTAAATTACCTCAGTGATTGTCCCAGAACTCGGCTGCAATTGGAAAAGACTAACCAGACCTCTTTTTAGGTTCAGAGGTAATCCCCTTTCTTCAGCAGAACCATACAGAGCTTCAATCTGAAAGAAATATAAAATAAATTACTCCTGAAAGCATTCAAGCTTTACTTGGACAGTTTTTGTTTTTGTTGGTAAATACAAAATTACATTAAAAATGATTCACAAATTGACAGTGCTGGCTCAAAGGGCTGAATGGCCTACTCCTGCACCTATTATGTATTGTATCTTTAACCTCCACCAAATATGACTACTTAAAAAAGATAGACGTTGAATCTACCCCCTAGTTTAAAATTAAATAACACCACAATTTACAACCTGACAATCATCATTCAGTAAACCCTTGTTATAACGGACCACAGGGAGAAGATTGGTGTCTATTGTTGCCGATTGCCCGCTATAACCGAGTACGGTATTATCATTGTATATGTAGTAGAAACAATAACTGCAGCTGCTGGTTAATACACAAAAGGACACAAAGTGCTGGAGTAAATCAGCAGGTCAGGCAGCATCTCTGGAGAAAAGGAATGGGTGATGTTCTGGGTCGAGACCCTTCCTCAGACTCTCGGTCCGGAACAAGGCCTGGAATCCAGGCGAGTTGATGGCCCCGGGCCTGCAGGTGAGGATCGGTGGAGTCAATGGTCACGGCAGTTGGAGTGCAGGTAAAGGTCAGCGGTGGTGGCGGGAGGCGAGGCCTGCCAAGAACAGGGGAGGCGTTGCGAGCTGGGGGTGGTGTGGGCAGCCTGGGCCGTAAGCAGCAGGGGAAGCAGTGTAAAACGGGCAGTGGTGTGGGCAGCCATGGGTAGGGCCGTCCACTATAACCAAAATCCGGTTATACAGAGATCCATTAAAACAAGGGTTTAGGCTATATGAATCTTTTTGAACAAAATTACATTTAGATTTCATAAAGAAAGGGCCATTGTGTAAAGCCTGCAATAGCAAACTGACGACCCACTCACTCAAATTTCCTTCAGTGAAAAATCAACCAGGCAGAAAGAAAAAGCATTAATTTTTCACCTAAGCTGCAATCGTCACCCAAGACAATTTGCATCAATTTTGATTTGCTGATACTGGCTGGTGCATACATTTTGGACAAACTGCTTCCTCGTTGTCACTTCTTCAATATTACACTGTTAGACTGTCCAACATTGAGGGATTAATAACTGGGAAAGTGCTTGATCCTACGTTCTTCTGAAACAGGGAAGCATGTTATCACTGAGATTTTCCAACACCAGTCAAGAATGTTGCTGAAGGAATTACCTTTCCTGAATTCCAGTGAAAAATTACGGGTTTCTTTAAAGCTGCCATTATTGTCGGCCCCAGCAAACTCTCAGAGTGAGTGTCTTTGAAGCTGTTTCGATTCTCATTTTGTTCGGAAACGTTCAGCAGTTTTACTTCTTCTACCTGAATAGGAGAAGGAGACACAGTCCAGTATGAAATATAGCTTTAACAACAGCCTTACAAACATCCATCCTCAGTGTCATTGATGGATGTTGACGATTCTTAAAATTACTGACCACATTACATCTGAGAAAGGCGCTAATCATCAATTCCATTTACAAAGGTTAGGTTTAAGGTGAAGGGGAAAAGATTTAATAGCAATGTGAGGGGTAATGTTTTCACACAAAGGGTGATGGGTGTATGGAACAAGCTGGCAGAGGAGGTAGTTGAGGCAGGGATTGTCCCAACGTTTAAGAAACAGACAGGTACATGGATAGGACTGGTTTGGAGGGATATGGAGAAAACGTGGGACTGGTGTGGCTGGGACATGTTGGCCAGTGTGGGCAAGGTGAGCCAAAGGGCCTGTTTCCATGCTGTATCACTCTATGACTATAATGGTTTTAAGATTGTTGAACAAGAATATAAATAGGCCTACAGGACTCTCAAACTTGCAATAACATTAATATAATTATTTAATGTCACTTAATATTTCTGCTTTAGTTTAGTTTCAGTTTAGTTTAGAGATGCAGTGCAGAAACAGGCCCTTCAGCCCACCGGGTCCACACCGACCAGCGATCCCCGCACATTAACACTATCCTACACATACGAGGGACAATTTACATTTACACCAAACCAATTAGCCTACAAACATGTGCGTCTTTGGAGTGTGCGAGGAAACCGAAGATCTCAGAGAAAACCCACGCAGGTCACGGGGAGAACGGCACAAACTCCGTGCAGACAGCACCCGTGGTCACCATCGAACCCGGGTCTCTGGCGCTGTAATGCCCCTGTCCCACTTAGGAAACCTGAACGGCAACCTCTGGAGACTTTGCGCCCCACCCAAGGTTTCCGTGCGGTTCCCGGAGGTTTTTTGTCCTCCGGCAACCACCTTCAACTGGCATCGTAACCGGCTTCGACTAAAAAATTACCGATTTTTAAAACGGAAACCACTTTCGACCATTAGGGAGACTGACAAAACCCTCCGGGAACCGCACCGAAACCTTGGGTGGGGCGCAAAGTCTCCAGAGGTTTCCGTTCAGGTTTCCTAAGTGGGACAGGGGCATTAGCCAGCAACTCTACTGCTGCGCCACCACTGTGCCACTGACAGCACAGAATAAAGTAATTTACTTACTTGCAATTGAATTAGCTTCTCATGCTGGCTGCTGCTGTTTTCCCAAACCACATTTAGTTGAGTTACAGCTTCAATCCTGAATCCGGACGTCGGCAATGTGTCTGGACTGAACAGAGTTTCCAGTACCAAATCCGCAGCGTATTCGTACTTGACCAATGCATTGGATGCAAGACCCACAGTTTCTCCTAATGGCAAAATAAATAAATAAGTACATTATAAAAACTTGCAATCATCTTTTAAATATCAAATTTCTTTGATATTTTGGAGAAAAAAAATATTTCCCCCCCATTCCCAAACAAGTATGCTACCTGTTTAAAAATATGAGGGGACTTGTGCAACTAAATCACTATTAATTCACTTGGGTTAGCTTTGAATTTTATGGAAATCTTTTTCTCTCTAATCCTAAAGTAGATTACTTTAATGTATATGAATATATCAAAATAATTAATTCTGTAGACTTTCTTACCATCATCAGTGAAAGGCTCCACACTGAATGGAATCAATACCATAGCATTTTGATTTTTTTAGTAACTTGTTTCTTGGGATCTGAACATCATTGGCAAGTATCATTTATTTGAGAAGATGCTTTTGAGTCATTTTCTTGATTCATTGCACTCGTTAGCCCACATGGTCCACATTGCACTGAAGTCCAATCCAAGTCTGTGGAATTCTCTGCCTCAGAGGGCGGTGGAGGCAGGTTCTCTGGATGCTTTCAAGAGAGAGCTGGATAGGGCTCTTAAAAATAGCGGAGTCAGGGGATATGGGGAGAAGGCAGGAACGGGGTACTGATTGGGGATGATCTGCCATGATCACATTGAATGGCGGTGCTGGCTCGAAGGGCCGAATGGCCTACTCCTGCACCTATTGTCTATTGTCTTATGATGATGGTAGAGCCACAATGTGGTTGGATAGGGAGTTCTAGAAATGAGACCCAGCAGTAATGAAAGATCAGATTCTTGAGTCAACGTGGCGTGCCTCTTGAAGAGGAATATGCAGGCGGTGATCCCATACACCTGCTTTCTTTGTCCTTTCTGGTGGCAGAGGTCATGGAGTTAGGAGGTGATGTTGCAATAGCCTAGGAAAGTAACTGCAGTGGATATTGTAGATGGTACACATTACAGCCACAGTGTGCTGGCGGTGGAGGGAATGAACATTTAGCATGGTGGACATGTTGGCAGTCGTCAAACAGGTGGATGTGTTTTGGATGCTTCATTGGTATATTTGGAACTGCACTAATCCCGTAAAGTGGAGAATATATAACATCACATTCCTGGCTCACGCCCGGCAGGTGATGAAAAAGGGCTGGGATTTTCAGGAGTAACTTTCCACAAGTTACCCACCCTCTGCTCTGTCGTCATAGCCACTGTATTTATGCGGCTGGCCCAAATGAGTCTCTGGTCAGTGATGGCTCCAGTGATGCTGACGGTAATGCCCCTTGCCAATGGTAAATACTTGAGAGGGGAAAGTAAACTTTATAAGAGACAAAGCAATTCATTATGTATCTTTTATAGTGCGTTAAGTCTTCCTGAACCTTGATGGGTTGAACTATGGTATGGTACAGACTGTTTACGCTTTGATGCAAGTATGGAATGTTTCCTTCATTGTATTACAGCACAATATTGCAAAGTCTGAAGTTTCCTTCATTTGACCCATTGATTCATTGTTAAATCATTTGTTTGTGCATAGCTTACCCGTTTTATTCCTCTGCATTGATGCTTAGTTTTGTACATATGTGTTGCAAACTTTAAAAAAAAAAGTATGGTCTAAAATTCAAGTGGATCCAAACTGGGGCACTAGATGGTGCAATTAGTTGGTTAGCTTAGTTTGCTGTCACGTGTACCAAGGTACAGTGAAGAGCTTTTGGTGCGTGCTTACCAGCCAGAGGAAAGGCAATATGTGATTACAATTGTGCCAGCCACAGTGTGCAGATACATGATAAAGGGAATAACAGGAATCATGTTTAGTGCAAGAGAAAGCCAGGGAACTCCAATCCAAGACAGTCTGAGGGTCTCCAATGAAGATGATAGCCGTTCAGGACTGCTCTCTATTTGTGGTAGGATGGTTCAGTAGCATGATAACAGTTGGGAATAAATATTGGTGTCCTGGCATACATTTTGGTAATTGGCTACATGTGTCAATCTGACCAATGTCTCATCACCCTGTGGTTTTTCAAATCCTTTCCTTCAGGTTTGAAAGTCTAGAAATTGGATTGGGTAAACTCAATGTGTGCTCAGCTTGTAAACACGGAAAGACCGTGATAAGAGGTTCTGTCTGAGCATGTTCTCCACTAATTGCATACGTTTCCTGGTTAAGTCGGGCTTTTTCGGAAACTGACAAGTCTCTCCCTCGCCCACCATATTAATAACCATTCTCTGCGACGCTTCTGTCGGCTTCCCTGCTCGTCTGTACATGTGATAATAAAGAACCATTGAAATTTTTACCGGGTTCACTCAAGAACCGATCAAAGCTTCAATGAGCTGACCCGGGAGTTGCCATTGATTGTGGACCTCAGTAAAGACCTGCAATCAATCTAAAAAATAATAATAATCGGGACTTCTCTTCCCTCAATCGGGGACATTGCGTGCAAATGTTACTTGTAGTACAGCAGTATTATAAAGGACCCCACACATCTTCATCATGAACTGTTGACTCTGCTGCCCTCGGGAAAAAGATATTGTAGTATAAGGAGCAGAACGGCCAGGTTTTGCAACATCTTCTTCCCCCGAGCCATCAGACTCTTGAATGCCATGTAATGTGTCGCCACCATTATCTATTTTATCTTTTTATCCATTTTATCTTTCTGTTATTTTGTGTTGCACGGGGAGCCAGATGCAACGAAATTTCGTTCAGAATTGCATTTATTGATGTATTTCTAAATCGGCCTTATCTGAATGTGGCCGATTAGGAAAAGGGGAGATGCAACGAGATCTGGGTGTCATGGTACACCAGTCATTGAAAGTAGGCATGCAGGTGCAGCAGGCTGTGAAGAAAGCGAATGGTATGTTGGCATTCAGAGCAAAAGGATTTGAGTACAAGAGCAGGGAGGTTCTACTGCAGTTGTACAGGGTCTTGGTGAGGCCACACCTGGAGTATTGCGTACAGTTTTGGTCTCCTAATCTAAGGAAAGACATTCTTGCCATAGAGGGAGTACAGAGAAGGTTCACCAGACTGATTCCTGGGATGGCAGGACTTCCATGTGACGAAAGACTGGATAGACTCGGCTTGTACTCGCTGGAATTTAGGAGATTGAGGGGGGATCTTATAGAGGCTTACAAAATTCTTAAGGGGTTGGACAGTCTAGATGCAGGAAGATTATTCCCGATGTTGGGGAACTCCAGAACAAGGGGTCACAGTTTAAGGATAAGGGGGAAGTCTTTTAGGACCGAGATGATAAGATCTTTTTTCACACAGAGAGTGGTGAGTCTGTGGAATTCTCTGCCACATAAGGTAGTTGAGGCCAGTTCATTGGCTATATTTAAGAGGGAGTTAAATGTGGCCCTTGTGGCTAAAGGGATCAGGGGGTATGGAGAGAAGGCAGGTACAGGATACTGAGTTGGATGATCAGCCATGATCATATTGAATGGCGGTGCAGGCTCGAAGGGCCGAATGGCCTACACCTGCACCTATTTTCTATGATTCTAAATGACAACAAAGTTTTGATTGATTGATTGATAAAGAAGTTGCCCATGTAGTTTGAAGAAGGGTCTCGACCCTGAAACATCACTTATCCCTTTTATCCAAAGATGTTGCCTGACTCCCTGAGTAACTCCAGCTTTTTGTGTCTATCTTCAGCCCATGTTGTTGCTTCCTTGATACAAGGAAGTCTCAATTTTGCTTTTTTTTCTATTACCTTCTGACCTGACGTAAAGATAAATCACATCACATAAAACTGGGTAGAATGCAATTTCTTGGTTTGCAGCTGACCACGTTTTCAAGGTTCTCAGTGATAAATCGCAATGCTGGAAACGGCAATGACATGTTACTATTTTTGCGCCGCTCGCCTGTCCAGGAGAAACTCACCTCCAGCATATCGCAGCGTGAAGATCAGTAACACCAGCACACGCTTTCTTGAGGTTTCTGGAGTCCCCATAATCCACCCTCAAGTCACACTTTCATCCAAGAAACAAACCACTTGCCAGTCGACTCTTTCACCGGCTGGTGAAGGGACAGAGAGGAACACGCCGGCTTGGAAAAGCAGAATAGGGTAAGACTGGAGAACGCTGGCGGTCGACCCGGCCAAAGAAATTCATGCAAAAAAGCTTGCGAAATTTGCCGGAACTTGCAAAATGTGCTGAAGGTTTGTGCTTGAGCGAGAGGTGGCCCGATGCGGGCAATGACTCCATGAAGGGGTGCGCACCAGTCAGTGATTGGGAACGACTGTGTGTGTGTAATTGTGTGTGTGTGTTTTAGGTTCTAGGATTTGTCTTCTTCTCTCTTGACTCTACCTACAATAATGAGTCAGTGATTTCTATCTGTGCGTCTATTAAGGTTTTAGCGGTCTGCGACTAGCTTCGTGTTTGGAAAAAAGCTTATTAATATCACCCAGTTTCCCCCCTCTGTAATTGATCTGTGTCTGTGCACAGATCTGCGGTATTCCCGATCAGAAAAAAGCCAGTACATCCGCGTTTTTGCTTAGGCAACAAAAAAAAACACACACAACTGGTGTAACACTTTGAAAGTCCCGAGGAAACAAGACAACTTTCAGAACTGCAGGCTGAGAATTAGTTTTGGAAATTAAGAAAACTTAAACCAGTGTTCAAAAGGGATAAAGAAACACATTAAAAACAGATATATTGAATGTGTACAAGAAGTTGTATAAGAAACAATAGTTCAATAGTGCTTTCAACGCAATTTATTTTCAATATTGTGATCAAAACAATTTTTTTAAATTTAATTTTATTAATACCAGAGTTATTAATCCGGTATTCTTGGGACTGGAGAGCACATTTTCAGAACTATATTATTATGTTAATATTCCAAAGCAGTTCTATTTGACGAGTTGTATAGTGGAATAATACATGTTCTAGTGGCTGGTAAGTTTATGGGGAACAGTATCTAGTGAGTGAGTCTAGTGAGTGATGCGAGATTGGAGCCTCGTTGAGTGGAAGCGAACCTATTTATCACTGTCAAACTGAATATGAAATTCTGCCATCGTCTTACTTCTATCAATACAAGTTATTAGTTAAGACTTCATTTCTACAGAGTTAGTCTTGCATGGTGAAAACAACTGGTCAAATCTTCCTGTTGCTCACAGCATTGAATTACATAGAAACATAGAAAATAGGTGCAGGAGTAGGCCATTCAGCCCTTCGAGCCTGCACTATTGTGAGGGATAAAGTGATTAAACCCCATTAAAGTAAGGAGTTTTAAAGAGAATTCGAACTGAGAGGGGCTGGAGAGAGGATTCTGACACAGCTGTGTCTGAAGGTTGCCAGACCCATCCTTGAGTCCTTGAGTAAGAAGTAATAGCATTGTATAGCGGTAGAAGGGAGTGATGTAGAGAGATCCCTATCAGTGGAATGGAGTGATAGATGGGACCCTTGTCACTATAGCTTAGCTTTAGTACTGATATAGGAGAACTGAGAGGGTTCACTAGGAGGTGAGTAAAACTAGGGTAGGTCATGAGCAACTGAGCATGCTTAATAGAATAAATGAATATTACAACACACCCCTGGTCAAGAAATTGCTCATTACCATGAACATGTTTGAACATGCAATGTATGATATGGGAGGTGTGAGGGGATGTACGGTGGGATGTACCTACAGATTGTGCACCTCCGACCCTGATTGGAGAAGGGTCCGGAGGGGAGGTTGAATGTAAGATTCTGTGTATAAAGGGGGATGACTTCTTTGGCTTCGGGGTGTCTCGAATTGGAGAGGCACCCGGTCTGCAGACTCGTAAAATAAAGAATCTCTTGCTTCCAGGATTTAGTCTTTGAGCATTAATTGTGAGCATAAAGCGTATCTCACAAATTGGGGGCTCGTCCGCGATCGCCACTCCGGCTGCTTGGTGGAGGCAAAGAAGGAGGGGAAGGTGCACCCTGCTGATTTCAGCAGTCTCTGATCTCCTTGCTTGCCATCAGCAGTTTGAGCGAGTGATATTCGGTTGAAAAGACTCGGGAAGCAAGAGGGGGTGTAAGGTAAATACGTACGGGACGGTCGAGCGATTCTTGTGCACAGGACCCAGGTAAGAAAAGCGACTATTAAGTATTACCTGGGCGGCCGGGGTCTGTCGGACGGGAATAGTCCGACGAGACGATGGGAAACCGGAACGGGAAAAGTAAGGGTCCGGGGAAACCTGGATGGGAAACCGGAACGGGAAAAGTAAGGGTCCGGGGAACCTGGTTGAGGCTCATACTGATATGGAGCCTAACATTCCGCCCGATAGTCCGTTGGGGCGAATGTTGGATGGGATGAAGGGAACACCCGGGGTAAGAGTAAGGAAACTATGATAAAGTTTTGTTACTTTGAGTGGCCAAAGGAGCCTATTCGAGGGAGCGCAGTGTGGTGGCCGCGGTTGGGTTCAAATGAGGACTGGGTGAGACAGGCGTTGAATGTTTTTGTGAATGATAGACAAACGCCGAATCAAATAGAAAAGGAATATGCCCAGTGCTGGAAACCCAATAATGGGATGTTTCCGTTAAAGACGGAAAGAGAGCAGGATGAACCTGACTGGCCACCAATTGGTGATGATCACCTACGGAGACTGCCCCCGCCATATGAATCCCAGCCCCCAAATATATCCCCATCAGCGCCGGCTGCATCTGCCCAGGAGGTCCCACTAAGCCAGAGCGGATCGGCAGTAAACCTGTCCGCTCTTGTCTCAGAAGAGACAGATAATAGCGAATTACAGAAAGTAGAATGTGAAGGAGAGAGAGCCAGTCAGATAAGGAAGAGAAAATAAAAAGTGAGGACAAGGATGGGACGGGTGTCCCAGGCAGTAGTCGGAGGACGCGATCTCAAACGAGGGCAGCGGAACAGAGATTAGACCGATCTGTTCAAATGAAGCCCCTCAGGGAGGTCCCTTTAGGGGGAAATGCCGGGGGGATGGGATTTGTAAATGTGCCTCTCACCAGTATGGGGGTGAGGAACTTTAAAAAGGAGATGAAAAGTTTATTGGAAGACCCCTTGGGACTGGCTGAACAAATAGATCAGTTCCTAGGGCCAAAAATGTTTTTATGAAAAATATTGAGTTGTTTCAAACAATCTCATTGAAGTAAGAATGGAACTAATGTGATGTGTGTGTAAAAACCGGTTTTGTATGAATGAGGAAGTTTGTATATGTGATAGGTTTGTTTGCTGTGGGCCACATGTTGTAAGGGTATGTGTGTGTGTTCCTTTAAGAAATTGTAAGCAATGGGGGAGGTTATTGTAAGGTAACGGACAACGCTTTGTATCATCGCAACTTAAAAAGGGGAAGTTGGAAAATGTAGGTTGCTTGGCTTCTATAGATTTCTTTTCAGTAAAGTTAATTTGGAAAATTGTTAGTTGTATGTATTTAAACTAGGAATTGGAATTTGAGAATTGTAGGGGGAATGGTTTGAACAAAATTAGAAATAAGTTAATTGCTGAACAACAAGCAGCTTTTATGGTTTGTTTAGATAAACATTCTGGTTGGAGAAGGGTAATAAATTAATGGGGCCCAGGGAAAAAAAGGAGTTGGCAGACAATGATGTCAATTAGGGGAAGTTTGTTTACTTCAGAAGAAAGACAGATGGTCAGACAGGCAGGAGAAGGGGTTACAGGCTCAAGCGGGAGCAGTAAAATATCCCATTACTGCGCCTGATTGGAGTAACCAAACAGAAGAAGTATGAGAGATCTCAGGGAGATAATAATCAAGGGAATCAGAGAAGCCGTTCCCAAGGGACAGAATTTCGAACGGGCTTTTGAGAATCAGCAGAACAAGGACGAACCTCCGACAGTGTTCTTACAAAGGTTAAGGAGGAATGTCCAGCAGTATTCGGGGATAGACCCTGATTCAGACGCAGGTCAGCAGTTGCTAAAGGTTAATTTTGTAACAAAATCATGGCCAGATATTAGAAAGAAATTGGAAAAATTGGAAGATTGGAATGAAAAAACCATTGAATCAATTGTTAACAGAGGCTCAAAAGGTATATGTAAGACGGGATGAGGAGAAACAGAAGGGAAAGGCAAAAATGATGTTGCAAGCAGTACAGCAAGGAGTACAGAAGGGGGGAATCGAAGGTGATAGAAGGCCGGGTGCTCATGGAGACCGGGGAAGGGGAAGCGGTAGTATTAGAGGACGAGGAAGAGGTGAATGGGGGGACCGAAGTTGGGGGTCCCCGGGAAAACAAGGAACAAGAATCAAGAAGATGGTACACGGGGCCACCCCGGTGTTATTATTGTAAAGAGGAGGGTCATTTCAGGAGGAATGTCCCAAGCGACAACGGGAGGTGCAGTCGTACGCACTCATGGAGGAAGAATAGGGAGGTCAGGGGTTCCGCTCCCTGGGGTGTATGGGATACACACGGGAACCTCTGGTAAACTTGAGATTAGGACCCCAGGGAGAGGATATGATATTTATGGTAGATTCGGGAGCAGAGAGATCGAGTGTAACTAAGGTACCGGAAGGAATGAGATTGGGAAAAAAACAGGTTAGGATCTCAGGGGTAGAAGGGAAAGTGATGACATTACCCGAGGTAGAAGGGGTGGTGGTAAAATATGAGAATCGGGAAACTACGGAAGATTTAATCTTGGTACCCCAGGCAGGGATAAATTTGATGGGGAGGGATTTACAAATCCAATTAGGAATGGGAACAGCCCCCGTAGGGGGACAGATAATAGTCCAATTGTATAAATTGACCACAGAGGACGAGGGAAGAATAGTCCCGCAGGTGTGGGCCAAGGAAGGAAACCGGGGAGGGCTGCAGATCCCACCCTTGAAAATAGCTCTGAAAAAAGAAAGTGAGATAGTACGGGTAAGGCAATATCCAATTTCTATGGAAGGAAGGAGAGGACTTCAGCCAATTATAGAGAACTTACTAAAGGACGGTATATTAGAGAGTTGTATGTCCCCATATAACACCCCCGTACTCCCCGTAAGGAAGACCGACGGGACGTTCAGATTGGTCCAGGATCTCAGGGAATTAAATAAGGTAGTTAGAACGTGACACCCGGTGGTCCCGAACCCGTATACCATAATGGGACGGATACCCCCGAATCACAAGTGGTTCAGTGTGGTAGATTTAAAAGATGCTTTTTGGAGCTGTCCCCGTAGCTGAAGAGAGCAGGGACCTTTTTGTGTTTGAATGGGAAAACCCAGAGACCCAAAGGAAACAGCAGTATCGGTGGACTGCGCTCCCTCAGGGATTTACAGAGTCCCCGAACCTGTTTGGACAGATATTAGAACAAGTATTAGAGGACGTCCCGAGGACTGATGAGACACAGCTGTTGCAGTATGTGGACGACCTATTACTATCAGGGGAAGAAGAGGAGGCAGTTAGGGACGCAACAATAACCCTCCTGAACTTTCTGGGGGAAAAGGGGTTGAGAGTGTCTAAAAGTAAATTACAGTTTGTAGAACGAGAAGTTAAATATCTAGGACACCCGATAAGCGATGGGAAAAGGAGAATAAACCCGGAAAGGATAACGGGAATTACCGGACTGCCAGTGCCGAAGAATAAGAAGGAGATTAGGAAGTTTCTTGGACTGATTGGATATTGTAGATTATGGATAGATGACTATACCCGACAGGTTAGGTTTCTATATGATAAATTAGGTGAAGAAAACGACAAAGTAAAGTGGGAATCCGGGGACGAACACCAGTTTAGGAAACTAAAGAACAGTTTAATCACTGCCCTGTACTGGCTCTCCCATCTATTGACCAGCCATTCCATCTTTTTGTGAATGCAGAAAATGGAATTGCGCTGGGAGTACTAACCCAAGAGAAAGGAGGGAAGCGGCAGCCCGTTGCGTTCCTCTCCAAACTCTTGGATCCAGTATCGCGGCGATGGCCAGTATGTATTCAAGCGGTAGCGGCAACAGCAGGTGTTAGTGGAGGAAAGTAGGAAATTGACGTTTGGAGGAACTCTGGTGGTGTCCACTCCCCACACGGTCCGGACGATACTAACTCAGAAGTCCAGTCGGTGGTTGACGGATTCTAGAATCTTGAAGTATGAGGTTATACTTATGGAAAAGAATGTTTTGACCATAGTAACGGATAAAAACCTAAATCCCTCTCAGTTTTTGTACTCGGCAGGTGCTGAGCAGGAAGGGGAGTTACCAGAACATGATTGTAGTGAGATAATAGAACTTCAGACAAAGAGTAGGGAAGATTTAGAAGAACGACCGCTTGAGACAGGGGAGAAGTAGTTTATTGATGGTTCTTTCCCGATGCATAGACGGAAAAAGGTATAGTGGGTATGCTATAATAACCGGAGAAGGGTTTGAAAAAGTGGAAGCAGGCGGTGTGTGGTTGTGTAGTGTGTCAAAGGGTGAATAAGAAGGTAATGAGAGCTGTCCCAGGGGGAGGACAACAATTGGCCATTAGACCCTTCCAGAGAATACAGGTAGACTTCACAGAATTACCAAAAGTACAGCAGTGGAAATATCTTCTGGTTATAGTGGATCACTTCACCAGGTGGGTAGAGGCATTTCCCACGATAAATGCCACTGCCCAGGCAGTCACTAAGATACTGCTGGAACAAATCATCCCACGATATGGAGTAATTGAATCCATAGACTCAGATCGAGGAACACATTTTGCTTCCAAGGTGCACCTATTAATTTGTCGCGCCTTGGGAATAAACTGGAAGCTGCATACTCCATGGCACCCCCAGAGTTCGGGGAGAGTGGAGCGGATGAATGCCACTCTAAAAATTCAGATAACTAAATTAATGGAGGAGACAGGGTTACCCTGGACTAAATGTCTACCAATTGCTCTATTGCGAATACGGACGGCACCACGAAAGGATACTGCGGTGTCTCCCTATGAAATGTTGTTTGGATTGCCTTATTTTGGGAAGGTGGAAGGCACACCAACCTTTGAGGGAGGTGATGTATTCCTGAGGAACTATTTACTGGCAGTGTCTCGTTCCCTTACAGAATTAAAAGCTAAAGGATTATTGGCTCAAAGCCCACCACTCAACTTTCCAATACATGGTGTAAAGGCCGGCGACTGGGTACTGGTCAAGAATTGGAAGGAGGAGAAACTCCAGCCCAGGTGGACCGGACCGTACCTAGTATTACTGACAACCGAGACAGCAATACGAACAAAAGAAAAAGGGTGGACCCACGCGATCCGGGTTAAAGGACCCGTCGATACACCCGTTCCTGAGGAGGAGGAACAGTGGATGGTGAAGCCAGGAAGCAAACCCCTAACAGTAATTTAAAAAAAACAGCATTGAATGTATAACTGACAGTATGAAAGGAGCAGTCATGGTATTGTTTGCTTTGTATGTAATTGTGGTAAAAGGTATTAATAATTGTGATAAATGTTATCATCCTATCCAATACAGAGGGTGAACAACCAGATCATTTACCTATCATTCCCATGTGAACAAAGTATGCCATGACCGAAAGACTAGAACCATTTGTAAAGAGGGGGGAAAGGAGTATTTGATGGCAGGCAATAGGGGGTATATAGCGAAGTTTGGGCCCGTTACCTGCCCAAGGGGAGAGAGATGGGTTTGTGTACAGTTAGTTTTCCCTTCTCAGATCGTAAAATGGGCAATAGATAAGACGAAGGAGGAAGTAATAAAAGAGGTTACAGAGGTAGTAGTCACTAAGCCTCCCCCTCCCCCACATACTCAGCCTCAAATGCACCAGACACTGTACGAAGAGATAAAGAAGCAGAACGAGATCCCTGAAGGAGAAAAAAAACCTGTTTGTGGACTTGGCCACCCGGATAGCTGGGACCCTGAATGTGACTAACTGTTGGGTCGGCGGAGGACCACTGATGAATTCACGTTGGCCGTGGAGGGGATCCATTGTTGAAATATGGGACCTGATGGGGTTGAACCTGACAGTTGGACAAGACCGAGATCCCCAGGTATGGGTCCTGGCAGACGCTCCGGTCGGGACTGAGTGTATCGCTAGGCCCTGGGCAAAGGATGCCGTCCTAGTAGGCAGCAGCCCCTGCCAGCGCATCGTCACCCAGTGGCCAAATCAGTCCCGAGTGTGGTGGCCAGAGGAGCCTAAATGGTATCTAACTAAGAAATATGGGAAAAACTGCGCTATCCGGATGGAGATCGATGGAGTGGAATCGGCTGGACTATGGAACTGCACCGGGAATAACCCTTATCAGGGGATCCCAGTATTGCGAGATATATGGAACAAGGTTGCCTCTAGTGGACCGGCCCCTGAAGGACTGTTATGGATATGCGGATACAAGGCATACTCGGTGTTACCGATGAATTGGAGTGGGACTTGTTTTATTGGACTGGTACAACCTGGATTTTTCCTGTTAAACACCAAAGAAGGCCGGTCGTTAGGAACACCTGTATTTGATGACCTATATCGGAAAAAGAGGAAAATAGACATTGGGGAATGGGAAGATGACGAATGGCCACCAGCAAGAATCATCTCATACTACGGACCAGCCACTTGGGCACAGGATGGATCCTGGGGTTACCGAACACCAGTAGACATGTTAAACCGGATCATAAGGCTTCAGGCAGTACTGGAGGTAATTACCAACCAAACTGCGGGGGCGCTGGAAATGCTGGCAAAGCAGCAGACGCAGATGAGAGCAACGATATACCAGAACAGGTTAGCCCTAGATTACCTCCTGGCAGAAGAAGGAGGGGTATGCGGGAAATTCAACCTCTCTAATTGCTGTTTGAACATCGATGATAATGGACAGGCAGTGATGGACATATCAGAAGGGATCCGTAAGTTGGCACATGTTCCAATACAGAAGTGGCATTCGATTATGGGAACCCAATGGTGGGAATCCATCCTCGGAGGAACCTGGTGAACGGTGGGACTTGTGTTTTCTATGTGCAGAGGCTGGACTGATCTTTATCCCCTGTTGCATCCCTTGTTTTAGGAACTTATTACCAGAAGCATGTCAGATGCAGGCTGTAGTCATGCCTATGGGAGAGAAAGGGGAAATACAGAAAATAATGATAATGCGGCCAGGGGAGGTTTATGATTTACAGGAAGAGAAGGTTAGACAATGTTACGTCAGTTCGAGTTGAGGGAACTTAAAATGAGGGTTTAATCAGTGTATGTGTAGCAAAAGAAAAAGGGAGGATTGTGAGGGATAAAGTGATTAAACCCCATTAAAGTAAGGAGTTTTAAAGAGAATTCGAACTGAGAGGGGCTGGAGAGAGGATTCTGACACAGCTGTGTCTGAAGGTTGCCAGACCCATCCTTGAGTCCTTGAGTAAGAAGTAATAGCATTGTATAGCGGTAGAAGGGAGTGATGTAGAGAGATCCCTATCAGTGGAAAGGAGTGATAGATGGGACCCTTGTCACTATAGCTTAGCTTTAGTACTGATATAGGAGAACTGAGAGGGTTCACTAGGAGGTGAGTAAAACTAGGGTAGGTCATGAGCAACTGAGCATGCTTAATAGAATAAATGAATATTACAACACACCCCTGGTCAAGAAATTGCTCATTACCATGAACATGTTTGAACATGCAATGTATGATATGGGAGGTGCGAGGGGATGTACGGTGGGATGTACCTCCAGATTGTGCACCTCCGACCCTGATTGGAGAAGGGTCCGGAGGGGAGGTTGAATGTAAGATTCTGTGTATAAAGGGGGATGACTTCTTTGGCTTCGGGGTGTCTCGAATTGGAGAGGCACCCGGTCTGCAGACTCGTAAAATAAAGAATCTCTTGCTTCCAGGATTTAGTCTTTGAGCATTAATTGTGAGCATAAAGCGTATCTCACACTATGATCATGGCTGATCATCCAACTCAGTATCCTGTACCTACCTTCTCTCCATACCCCCTGATCCCTTTAGCCACAAGGGCCACATCTAACTCCCTCTTAAATATAGCCAATGAACCGGCCTCAACTACCTTCTGTGGCAGAGAATTCCACAGATTCACCAGTCTCTGTGTGAAAAATGTTTTTCTCATCTCGGTCCTAAAAGACTTCCCCCTTATTCTTAAACTGTGACCCCTTGTTCTGGACTTCCCCAACATCGGGAACAATCTCCTTGCATCTAGCCTGTCCAACCCCTTAAGAATTTTGTAAGTTTCTATAAGATCCCCCCTCAATCTTCTAAATTTTAGCGAGTACAAGCCGAATTAATGATTCCCTACAATTGTGAGAAGTGGTTTGTGTCTCATGGGATAGGAAGACATTTATAAAGATCATGGCATAAGATCTAACATATACTGTAGTTAGGTGGAATTAATCAAGAAAATATTTTCTATCAATAAGGTATTACACATGCAGCACTATTGATGTTCTTTTATAGTCCGGAGTTGAAAGATTAAAATGTCAATGTGATTGATTTTCATGGGTTAATTATAAACAATGTTGATGGTCTCTAGGCATGGATTGAAATCTATTTTTCTGCTTATCGTGCAATTCTGAAGAATGTTACAATTACACACAATATCTGCATTCGAAAACAAAGATGTAACAAACCCACCAGCTGCCAAGAGTATTCTGACCCAGTGCTCAAAAGCCAAATAAAGCATGTGAACAATCCTACAGTACATTCAACTTTACTCCGACTATTTTTCTAAAGCATTGAAGGATTAGGCAGGGTATTTATTTGCGAACTGCAGTGTCTAACTAGTTAGTGGTTTATAACCTCCGATATGCTCATTTGTAATGGAAATTACTGGCAATTGGGTAGGAAAATGCCAGCATTACATTAATCAAAAATAACTACAGTTCCAAAAGTGATTGTTGTCACATCTACAAATAAATTACTTTAAAATGTAACAATATGGCCTATGTTCTTACAGAGGACTAGTGAAGATGCAGTGTATTGATAGTATGATAATTTAAGGAAGGACATTCTTGCTATTGAGGGAGTGCAGCGTAGGTTTACCAGGTTAATTCCCGGGATGGCGGGACTGTCATATGCTGAGAGAATGGAGCAGCTGGGCCTGTACACTCTGGGGTTTGGAAGGATGAGAGGGGATCTCATTGAAACATATAAGATTGTTAAGGGCTTGGACAGACCAGAGGCAGGAAACATGTTCCCGATGTTGGGGGAGTCCAGAACCAGGGGCCACAGTTTAAGAATAAGGGGTAAGCCATTTAGAACGGAGACAAGGAAACACTTTTTCTCACAGAGAGTGGTGATTCTGTGGAATTCTCTGCCTCGGAGGGTGGTGGAGGCAGGTTCTCTGGATGTTTTCAAGAGAGAGCTAGATAGGGCTCTTAAAAATAGCAGAGCCAGGGGATATGGGGAGAAGGCAGGAACAGGGTACTGATTGGAGATGATCAGCCATGATCACATTGAATGGCGGAGCTGGCTCGAAGGGCCATATGGCCTACTCCTGCACCTGTTGTCTATTGTCTATTGTCTATGTGAATAAAGTTCAGCAACTTGACAAATTAACTTGCAATGAAATCTGATAGTTAGATAATTGCCCAAGCTATTTTGCAATTTGAGATTACTGATCATATTCACTCATATTCACATTGGGGACGCCTGGAACTTGACTACATCATTACATCCAGCCAATCCCTGAATAAAAGGTGTGAAATACTTAACATCTCACAGAAATTGTTAGCACTTATATCTTTGGAGGAGCAGAGACTGCTCAAATCCTTGTGCACCTTCTATCCATGTACCTTCACCTTTTCCTGCGAGTGTGCGCCTGGATCTCTCTGTACATCAGCATTCTAAGGCCTCGCTGCACTTAATATTCTGCTTTCCAATCTTCCTCCCAAATAGATAACCTCACAATGCCCCAATTATACCACATGTGGCAAGTTTTTGCCCACTTGCTTATTTCCTTTGTCGGTTCTTCATATTACCCTCATGACTCGCTTTTCTACATATCTTTGCATTTTCATGAAGATCTGACCAATACAGTCAGTCTTTTCACACATCCTTAATATAGGTAGTAATTAGTTAAAGTCCAGCACTGATTTATGTAACATCTCATGTTGCATCTTACCTATATGAAGATAACCATTTGATCCCTATTCTGTTTTCATTAAATTATCTAACTCTCTATCCGTGGTATTTGTGCAAGTGTATGCTTACCAGTAGAAAGGTTACTAAACACCAAGGGCAATTTGTTGTCTGCTTGCTTCCTTGGTGATAATTCTAAATAGTCTCCTGTTATTGATTCTTCAACAATATCCGGCATTATTCTTAAGCGAATTATGATGATGGTTAGTTAATACTTCCTTTCAAGTATGCGGTTAGTTAATACAAATAATCAGTTAGACCCTGTTTGTGCTGGCTATTTCTGAACAACCTGCATTTACAAATGTTCCTTTATTTTAGCCTGAAGTGTGAAAATTAAGCATTCATTTATATCTGACAAAATAACTGGTCAGTAATTGCCCATTTCCTCAGTCTGGAATAAACTTTATTTAACCATAAGTTCATAATTTTTTAGGGGTTATGGGGAGAAGGCAGGAGAATGGGATTAGGAGGGAGGGATAGGTCAGCCATGATTGAATGGCGGAGTAGACTTGATGGGATGAATGGCCTAATTCTGCTCCTATCACCTGTGAACTTGTGAACTGACAGTGCCTCCTCTCGAGGCAAAGTTGAACTGCAGGGAAAATCCCAATATTAGCACACCTCTTCCTTCGAAGACCAGGACTGAGCTGCCGGGGGAAGCCCAAGATCGCCAGAGCCTAAGCACATGTGCCCTGATAGCCAGGGACAGCGCCCATGAGGTCTTAAACTTTCTTAATAAAATATATATGTGAGTACACCCTACTGTGGGTGTTGGTGAGGTCACGGCTGAACCCAGCGTCATTCCCAATGCCACTAGGATTACGTTTAACCTAACTATTGGGAGAGAAGCACAAGGAATCATTTGGAAGTAGGGTTGTCAACATTAAGGGACATGTTGTTGTGAATGAGATCACAATAAGCTTGGTCTAACTGAGGTTTTGGAGCGGCAGAGAATCTGTTGGGCAACACTGTCTCTTAAAATTGTGGAAAATATATGACCTAAGTGAAAGAGGGAAATAAAAAATGAAAATAAGATTTGTCAATTACCAATTTCTGAAATCTGACCCTTTTTGGAAGAAATTTGGTTTATTACTATTACATTCAAAGGGGTTCTAAATGCAATGATTCAGCCATTCAATAAAAATATCTAATAGATAAAGTTTTTTTTTGAGTATTAGCTCTTCAATCCATTTTCTCAGAAGACAAACATTTCCCGTACCCCTAATGTGTGGGGAGGAACCGCAGAATGCTGGTTTACACCAAAGATAGTCACAAATTGCTGGAGTAACTCAGTGGGACAGGCAGCATCTCTGAAGAGAAGGAATGGGTGATGTTTCGGGTCGAAAGGATCCGAAACATCACCCATTCCTTTTCTCCAGAGATGACTTAAGTCAGGTGATCAGACACATTTCCTGCCTTGGATAAGACAATATTGTATTCTGAGTGTCATAGGCAATGGAGTAAGTATGAGGATCCATGCCTGAGAGAGACTTGATGTTAAGGACCCAATCCTGATATTGACAGGACCCAAGGATTCAGGCCTGACATCAGCTGGACCCTGAGGCCTAATCAGCTAAGGACGTTGTTTCCAGCTGGGATGAATATTGGCTGAATCCCAAGCATCTCAAACCAAGACTGATGGCATATGGTTCAACCTATGGAGGTACACCACAGAATTAAAGTAATCCAAACTGCGGCAGTTAAAATGCAGTATGCAGATGATGACTCCATTTACACATGTCCAGAGGCTAAACTCCAGGACAGTATCAACTGATGCATGCAAGAGGATAAGCTTACGCTCAATGCAAATAAGACCAAAGTCCTTTATTGACCTGCCCCACTGCACCTCAAACGATAAAGGTTCCCAATGAGAAAATGTAAACTGTGTCCCTTATCTCAAGAGCCCACTCTCAGTAATGTCAGATATTGATGATAACATTTACCATACCTTTAATGCACAAATGCAAACCTGGGTCAATTGAGGAAAATGTTTTTTTAAGATCAAGAACCCATACCTGGCGCACAACTTGTGGTCAAACGGGCAGCAGTGATCTCTGTGATCTCTATCTTATTTTATCCCTCTGAGATCTGGACTATCTACTGCAAGTATCTCAATGCACTAGAAAAAATACTATCAATGCTCTCTTGGTGGTGGGGTGGTGGAATTGTCCAGGTTGAAATCCTGCATCAGGACAAAGGGTGGGGGGGGTGGTGGGGGGAGAGAGAAGAGGGGAGAGAGGGGGAGAGAGGGGGAGAAGAGGGGGAGAGGGGGAGAGAGGGGGGAGGAGAGGGGGGGAGAGGGGGGAGGAGGGGGGAGAGAGGGGAGAGAGGAGGGAGAGAGAGGGGAGAGAGAGAGAGAGGAGAGAGAGAGAGAGAGGAGAGAGAGAGAGGAGAGAGAGAGAGAGGGAGAGAGAGAGAGGGAGGGGAGAGAGAGAGAGGGAGAGAGAGAGAGGGGAGAGAGAGAGAGGGAGAGAGAGAGAGAGAGGGAGAGAGAGAGGAGAGGAGAGAGAGAGAGGTTCGAGAGCGGAGAGAGAGAGAGAGAGAGAGAAGAGAGGAGAGAGAGAGAGAGAGAGAGAGAGGAGATAATGGGTTCGGAACTCTGCCAACTTTGTGACAATTTTGTTATCCTTTCATAAGCTTAACATTTCACGCTCTCAGATAAATGAAATCTTTCTCGCTCTGCTCTTGATCTTATTAGGAATTGGAATGAATGTTCTCGTTTCATGTGCTAACACCAAATTCAACCTCCAACATGATAGAAACATAGAAAATAGGTGCAGGAGTAGGCCATTCGGCCATTCAATATGATCATGGCTGAGGTCTGCAATCCCATAGAATATTTCAGAAACATTTTCAGAAGTCATAAATTTAAAAGAATTATTTTTAAGTACACACAATGCAATCATACAATGTTTTACAAATATTTGTTAACATCTAGGTACATATTGATCTCAGAATTACAAACGTGACATTTATCAAAATGTTGTAATTTTCATTTACCAGCTATTAGGAATAGAAACATTGAATTTTAATACAGTGTAAAGGACAATATTCACGAAGGAAAAACATGCATTTATAGTTTTTTCTCTGAACATTAATATATATCCTAAAGTTCTCCAATAAACTACTTGCACTTTCAATGGAGGGAAAAGTGGTATCCAATTTGTGAACCTTAATGTTAATTTCCTAATGTCAAATTGTTTAATAAAAAAAATTATTCTTTATGTCTCTTGTATTACACAGAATTTATTCAGATTAGGAATGAATAAATCTATTTAATTTTGGGGATAATGACGATTACTATAAACTCAATGAAACTGATGGACGTCAATTTTCTGGGCACCTGTTCAAATCAAATAAATCTATGACATTAATCTGAAATAGAATGCCCAATAAGCAAATGTATACTTTGCAATAAATGCAGATTGATTTACAATATTAATCATTGAAACATTGGAAATATTTGCTTATTTCTGCTGTAATATTTATAACCTGAATGTCTTTTATTTTAGTTTATTGATACACCGGGGAAACAGGCCCTTCGGCCCACCAAGGTGAAGACGACCAGCGATCCCCGCACACTAACACTATCCTACACACACCAGGGGCAATTTACAATGATATCAAGCCAATTAACCTACAAACCTACAATACGTCGTTGGAGTGTGGGAGGAAACCGGAGCACCCGGAGGAAACCCACGCAGGTCACGGGGAGAACGTACAAACTCCATACAGACAGCATCCGTGATCAGGGTCGAACCCGGCGCCATAAGGCTGCAACTCTACTGCTTATGTAATGGGATCTGCTAAATTTATCTGAAAACTGACAACTGCATCTTTACAAATATTAGTAATATAATCAAAACATTGTTTTATCATGTTACATTTTCAAGATGTTTCTATTCAGACTTCCATCATTAATATAAATCAATTCGTCACTTTTCTTGAATAGCTTCATTTTGATTCAGGATTCTTGCATTGTTCTGGGACTTCCTGTCTTCCATTATTTGGCGTCTCGGGACTCTTGCTTCTATGAATCAGTAGAACTTCTGCACTTCCTATGTGATCTGGAGAGAAGAAATGTAAGTATATTAAGAGCAAAAGGGTAAGTAGGAAGAGAATAGGTCTCTTTAAGGGTTCAACGTGGTCATCTATGTGTGGAGCCATGGGAAATTGGCAAGAACCTGTCTCATCTGTCTTTACCATGGAGAAGGTTTTGGAAACCAAGGATCAGCCAAGGAAGCCAATTCCACCTCAATGCAGAAAATGAACAAAAGATTGCTCAGGAGGGGCGAGGGGTGATAAATTACACAATCATCAGATGGAAAATAATTTATTATTTATGAGCAAATGACAGTTTTGTTACGTTAATAAAATGAAATGCAGCAGGAACAATCTTTGTTGGCTCTGGGAGCATCGTTTCACAAATTTTTGGGCGCCATTTTAACTCTGGATCCAGCTGACAATGTTCATCGAGTAAACTATTAACAACAAAGCATTTCTGAAGAATGAACATGATATCAGAATTAAGAATCAGTTTTAAGAATAAGGGGTAGGCCATTTAGGACTGAGATGAGGAAAAATGTCTTCACCCCTAGAGTAGTGAATCTGTGGAATTCTCTATCACAGAAGGCAGTGGAGGCCAATTCACTGGATGTTTTCAAGAGAGAGATTTATCTCTTAGAACTAAAGGAATCAAGGGATATGGGGAAAAAGCAGGAATGGGGAACTGATTTTAGATCAGCCATGATCATATTGAATGGTGGTGCTGGCTCAAAGGGAGGAATGGCCTACACCTGCACTTATTTTCTATGTTTCTATCAGGGTCATCGTGAACATGTGCAGTTTTCACCGATGACACCGAATGTCATTCTTATTTATCAGCATTAACATGAGCAAACAATGTCTATTTACTTAAAGGCTCATGAGAACCAAGAGCTGATATGATTAACTGACCAAGACTGGAATGGGCAGTTGGCCCAGATGAGATGGATCATTAGGTAAGTTTGACACATCTTGCCAGCCAGACTTGGCGCAGGTCATTTCTAACCCTAGATGATATAAAGTGCCCTAGGCCCAACCACTTCATTAATGACATTCACTATATTTTAACAAAATAAGTGCAATATAATTGCAACAATATTCACTTTTATTCACAAACGTGGTTAGAATGAAGGAACTGCAGATGCTAGTTTAGGCCGAAGGTAGGCACAAAGTGCTGGAGTAACTCAGCAGGACTGCTAGCATCTCTGGAGAGAAGGAATGGGTGAAGTTTCGGGTCGAGACCCTTCTTCAGTCTGTTTCTGTGCTATATTCCATGTTCTATGTAACATTCTTCATGCAATAGAGCAATGTATCAGCAGAAGGTTGTGATTTTGTAATGAAAATGTCGCCCTACAGCAGGTCATCTGTGACCAGCGTGTTTGACATGCAAATCTCTGAGGCACTCAGATTGCTAGATCACTTTGCTGACATCTGCGATTTCATAAGGCATAAGATCCTGGAATGGATGCTGGAATAGATGATTTGGAAACAGGACCTTCGGCCCACCGAGTCCAGGCCGACTAGTGACCGATCACCCAGGACAGTAGCACCATTCTACACACTAGGGACTATCTAGAATTTTACATAAGCCAATTAAACTGGACAGGTTTGGAGGGATATGGGCCAAATGCAGGAAAGTGGGACTAGCATTTTGTCAGTTCACATTCTTGATCAATGGTGTTTTATCATTAATGTCTTATTATTATTAATGTTTAGTGTTTTCTGAGTCATTCGTAACTGTCACTGTATGTCATGTTGTTACTTGTGGGTGGAGCACCAAGGCAAATTCCTTGTATGTGAATACTTGGCCAATAAACTTACTTACTTAGTGTAGCTGGGACATGTTGGTCAGTTTGGGCAGGTTGGGCTGAAAGGGCCTGTTTCCACACTGTATGACTTTGAATAACCTCCCCATATATTACAACATGGTAAAATGGCAAGTAAATTGAACAGGGGGTACACAAAAGGCTGGAGAAACTCAGCGGGTGCAGCAGCATCTAAGGAGCGAAGGAGATAGGCGACGTTTCGGGTCGAGACCCTTCTTCAGACTGGTCAGGGATCAGGGAAACGAGAGATATAGATGGTGATGTGGAGAGATAAAGAACAATGAATGAAAGATATGCAAAAAAGTATCGATGATAAAGGGAACAAGTCATTGTAAGCTGTTTGTGGTGTGAAAATGAGAAGCTAGTGCGATTAGGGTAGGGGAGGGAGATAGAGATAGAGGGAATGCCAGGGCCCGAGGGCTGAGGGAGAGGTGGGAATGGGAGGAGACAGCAAGGGTTAACAGAATTGAGAAAATTCAAGTAAATTGAACAGATTTGTTAAATCTCGTCTTGCACTTGAAAAATGTTATGTTTTCTCCCCCTCATCCAGTTCGGTCTTGTAAATAAATCTACCCATTTTACAATGGTTTATCATTTTTTTCACGGTGTTTAGTGCCTCTCTTGTTATGGTTTGGTGATTTGAATGCATGGATCAGTACGAAGGAGAGTTACTTGCACCGTCAGTGTCCCAGAAACATGCTCTGGGCTCAGTCTTTATAGTGGAAGAGAATACTAATCCCTTATCAAAGATCTACCAGGACGAAACAGAAAAAGATGTGAAAGCTGGAATAATAGCAAATATAAAGACCTCATATTATGCAGGGCACAGTTTGACCTGCAGTAAGTCCATATACCACACCACTATGAGATCAGAACGTTGACAATTTGATCCTGCGTAAAGAAATTCTGCAATTTTACTTGTTAAATTGTTGAATGCTCATTTTAGTTTAGTTTAGTTTAGTTTAGTTTAGTTTAGAGATACAGCACAGAAACAGGCCCTTCAGCCCACCGTGAACGCACCGACCAGCGATCCCCCCACATTAACACTATCGTACACACACTAGGGACAATTTACACTTATACCAAGCCAATCAATCCTGGGCATCTTTGGAGTGTGGGAGGAAACCAAAAGATCTCGGAGAAAATCCACATAGGTCGCGGAGAGAACGTACAAACTCGTACAGATCGGGATCGAACCCGGGTCTCCGGTGCTGCAAGCGCTGTGCGGCAGCCACTCCACCGCTGAGCCACGTTAAGTCTGAGAAGCTTCACTTACCTGGTTGGTCTTCTTCAATATTTTCTGGCTTCTTTTTGAGATAATACCTGCAAAAGCGTAACACAATTTAAAAAAAAATCACATTAGAAGAAGCAGTAAAGACTACATTTTGACAGCATAGTTGCCCAGCATTTGCTGCAGGAGAAATTCAATTCTCTCAGAATATTATCATTCATTAACTTTATTTACATTGTCAAGAGCTTTTAATTGTCATAGGTACAGACAATGGAACAATTAAATTCTTATTTGCAGCAGCTTAACAGGTCCATCAACACGATAATACACAAATAAATATATAATCATTCAATAATAAAATTAATTAAAATAATAATGCAAGGTAACCATAATAGCGCAACCAAAAACACAGTTCATGGAAAATCATAAATGCTGAGGCAGTGGTTAGTATTGATCTGTATCAAGAGCTTGCTGGT
This sequence comes from Okamejei kenojei, assembly GCA_035221665.1. Classification (NCBI taxonomy): domain Eukaryota; kingdom Metazoa; phylum Chordata; class Chondrichthyes; order Rajiformes; family Rajidae; genus Okamejei; species Okamejei kenojei. The sequence continues at coordinate 14,755,718 of CM069165.1, forward strand.
TGCTAGGAAGAAGCCATTTCTAAACCTGGTGGTCATGGTTTTTTGGCTCCTGCACACCCTCCCTTTTGGTAGTAGTATAAATGGGAGCCTGGCCAGGGTGGGGTGTGGGTCTTTGATGATGTTGGCTGTCCTTTTGAAGCAGTGCCTCCTTTAGATCCCTTTGATGGTGGGGAGATCAGTACCTGTGATGCACTGGGCAATTCTTTCTTTCTCTCTCTGTAGCCTCATTCATTCCTGGGTGTTCACGTTACCGAGCCAGGTCATGATGCAACCAGCCGATGAGGAATTTGATGATCCAATTACATTGGAATAAGCAGAGACCCTGAGTTGCCTGAGTTTGATATGTTTGGATGGGATGATGGCGTTGAACGCAGCACTATAGTCGATGAACAACAGCTTGGTGTAAGTGTCCGACTGTCCAAGTGACAACACTGACAACAGGGTGAGCTCACAAAATGATTTTTAAACACAGTAAAACTTGGGCAGAGCACTCGTCGGGAATTTGCAAGCGTGTAAATTTGGTACTGAGAAGGCTTAATGCCTTCAGTGCTTTCCTCCCTATACTTGTTCCAGGGAACTCTGAGTCAGGAAATACAAAGTTACGGAGTGGATTTAGAAATGACTACAAGCAGATTTGAAGTAAATCCCCAGTAGAAATTCGTACGTATGATTTTTATGGCATGAAAATATCATCCAGTTTTATATTCCACGCAAGCAATGCAGTCTCTCAGTGTGCTTATACACATACTGCTTATTTTTTTCTTATTTTTATATTGTTTACAGTGTACTATGTTTACATCAGTCTGAAGAAGGGTCCCGACCCGAAACGTCGCCCATTCCTTCTCTCCAGAGATGCTGCTTGACCTGCTAAATTACTATAGTATTTTGTGTCTACCTTCGATTTAAACCAGCATCTGCAGTTCTTTCTTACAATTGTTTACATATTCTGTTGTGCTGCTGCAAGTAATTGTTCTATCTGGGACATATGACAATAAAACACTCTTGACTATTCCTTCCATTGCATTAGGTCTAATGTGCATCCATGAAAATTAATTAAACAATTCAGAAATTAAATTGTTGAAACAATGCAGATTTTCTCCATTCCATAAGTAAGGAATTGACTCACGAATGCATTAACTCACAGCTACTAGATGCATAACACTCAAGGATAAATGTATATATTTTTCTAAAATATTAAATAAAAGTATAAGAGAAAACATGCATAATTGACCAGAAATTCATTCCCAGTCAGTAGGGCTAATTTTGGTACATGGTATGGGTTGTACTATGCATCAGCACTAGCCACATTAGATAAGGTTATTTGCTGTAATAGATTTTCTTATTACCCGAGATAACTATTTTAAGTTGTTTCAATTAAAGTAATTCACACTGCCTACACATTTTAAATCCAACTGCACATAATGCAACATCAATAAGATATAATGAAAGTGAACAAAGCATAAAGCAGGACGAGTATCAGTACATGTAAGGACACAAAGTGCTGGAATAACACAGCGGGTCAGGCAGCATCTCTGGAGGACATGGATTGGTGACGTTTTGGGTCAGGACCTGAAACATCACCTATCCATGTTCTCCACAAATGCTGCCTGACTCACTGCGTTACTCCAGCACTCTGCATCCTATTGTGTAAACCAACATCTGCAATTCCTTGTTTCTATATCAGTACATGTAATTCGGCTACATAATGAAAAGAAAAATTGATTAGAAAATGTGATTGAACAGTTTTTTAATTAGTTACAGATCTTAGATTAATGCGACCATTGCTCATTTTACCTCTTATGTCTTTTCCTAGTCGAAGTTGACCTTCTTGGGATGGAGGCTGTAGAAATGTTATCTGTTTGGGGCATCAGTTGTTCTTCTGTAATTTCAGCACTTTGCTGATAATCAGGGTAACTACTTCCAAGAACTGACTGAACCATTCCCAGTACAAACTCTTTCTCTGTAAATAAATACCGTTGATAGAATCTTAGATTTCGTACACAAGTGAATATTAGCTTTATTTTGGAACAGCTCTGCCAAAGACAATTAATTGCAGAGTATCCTTCACACAGACCAGGCTCCCCACCATTGACTCTATCTACATTTCATGCTGCCTCATAAAAGGAGCCAACATAATCAAACATCGACACAAAATGCTGGAGTTTCGGGTTGAGACCCTTCTCCAGGATCTCGATCCGAAACGTCACCCATTCCTTCACTCCAGAGATGCTGCCTGTCCTGCTGAGTTACTCCAGCATTGTGTGTCTATCTTCGATGTAAATCAGCATCTGGAGTTCTTTCTTAAGTATAATCGAAGACTTGTCCCACCCTGGTCAATCCTTCTTCTCCCTACTCCCGTCAGGCAAAAGATACAGATACTAAAAAGCGTGCAGAACTGGACAGTCTTCTTGCCCTCTATTATTGGGCTCTGAACGACCCTTCCATAAGCTAGGGTACTGTCCAACTAAACCCTGCCCCACTGCGGACATTGCTCTTTGTCTATGGAACATGCACTACAATCCTGAGAACTTGACTGCAAACTATATCTTTTCCTTTGCTCTACATATTGTACTTGAGTTTGATTTGATTGCATTTATGTTTAGTATTATCTGATCTGTTTGGATAGCGTGCAAAACTAAGTGTTTCAATGTACCTTGGTACAATGTACCTTGGTACACCTGATAACAATAAACCTGAACTGAATGATTGTTCTCTCAAACATCCCAAAATTCATTGTGCTGTAAAGATAATTGAGATCAGTGGGGAAGTGTAAGTAAGGCAAGATCGTAGTGTGAGTCCTACTTCTTAAGTGATTTGCCTTTTTAGCTAAAGCTTTTTAAAATGCAGTGTTGGACCCCATGGCAGATAGTCCACTTGCCCCTTTAGATGTTTTGCAAGCTCCTGAACCTCGCTGTGAGTATTTTGATAGACTCATTCAAACCTTAAATAGCTGAGATCAATCTTAAACCCCTGAATTTAATAAGGTAAGTTACGTACCCAAGGTGATCGATCCTGGATTATTTTATTCTCTGCTTATTAGTTGTTGCGACATGATTTACATCAGTGTGCCATAGTTTGGGCAATTAATTGAATAATAAAAGTAAACTAAATAATAGGGCCAGAAAATGACCATGATTTTAACAACAGGTTTATTAATTTCATTAAGGGAAGGCAATATTTTAGCTCATACATGCCTTTTACCTGATCTGTCTTATTTGTTTCCCTAGTATCAACCTGGTCTAGTATTTAGTTTGTCCACGTACTTGATCAATGGTGTTTTATCATTAATGTTTTATTACTATTAATGTTTAGTGTTTTCTGAGTCATTCGTAACTGTCACTGTATGTCATGTTGTTACTTGTGGGCGGAGCACCAAGGCAAGTTCCTTGTATGTGAATACTTGGCCAATAAACTTACTTACTTACTTACTTAGTAGTATGTTGAGTATTTGTGTCTCAATGCCCTCTGCACACAACGATATTGGTAATATATTACTTTGTTTGTATTATTCACCATTAGAGCAAGTTATATAAAAAAGTATTATAAACCACCAATAAATAGCATCAATCACATGATATTAAGATAATACTTCTAACACAAATTGTATGAGTTTAAAGGATTTAGCTACAAAATGAAAGCAGTATAAAGGTTAACCCAGTTAGGGTTAATTGAAACTCGTGTTCTGGTGACAAGTTGAATGTTGTGTCTCCAGTTAATGATTCACAAAGGCCAAGAATTTCCTCACCTTTTTGCCCTGCACAAAGCAGCCACTGCTGGATGGCGCAGAACGAGTCAGTTTGTAGAAGTTGGCAAAGCAATTCCAGAACCTCAGAAGGAAAATAAAAATGGGGGTCAGGATGACAGTGATATCACCATGAGAGATAAGGATGATACTGGGAATCGATTCTTGGCGTGGTCTGCAACACAATTGGGAATTGCACCCAGCCTCGTTGTATTGTGCCTCAAGAATGGTCGACCATCATTTGAGAAGTATGGGAAAGACTGGAAGCGTTGTTTGTTACCGAAGTCAACTGGTGAAGGCATGCAGATTGAAGCGGGATGGCATGTACGTATAACAACACGTGGCTGATGAGGGCCAAAAATGGACTAGAGATTACACATACAAGATTCGGAATAAAATATTTTTTAGCTATAGAGGTAATGAGGGAACAGGTACAGGACTATTGTGCAACAAGATAAACACAAAATGCTGGAGTAACTCAGCAGGACAGGCAGCATCTCTGTAGAGAATGAATGGGAGACATTTCGTATCGAGACCCTTCTTTCCGAAACTTCACCCCTTCCTTCTCTCCAGAGATGCTGGCTGTCCCGCTGAGTTACTCCAGCATTTTTTGTGTTTATCTTCAGTGTAAACCAGCATCTGCAGTTCCTTCCTGCACTGTCCCACTAGAAGCGACTACAATTACAGTGTGAGAAATTGACCATAATAATTTTAGATCTGGTTATTCATAATGGGAAAGATTGTTATTAAAACAAAGAGTGAAAGTACTCGGCAGGTTTGGCAGCATTTGTGAAAAGAGAATGAGAGTTAACATTTCAGGTTCATTAACTTTCGCAAGAACTAGGAAAAGTTAGAAGTAATAAAAATCATGTACATGAAACATTAACACCAAAACCACAGACAATGCCTAGCAATTTCCAACATTTTCTATTTGTATTTCATATATACTACCTGTGCATTAATTTATTTTATACTTCTTCATTATTTAAATTATAAATTATGAAAAAATGAATTGTTTTTCCAACCTTTCTGTCTGAAAGGAATATAAAAGAATGGATCGACTCAGTTTTAATTCACTGGAATTTCGAAGGATGAGCGGGGATCTTATAGAAACATATAAAATTCTTAAGGGATTGGACAAGCTAGATGCATGAAAAATATTCCCAATGTTGGGGATAGTCCAGAATCAGGGGGTCACAGTTTAAGAATAAGGGGTAGGCCCTTTAGGACTGAGATGAGAAAAAATGTCTTCGCCCAGAGAGTTGTGAATCTGTGGAATTCTCTGGCACAGAAGGCAGTGGAGGCCAATTCACTGGATGTTTTCTATAAAGAGTTAGATATAGCTCTTAGGGCTAATGGGATCAAGGGATATTGGGAGAAAACAGGAACGGGATACTGATTTTGGATGATCATATTGAATGGCAGTGCTGGCTCGAAGGGCTGAATGCCCTACTGCTGCCTCTTTTTCAATTTTTCTATGTTTCACCAGGGAAGAATTACGGGGTTGGGAAAATGAAGTGCATTTCCTGAGCTCACATTGGGTTTCCATGTTTCTATAATATAACAGTCAGATTTTGTTCCTTAACAAAGTTTGGATTCACCAGTAACTCCTTGTCCTGGAAAGGCCCATTGAGTTTATTTCTGTCCTGGGCACCACTTCTGGAGGATCGGTGACTTAGAGCAGGAGTGCAGCTTGGCATTATGCGGCCAGTCTGTGCAGAATATTGAGTCGCTCGTCTTTCCTCCATCTGACAAAATAAAAGGAAACATTGCAGTGATTGTTCTTTCAGTGAGCTACACCTAGCTCTGTATCTTTTATGTTGTTACGTTCTCCCCGTGACTTGTGTGGGTTTTCTCAGAGAACTTCGGTTTCCTCTCACACACTCCAAAGACGACAGGTTTGTAGGTTAATTGTCTTGGTAGAAAAACAATGTCAAGATTGTCCCTAGTGTGGGATAGTGTTAATGTTCGGGGATCATAGGTCGGAGCAGACGCTGGGTCGAAGGGCCTATAATTAGCAAGGAGGTACAGAATTATGACATTTAGAACGGAGACGAGGAAACACTTTTTCTCACAGAGAGTGGTGAGTCTGTGGAATTCTCTGCCTCAGAGGGCAGTGGAGACAGGTTCTCTGGATGCTTTCAAGAGAGAGCTAGATAGGGGTCTTAAAGATAGCGGAGTCAGGGGATATGGGGAGAAGGCAGGAACGGGGTACTGATTGGGGTGATCAGCCATGATCACATTGAATTGCGGTGCTGGCTCGAAGGGCCGAATGGCCTACTCCTACACCTATTGTCTATTGACATAAATGGAATTCTCTCCTTCATTCTCAACCCGAAACATCACCCATTCCTTCTCTCCAGAGATGCTGCCTGTCCCACTGAGTTACTCCAGCTTTTTGTGTCTACCTTCTCTCCGTAACAGCAAGGAAGGCAGCAAAAACGAAATCTAGGAGCTCTGGTGAAATTACCACATCAGCCCACACCTAGGAACTGTTCTTCCGCTCTTTAAGCATACAAAACTAAAGTGACTTCCACAAAAGCGGAGCAATAAAATGCAGGCATTTTGCTAAACCGCTATCACTAATGAGAGGTGTGCTGACCTTCCTTTGTTCAGACTGTTCAGGCGCAAGGAAACAGGCTTTAGAGGTAAATTCTCTCAGTTCTTCTCGCCATGCTTCCGACAATGGTGCTGAAATTAAAAAAAAAAATTCATCTCAGATTGATAAACAACATGAAATAATACCTAATACCTTTATGCCAAATAATGCCTTATTATAGAATGAAGTACCATTCATTCATTCGTTCATTCATAATGCCAAAATAAATAATGTCCGGCATGCTTCAATATTAAAATTATTTCCAAAAATTTTGATCCATTCAAAAATATCGATAGAAGATGATAATTTGAAGGAATACTTTGATCGTCTAGGTATGTTTTAAAAGTGGAGACACAGGAATCTGAAGATGTTGGAATCTTTCTTTTAGAGTCCGAAGAAAGGTCGGAGCCTGAGATGTCATCTGTCCATTCCCTCCATAGATGTTGCCTGATCCGCCGAGTTCCTCCTACATGTTGCTTTTTGTTATGTTTTAAAGGTACATTTCTAAATATCGAATTAACAGACATTGGGGGATAATCTTGAGCTATCACAAATATTCAACATTCTCTGAAAATGCTCTCGCTGAAGACCGATAGCCGGAGAAAAGCAAATTCAAAGCTAGCTTCCCTGTAGATATATGCGCATACAGTGACAGCTTGAATTTATAGCATCATTCACATGTCAAATCACTTTGCAAGGATGTTTCCAAACAGAATCTGATACTGCACCTCAGCATTTTATTGAGTGGCCAAATGAAAGGTCAATGGGGCTAGGGACTGAATGAAAGAATGGGAGATGGGGGATGCTTCTCACAGAATGGCTGCAGCACAAGAGGAGATCATTCGGCCCATCATGTCCATGTCGGCTCTGTTCCAAACTAACTCTTCAATTCCTCCTACTGGTCTTTCCTTTGTGGTCTTCCAATTTTTTCTTCTCCAGTGATATATCCAATTCCCTTTTGGAAGCTATCTGTCTCTACCACATCCCCAGGCAGTGTGATTCAATTTCCTACAGCATGATACACCACTCTTAATTCTCTCCATTTTATGTTAAACGTATAACCTCTTGCCTTTGACGTCTCTGCCATAGAAACCAGTCAACCTCCATCCACTCTGTCCAGACCCTCATCATTTTATACACTTCTAGCAAATTTCTGGCTGCCTTTTCTTCAAAGAAAACCATCCTTGCTTCTCTGTTCTATGCTTCTAACATGTTCCTGTGCTGTATTTTTCTATGTTCTAAATCCATTAACATTTAACATCAGGAGCTCGCAGTCTCGGGTAAGATACCGATGTCGGGAGCTCCAAAATCCGCACGACGATTGACAAGCCACGACCCAGGGTAGATCGCCCGGCACAGGGAGCTGACATCCCCCCGATGCAGGAGATTGATCACCCCGATGAGGAGGCCCGCCACCGGCTGCAGGAGTAACATCGCCCCTTCAACGGAAGGTTAGAGGCATCTGACCACTGGAGGACACAGAAGGGAAGAGATTGAACTTGTTTTCGCCTTCCATCACAGTGAGGAATGTGGAGGAGTCACTGTGGTGGATGTTCATGTTAAAAATGTATTTGGTGTGTTCTGTTGCTTTTTATTAGTATGGCTGTATGGCAAATCAAATTCTTCATATATTGCAAAACATACTTGGCTAATAAAGTATCATTATGATTATGATTATTAGGATTAACTCTCGTAGGTATCCTTGCAACTTGTGACAAGTTCCAAGCCACATAAGGCATATAAAAATTATATATTTTTTCAAATTTGCTTTCAGTCCTTTTAGGCTCTCATTAATTTCTTTGTTCACAAGTTCATAAGGCGTAGGAGCAGAATTAAGCTCTGAGCATTGAGTCTGCTTCGCCATTCAATTCATTCACTCAACCCCATTCTCCTGCCTTCTCCCTACAACCATTGACATCCTTACTAATCAATAACCTGCCATTCTCTACTTTCACAATATCGCTATCCCAGTCACCTTCGCCGGGTCAGAGTCCTGCAACCCCCTCCCTGTCAGCACCGTGGGTCTTCCTGCACCTCAAGGACCATGGTGGTCCAAGAAGGCAGCTCCCAGCCACAACCACCCCGAGGACAAATGGGGAGGGGTGGTTAAACTGACGATAGACACAAAAAGTGTAACTCAGCGGGACTGGCAGCATCTCTGGAGAGAAGGAATGGGTGACGTTTCTTAATGCTGCCTCAGCCTGAGAATTCCACATCCTTTCGATTGATTAAAAAAACAAGAAGGTACCTTTACATTTAGAAGATTAAGGAAATTAAATTCACACAGCACGGAACCAGACCATGCCTTGTTGTCTTGTTGTTGCCCAGAATGCATTAAAATAACACTAACGATACATACCTAGAGTGTGCTTTGGGATATTTCCATCACCAAAGGCATTACATTGGAAAATACTGATGGGCAGTCCAAGTCTTCCCATGATTGTAGTTGGAAATTGGCTCTTTATCAATGGATGTGGGAGAAAGTGGAGTGTTGCCATGCCAGTCGTCATTTACTGTGCAGACAGGCATCCCATTGAGTCCTGTGAAAAGAAAAGATTTGAAAAGGACACATCTAATTTTTTTTAATTTTATTTACTGCTGTTGGGTTTGGAGATATGGGATGCAATTCTATGGCCCAATGATGAGTAATAATGCCTCACATGTAAACACTGACATCAACATTTTTAACTCAATTTTTTTAATTCAAAATTAAATTGGATCAAGAATCTGACTAGGAAATTGACACAATTCTATTTCAGTAGAAATAGTTAGTAGAGGATCTCTCCATCATAGGCTTCTGAATGACAATTTCAGGTGGTCATAAAAGTGGGGTTTGGTCAAATTTGATCTTTTTTCACTCACTCCCATAGAGATTACTGGGCAAGATCATGTTGATGGCAAGTCAGCAGTTCTGAAGAGAATAGATGGCTTCTCACTTAATCTATGACATTTTGTAGAACAAGGAACTGTTCTAGAAAAGGTGCTGGTTTACAAAAAAAAACACAAAGTGCTGGAGTAATTCAGCAGGTCAGGCAACATCTCTGGAGAACATGAAGAGGTGATGTTTTTGGTCCGTACTATCTCTCAGACTGATTGTGCGCGTGGGGAAGAAAGCGAGAAGAGAGGAGAGCCAGGACAAGGCCAAGTAGTTAATAGGTGGACACAGGCGAGGGGGGATTTCAATAGGCAGATGGTAGACAAAGGCCAGAGATGAAGAAAACAAAAGGTGGCTAACAAAAGGATTGAAGTTGCGATTTGTGAAATTAGAGGAAGTAATGTAGGTGGAAGGAGACTTTTCCAGTTGAGACCTTTCATCAGCTGAGAGTCAGGCAGGGGAACACTGGAGCTATGGGAAGGTACATAACCAGGTTTTGTACATGCATGTTCTCCAGAGAGATGCTGCTTGTCCCACTGAGTTACTCCAGTATCTTTTCGGGGGCATTCTTTAATGTGCTGAGCAGCAGACTTGTTTCCTTAAATTCTAATTACTGTTATTTTTTTAAATTAATGTGAGCGTGATTTTAGAATTTTTTTTTTTCACTTTTGCAAACTTTTATTTAGATATGTTTTGGCTTTCTAAATGTTTCTGGTCTGTTGGAAGGTCGCCAGGGCAGTCCATGGGTCGACACAAATGGCTGTAGTAACTCAGCATCTCTGGAGAGATTTTGTTTCTGTGACGTTTCGGGTCGAGACCATTCTTCAGGGGAGTCAGGGGAGAGGCAGATACGGAAGGGTAAGGTGCGAAAATGAGACATCAAAAGGGATGTGGATCAAGGAAAATGCAGAATAGATCATTGTTAGCTCAGAGAAGGTGACAACAAAGCTGACAGAGATAAAATGTAATCGGGGAGAGCCAGACTGGTCGGACAACTGGGAAGGGGGAGGGATGGAGAGAGAGGGAAAGCAAGGATTACTTCAAGTTAGAGAAGTCGAAATTCACACTGCTGGGGTGTAAGCTGCCCAAGCGAAATATGAGGTGCTGTTCATAAGTTCAGAAAGTCATTAGGGATACAAGTAGGATTAGGCCATTTGGCCCATCAAGGGTACTCCACCATTCAATCATGGCTGATCTATCTCTCCCTCATAACGCCATTCTCCTGCCTTCTCCCCATAACCTCTGACACCTGTACTAATAAAGAATCTATATATCTCTGCCGTAAAAAATATCCACTGACTTGGCCTCCACAGCCTACTGTGGCAAATTGCATTGGGGGCAAATTCCTCCAATTTGCCCTGGGATGTGGGTGTCTGTCCATGGGTGTGACTTCAGTTTCTGCTTTCTGGGGTTAAGTCACTGTTTGAGGACTGCTCTATCTTGGGGAACTATTGCAGCTGTAAGCTCAGCAGATATTGGGAGCGTGCGGCTGCAAAACCTCAATGCGACGGTGAACATCAGATTGGAGAGATATCAGATAATTATTTTTTAGGGATTTCACAAAATCATATTAAATCTCTGCTGGTAACTAATGAATCATTTTAGAATCATTTCCTATCCATGCACACTCTTAGGCTCTTAGATAGTCACTGCTAATACGCAAGTGAATTGGCAATTAAGCCTGCAACATTTTGGAAATAATATTTCCATCATTCACCGTGTATCACTCATACGATAAAATCTTATCACTGGACGACAGACTTAGCTCAAATATTCTGCTGTTCATTTTTTTTTGCTATTTCATAGAACATATAACAGTACAGCACAAGATCAGGCACTTCGGCCCATAATATCTGTGCCGTATATGATGTCAAGACCAACTTTTATTAGCTTTCAAGAAGGAACTGCAGATGCTGGAAAATCGAAGGTAGACAAAAGTGCTGGAGAAAGTCAGCGGGTGCGGCAGCATCTATGGAGCGAAGGAAATAGGCAACGTTTCGGGCCGAAACGTTGCCTATTTCCTTCGCTCCATAGATGCTGCCGCACCCGCTGGCTTTCTCAAGCACTTTTGTTTGCCTTTTATTTGCTTTCCCTGCATATCCATAGCCAAGAGAAGCAAAAAGACACAAAGTGTTGGATTAACTCAGCAGGACAGGCAGCATCTCTGGAGAATGTGGATAGGTGATATTTTTGAGTTCAGACCTTTCTTTAGACTGATTTTGGGTTGGGGGGGGGGGAAAGAGGACAAAAATCTGGAAGAGAGACGCAAAAATCTGGAATAACTCAGCGGGACAGGCGGCATCTCTGGAGAGAAGAAATGGGTCTCGACCCGAAACGTCACACATTCCTTCTCTCCAGAGATGCTGCCTGCCTCGCTGAGTTACTCCAGCTTTATGTGTCTATTTTCGGTTTAAACCAGCATCTGCAGTTCCTTCCCACAGAATCTGGAAGAGCGAATGGGCAGGATATGACAAATTGAATGTCTGCTTTCTAAATGTTTCTGATCTGTTAGAAGGCATCAAGGTAGTACATGGGTGGGAGCTCAGCTTCAGCATTCTGCAGTTGTCACCTCTTGAGGACTGCTCTATCTTGGGGATCGATTGCAACAGTAAACACAGCAGATATTGTGACTACAAAGCCTGTAACATTTTGGAAATCTCCCTCGTTCACTGTATATTACTTTAATGGTAAAATCTTAGCACTGAACTACAGAAACAGCTCAAATATTTAACTATTCATTCTTTTAGCCATTTCACAGAGCATGTAAAAGTAAAGCACGAGAACAGACCTTTCGGCCCATTATATCTGTGCCGAATATGATACAAAGAACAACTGTCATCTGCCTACACATAATCCATACTCCTCTATCCACTGCGTATCCATTGTCTATTCAAGAGATGTGTAGGAAGGAACTGCTGGTTTACAACCAAAGATAGACCTAAAAAGCCAGAGTAACTCAGCAGGTCAGACAGCATCTCTGGAGAAAGAGACTCGTACCTGACTCCACCTCCATCCACAGCAGCGCGTGACAGGGACTCACCACCATCGGTGTAAAAGATTGCCCCGCACATCTCCTTTAAACTTAGCCCCTAACTGGCCCCACAGCAGAAGCGTCCACGTCGCGGGGCTGGAAACTGGAAGTATCCTGAGCTAATTCTGCTACCACCATCATCCATTGGGACAAGTGATGGCTCCCACTGATTGTCGCCGGAAGCTTGTGTCCTTTCCAGGACGGACGATGACAGCGAGGTCAACATTTCTAACAAGATGGACACGGAAAGAAGAAGAACAAGCCCCGAACTCCTTAAAGTTATGCCCTCCAGTATTTGGATCTTCCATCCCAGAAAAAAAGGTTCTGATTGTCTACCCCGCATTTCATTTACAGTTAAACAAGGTGTCGGAGAGTAATTGTGGGATCACATGTCCAAAAACAACTGGTGTAGGACCTTCCTCAATCTAGGAAGTGGGCTCACTTTGAAGAAAGCGCAATATAATTGCGGACATTGAACTGGAGAGATGCGAGGAAATTACAGAAGCAGAAGGCAGGATGCTAGGAGTTGGTCAATCTATGTTTACGCGCTCGCAATCCGCGTAGGAACCTGTTAGGTGTTTCACACTTTTTATGACATCTTTTACGTTTGAATATGTAATCATATTCTGAATTATCCAAATGAACCCATATATAAATTAGCTTGATGAACCAAGGTGAAAAGCAATCCATCCCTGTCAACCAATAACCAACATTTCTAAACAATAACTAATTAGAACAATCTTAACAAACTCCTTGATCACATCTCATTCATTTCTCATGTCTCTCATGGCTCAATGGACACAATAAGCTTTTGTCCATTTATATTCTCTGACTTTTGATAGGTACAAGTTATAACATCGCAAGAATTTAGAAGATTGAGGGGGGATCTTATAGAAACTTACAACATTCTTAAGGGGTTGGACAGGCTAGATGCAGGAAGATTGTTCCCGATGTTGGGGAAGTCCAGAACAAGGGGTCACAGTTTAAGGATAAGGGGGAAATCTTTTAGGACCGAGATGAGAAAAAACATTTTTCACACAGATAGTGGTGAATCTGTGGAATTCTCTGCCACAGAAGGTAGTTGAGGCCACTTCATTGGCTATATTTAAGAGGGAGTTAGATGTGGCCCTTGTGGCTAAAGGGATCAGGGGGTATAGAGAGAAGGCAGGTACAGGATACCGAGTTGGATGATCAGCTATGATCATATTGAATGTCAGTGCAGGCTCGAAGGGCCGAATGGCCTACCCCTGCACCTATTTTCTATGTTTCTATGTTTCTATAACACCAACAAAGATGTTGAAGCATTTGTGTACACCAGATTAAAAAACATTTGAAAAAGCCTGTAATAGTGCAATGATTGAAAATGGAATGGGATAAGAGATACTCCTACAAATTGGGAGCCAAATCTAATAGGTTTTTCTCTGTGCATTAAGAAATAAAATGTGATGTGGTAGTGAAGAGGAATATTCTGAAATCATAAAATTATTCTGAATATGATGATTCATGGCTACATAATTATTTCTGGATCAGTGCAGTAAAGAAGGGAAAGTGCTTTGTTCAACCATACCTGTATGGTGAAAGAAGGCAAATAATTGATTACTAGAAGGTCTTACCATTGATATGTGTTACTCGATGAGGGTGAGGATTATGCCTTGAGAAAAAGGAGTGGTGGCTCAGCACTCCAAAGCGCATGCTGCTGTTTGATTGTGGCCTCTCGGCACCAAGACTGAAGCGAAGCAGTGAATTGAGAGGCATCGAGCCTGATTTCCGTGTCACCATAGGCTCTTGCTTGCTTTTGAATGGATCAAGGACTGGTTGACCTAATTTCTCCATGGTCTCCTTCACTGATGTCTTCCCGATGCTTTCAGACGGATATAGAGCCATGAAGAAACAATGTTAGAAAGGTCTGAAGACTCACACCACTGGCATATTTGAATTTGTTTTAAAGAAGAGCAAACTTCACACGTCATCTAGTTGAGCAAATCATTTGTGATTTGACTTACCTCATTCCTGTTAGCAACTCACTTCATGGCATTGTCAATCCCTTTCTCTCAAACTTCCTTCTGTTCTACAGTTGTGTGTGATATGTCTATTATCCCAGTTTTCATTGCTGTATCATAGATGGCTATTCTTTTAGCTGCGTAGAATCTAAGTGCTAAACCTCCCTGTCTCTCTACTTCCCTTTCTATTACAATGTGTTTTTTTTAAACTTCGCCCACTGACCAAGCCTTTAATATTTCTTTTCAATATCAGCCTGTGATTGCCTCTAATAATAACAGTAAAAAGTTGTATTTATGTAATGCCTTTAAAATGGTAAAAGCTTCACAAGATTTCACACAGGAATAACATAAATCAGAATGCATGCATGCAGTGACCATGGCAGTATTTCCTGCTCTTTAGAAGATAGTGGTGAGTTACTTTCTTAAACTGTAGAAGTATTTCTGATAAACATACCCCCAAGGATTGTAAATGTTGCATCTAATATTTTGATAATAAGGAGAGGGATATATTTCCAAGTCAGGGCAGTGAGTGATTGGAAAGGTAATCTCCACTTGGAGTGACTACAGTATTTAAGGTGTTGGTTGCACTGACAATCAAACAGTTATACACTGTCATTAACATAGAAACATAGAAAATGTGGAAAATAGGTGCAGGAGGAGGCCATTCGGCCCTTCGAGCCAGCACCGCCATTCATTGTGATCATGGCTGATCGTCCCCTATCAATAACCCGTGCCTGCCTTCTCCCCATAGCCCTTGACCCCACTAGCGCCTAGAGCTCTATCTAACTCTCTCTTGGCAGACTCCACTGCCCCCTGTGGCAGGGAATTCCATAAATTCACAACTCTCTGGGTGAAAAAGTTTTTTCTCACCTCAGTCTTAGATGACCTCCCCTTTATTCTAAGACTGTGGCCCCTGGTTCTGGACTCGCCCAACATTGGGAACATTTTTCCTGCATCTAGCTTGTCCAGTCCGTTTATAATTTTATATGTTTCTATAAGATTCCCCCTCATCCTTCTAAACTCCAGCGAATACAAGCCTGGTCTTTTCTTGCTTCTTGACTGTTGTTGGTTCTGCACTTACCTCTTGGTTCCCTAACCATTCACCATGTATAAGGCTCACGTGTAGAGAGCCACATAACTCTCTTAACTTGAGCCTTAAAGTGAAATGGTGAAAGGTTGAGTCATTTGTTGCAGGATACCCAACCTCTAACCTGTTCTTATAGCCACTAGTCATGTGACTAGTCCATTTGCTTCTAGTCAATGGTGCCTCCCAGGATGTTGATGGTAGAGTGTCAGTGAAGACAATGGCAAGAGTCAAGAGTGTTTTATTGTCATATGTCCCAGATAGAACAATGACATTCTTACTTGTAGCAGCACCACAGCATATGAAACATAGTACACTATAAACAATATAATAAACACGGGAGAAAAAAAAAATCAGTTGGACATTGAACAAACATTAAGGATAGATGATTAGACTCTCTTGCACTTGTATAGAACAAATGATGCTTCAAGATAGACCCAAAATGCTGGAGTAACTCAGCAGGGCAGGCAGCATCTCTGGAGAGAAGGAATGGTGACATTTAGGTTTGAGATATTTCTTTGGTGTAAATCAGCATCTGTAGTTCCTTCCTACACAAATGATGCTTGACACTTGCCTGCTGACGCCTGAACATTATCCAGGATCTTGATCCTTATGAGGAGTTTGAATGTGCAATCAATAGACAATAGGTGCAGGAGTAGGCCATTCGGCCCTTCGAGCCAGCAC
Source organism: Okamejei kenojei (assembly GCA_035221665.1). NCBI lineage: Eukaryota > Metazoa > Chordata > Chondrichthyes > Rajiformes > Rajidae > Okamejei > Okamejei kenojei. The sequence continues at coordinate 14,771,733 of CM069165.1, forward strand.
CGCCATTCAATGTGATCACGGCTGATCATCCACAATCGGTACCCCATTCCTGCCTTCTCCCCATATCCCCTGACTCCACTATCTTTAAGAGCTATATCGAGATCTCTCATGAAAGCATCCAGAGAACTGGCCTCCACTGCCTTCTGAGCAGAGAATTCCACAAATAATCACCAGTAAACATCTCAATTTCTGGCCTTATGGCAAAGAAAGGTCATTAAAGAAGCCGCTGAAAACGTTTGTGACTGTGACACCGCTTATGACTGGGTCTTGGGGCTTGGATAATGCATGTCTCCTAACCTGGATGATGCATGTCTCGTAACCAAACAGGCTTCCTTTGTGTAATGTACGACTCCAGTTGCTGAAAAGTTTCAAAGGGAGACTCCAAAGGGAATTACCCATTAACTGAAATGTTACCAAATATCCTCACAGCACAGTAGCACAACTATCGGAGCCATCGCCCCACAGCCTCAGAGGCGTTGGTTCAATCGTGATCTTGTGCTGTCTGTGTTGCATTTGTCCTTTTGATCGCATGGGTTTCCTCCTGGTTTTCCTCCAGTTTTCTCCCACATTCCATTTACCGGTTGGTAGGGTAACAGCCACTGTAAAAATTCCCCTAGTGTGTGGGTTATTGGTTGGATCTGGGAGAGTTGGTGAGAGTGTGGAAGAATTCCAAAGGGGATTAATGTACATGAATGATTAACGCAGATGGGTGAAGTGTGGACTTGGTGAGCCAAAGGACGTGTTTCTGTGTAGGAAGGAAGTGCAGATGCTGGTTTACACCGAAGAAAGACTCGAAATGCTGGAGTAACTCAGCGGGACAGGCGGCATCTCTGGACAGAAGGAGTGGGTGACGTTTCGGGTCGAGACCCGTGTTTCTCTGCAATACATCCCCTGATTTCAGCTCTTTTGTCCCCGTATGGGGTAAGGCTATGATAACGTTAGGAATAGAACCGCAGATGGAAACAGTGAGTAATTATGTCTGCCATACTTGATAGCCCTAGCATTATCTTCCAGCGTTTTGCTTACGGTTGAGATTGACTGATTTGATAATAATTCGCCACAATGTTTTGGAATGCTTGTACCTTTACTGGAATAGTTTGTTAGTCCTAGAATACATTTCTTCAATACTACAGCTGAGTGCCATAACCATTATGGTTTCCAGTGCTCTCAGCCATTTTCTGATGTCCTCTCGGGGGAAGCAAATTGGCTGATGACTGACTTTGTAATAGACACAAACTGCTGTCGTCACTCAGAGGGACAGGCAGCATCTCTGGAGAGAAGGAACGGGAAACCCTTCTTCAGACCCGAAACATCACCCATTTCTTCTCTCCAGAGATGCTGCCTGTCCCACTGAGTGACTACAGCAGTTTGCGTCTATCTTTGGTTTAAACCAGCATCTGCAGTTCCTTCCTACTGACTTTGTAATGCTCGGGATCTTTGAGGGACACACTGAAGTGGATCATCCACCCAGCATATCTGTGTGAATAATGATTGCAAATGTTTCATTCGTGTTTTAAGCTCAGCCCTAGTAATGTTGAGGTTAGGATGTTATCAAAATCTCTTTCTCACTTTGTTTAGTTGTCCACCAACATTCCCAACGAGAGTTAGCGAGGATCAGAGTTTTAAGGTGAACGGTTAAGGGCCTGTCCCACTTTCCCGAGTTATTCACAAATTCTCCTGAGTTATTCACAAATTCTCCCGAGTTTTCAAACTTGCAGAATGTTTGTACCGAGTCCGTCGGAGGCAGTAGAAGTCCGTGGATATATCGTAGCGGCTCGTTATGCCAGCCGTAGGTACTCTGGGCTATTTTTTTACTCTGGACATTTTTCAACATGCTGAAAAAACGTCCCGACTTACCTGAGTACCTACGGCTGACATAACGAGCCGCTACGAAATATCCACGGATTCCTACGGACTCGTTACGAACATGCTGCGAGTTTGAAAACTCGGGAGAATTTGTGAATAACTGGGGAAAGTGGGACAGGTCTGAAGAAGGGTCTCGACCCGAAACGTCGCCTATCTCCTTCGCTCCTTAGATGCTGCTGCACCCGCTGAGTTTCTCCAGCCTTTTGTGTACCCTCAATTCTCCAGCATCTGCAGTTCCTTCTTTAACAACAAAGTGGGACAGGCCCTTTAGTTGGTGAATCACTCCCTCTGCTGCTTGTGCTATGCATAGTGTTCCAGCTTTTCCAATTTGGCACGTTATTATTCGCTATCTTTTGTGCTACTCGCAGCATGCCAGTCTGCTTTCTTCAATGCACACCCTGTGTTGATAGAGTGATGGCTAGAGAGGGCCACAGGATTGCAACCTATATGGGAATACAATTCCGTGCTGGCGTTACCCCACAGCCCAAATATGAGCTGCCACATAGTTTCACGGAATGCAAAAGAGTGTGGCCTTGCCTAGTAAAGACAGAACTTTGCCTTCACAAGGAGTTTGCTGTCATAAAAGGCGAATAATGAAAGGATGTATAATCAAGAATATGTAGGAAGGAACTGCAGATGCTGGTTTAAACCGAAGATAGACACAAAAAGTTGGGGTAACTCAGCGAGGCAGGCAGCGTCTCTGGAGAGAAGACCCTTCTTCAGACTGGTTAGGGATAAGGGAAACGAGAGATATAGACGATGAATGTGGAGAGATAAAGAACAATGAATAAAAGATATGCAAATAAGTAACGATGATAAAGAAACAGGCCATTGTTAGCTGTTTCTTTACTCAGAGGGTGGTGGCTGTGTGGAATCAGCTTCCAGCAGAAGTGGTGGAGGCAGGATCGATTTTAACATTTAAGAGTAAAGTGGATAGGTATATGGACGTGAAGGGAATGGAGGGGTATGGTCTGAGTGCAGGTAGATGGGACTAGGGGAAAACAAATGGTCGGCACGGACTGGAAGGGCCGAGAGGGCCTGTTTCCGTGCTGTAATTGTTATATGGTTATATGGTTATATGGTTTGTAAAGTGAAAACGAGAAGCTAGTGCGACTTGGGTGGGGGAGCTGATAGAGAGAGAGGGAATGCCGGGGCTACTTGAAGTGAGAGAAATCGATATTCAAACCACTCATATAATATTCATATAATCAAGAAAGTTATTTTTAAAGTAGAATCATAGCCTAACCAAGAGTCAACCAGGTCAGAAGTCAGACAGCTTGAGGGATTAGAACAGTGTGAGTTAGGACAAGGGCAAAGGAGTTTTTTAATGATCTCAGTTTTATAAAATTGAGACAAAAATCGTTCAGTCTGGAGAAGGGTCCCGACCCGAAACGTCACCTATCCATGTCTTCCTGGCTGTTGAGTTACTCCAGCATTTTGTGACTTTCCATCGACAGATAATACATGGATTGAACAAGGTTGGTGGGATATGGACCAAACGCAGGTAGGTAAGTAAGTAAGTAAGTTTATTGGCCAAGTATTCACATACAAGGAATTTGCCTTGGTGCTCCGCCCACAAGTAACAACATGACGTACAGTGACAGTTACGAATGACTCAGAAAACACTAAACATTAATAATAATAATAAAAGATTAATGATAAAACACCATTGATCAAGCATGAGAACCAACAAAATACCAGATCAAAGGGAGGCTACAGATTTTTTTCTGTTGAGTAGAGCAACTACTTGTGGATAAAAACTGTTTTTATGTCCCGGTGGGACTAGTGTAGCTGGGACATGTTGGCCGGTGTGGGCAAGTTGGACTGACGGGCCAGTTTCCACACTGTAATGCTCTATGACTATGACTAATAATGTGTATGCAACCCTGAGCTAAGGCAGGGGCAGAATCAGGCAACATTATGGAGAGGGAATCAAGAAAAGTAAGTCACACTGAATGAATTCATTTAATTTTCAAATAACCAACTGTGCTCCAGTTTATTTGAGCACTGCTGAATTTGATCAGTTAAAAATGTGACTGCGAGTTAAAGTGGAGCGAGGGTGGGGTGATCGAAGGTTTGATCAGAGATTGGGTTTCAAGGCCGAATTAAAATAGGAGGAATGAGGTTTATAGGTTCATGGATCTAGGGGAAGAATTAGGCCGTTCAGCCCATCGAGTCTATTCCACCATTCAATCACGGCTGATCTATCTTTCCCTCTCAACCTCATTCTCCTGCCCTCTCCCCGTAACCTTCGAAACCCTTACTAATCAAGGTATTGATATCAATTTGTAAGATTTTATACCAAGGCTCTCGAGGGACATGCATCAAGTGGGGAGGAAAGGAAATGGACAGACACAAGAGATTTTTGTTGTAATGTGAACCAAAATCTCTTCAACTTTATTGGACAATGGAAGTCAATAAAAATATTATACTGTAGATGAGAAATGCACATGTAGAGTCAGTGAAAAAATGACTCTTTTGTTCAGCAACTTTAAAGATAAACCCTAGTCAGTGCACTGAGAACTAAACTGAAAATACTGATTATATTCATCAGACCGTGATGAGTTGTTTCAGAAATTACTTTAACGGGTTAAATTCCATTGTGAACACTACAGAGAAAGAAGGAAATTACGTTGCTTAATCACAGTACACTATACTTACTCTTGCTCAGATTTGAATGGTGGAACTTCACTCGTTGCAGCTGTCATTATGAGAATTCTTCACACTTAAAGTGAGGCAGAAAGAAAGAACAATAATAATAGTAAGTGAAAATAGCACCAGCCAAAGCAAATCAATTTAAACTCAGTAATTTATTTGACAACAATAATCAATTGCGCAAATACATCCTAGTGCAAGATGAAATTTCACATAGCAATGTGTTTGAAAATAGACAGAATTTCAGTCGAGTCATTACCACGATGATGGTTCGTGAAATATATAGTGCGGGGGGAAGGAGGGCAGTAATCTAGAACCAGGGCTGGAGGGTTAGGGAACAGAGTGAAATGAACACAGCATAGACAACAATTACTTAGTAGCAAATCTCATGCTCAAATCATACCAGCATCGTAGCACCATGTCCCACCTCATATTTGAAACACAGATTAAATCTTTCTATATTACAGCCTCGGGCACCTATCACAGCTGAAAGTGTTCTAATGGCTTTATTAATGCTCAGATGTTGCCAGATATTCAAGACAGGTTCCAACTACTGCTGATACACACAAAAAGCTGGAGTAACTCAGTAACTCCTAACTACTGCTGGTAATTGCTGCCACTGCTAATAGTGGAGGAACTCCCAACTACTGCTGTTGAAAGGATGATCAATGATCACGATTGATGGCAGATTTTATGAATTACATACTTTCATAGGTAATCTGGGCAGTACTCTTGGGAATACATTCATACATTCCTGTACACTAAAAAAATAGCAAATGTATTCCCAAATGGGTACTTTTTTCCATGTTAACATGTGTGACAAAGGCAATTTATGAGCACTACATTGTCTCAGCTATAATTGAAATCAACATGACTTAACTCGAACCGAAACGCCACCCTTTCCTTCTATCCAGAGATGCTGCCTGTCCCCTGAGTTACTCCAGAATTTACAGACTGGTGACAAAGACGCACTGTAAAACCTCCCATGTATTGCTTAAAATTATGCATTAATGAAACATTCCTTCATCTTTGGTGAGGTTTCACTGATAAGATATTCCATGTATTAGAGAATATTTCCCTCAGTCTACGAACTGAAAAATAATGACTGTCAATAATATTGAGATGAAAAATGGTCATTAAGAAATATAAATATAATATGGAAAATAATTTGAGTATTGGAAAAAGCAGTTTTTTAAAACTATCTGGATTTTCCCACTAGTTGACTATTAAGTATGTTTGGGAAAGTTAGGAGTCATTGTTAATAATTAAAGTGCCCTTTTAATCATATTATTTCTCCCTTTAGTTTTTTCTTCTCTAAATCCACTTTATTTTATTTGCTTTGATTCTTATATACCTTTTTTTCCGTTATACTCTCTTTATTTCTCTGTCCGTTCATTAAGTTCTTGTTGCCTTCACTGCGCAGTTATCAGCTTGGACTTCCAGAATGTTGATCATGAGTTATGTTCACGCTGAAGTGTACAAGAGAAAGGTTAATTGAGAAAACATATTGTGAACTATTTGCCTCCAGGTGGGTTTGGTCTAATGATCTTCACACTGTTCTCTTTGTGCAAAAGCATTTAACAAGCTGGGGGAAATATTCCAAATTCCCTGTCACACCTGTTTTGTAGGTGTTTACCTTCACGACATTATTTGAGGCGCTTCAGATTTGAGTCAGAAGAAGGGTCTCGACCCGAAATGTCACCCATTCCTTCTCTCCAGAGATGCTGCCTGTCCTGCTGAGTTAAGGGCCTGTCCCACTATACGAGGTAATTCAAGAGTTCTCCCGAGTTCTCCCCTGATTCGAGCTCGTGTAATGTACGTAGTGGGTACGCAGGAGCTTGTGGATGTCACGTAGCGGCTCGTACGAGTAACGGAAGCTACTTGGGAAATCCGGTAAACTCGTGACGTTTTTTCAACACTGTGAAAAATGTCTACGAGTAAAAAAATACTTGTGATGAAAAAAATTTTTACTTTTTGCTCGTACGAGCCCCTACGTATCCGCTACGTACATTAGACGAGCTCGAATCAGGGGAGAACTCGGGAGAACTCTTGAATTACCTCGTACAGTGGGACAGGCCCATTACTCCAGTATTTTGTGTCTACCTTCTGTATAGACCAACATATTGCTTGCATCCATTTACAATCTATTCATCTGCCATAATGTTCAAACACCCGAGCAATGATGCTAGCTGCAGAGATACTTCATTCTCTCAGATGTGGAGTTTATATTTCTTTAAGGAAGAACAACACATAGGAAATGTAGAGATGTTACAGTAAACTACAGGTATGTAACTGGATCAGAGATTCATCTATTCACGTGTTACAATCAGTACAGGTGGACCTGCCAGGTTGGTTTTGAAGAATTATGATGGTTATATATCGGAAGGAACTGCAGATGCTGTTTTACGCAGAAGATAGACACAAAACGCTGGAGTAACTCAGTGGGTCAGGCGGCATCTATGGAGAGAAGGATTGGGTGACATTTAGGTCTGAAGAAGGGTCTCGACCCAAAACGTAGTCTGAAGAAGGGTCTCGACCCGAAATGTCCCCCGTTTCTTCTCTCCAGAGATTCTGCCTGCCCCGCTGAGTTACTCCAGCATTTTGTGTCTATCATGTGTAGTATAATCTGCTTTACCATATACAATGTCCCAAGTAATAGGTTGTGTGTGAGATGCTCACTGTTTGCAAGAGGGACTGCCATTTTGCTAAAGGTGTCTTTCATGGAGCCCTTTTAGTCTTGTCCACAGGTTTAGTACAGGTTTAGACAATATTGTTCACACAGGTGTGGACAACACCTGTTTCATAGGCTCAACCAAGATGTAAGACTGTGGATGATGAGTAAGGACATCACTGAAAGCTCTTCCCTTGCTGCTCTCTGGCCTCAGTCTCACGACTCCTGCGCTCCAAGCCTCCATGTTGCTTTTCCTCCTGCAAGAGTTTTTTTGTCTTCAACTAACAAGGTTGCACAGCATGCAAAATGTGGTAATGAAGTCACCGCTTCTACCTAGTGGGAACTGCAAGTAATTACATTTCGTCTCCGGTAACCTTTGGAATGTCCCACTGTTGTTCTGGTACTTTACTGGCTCTCGTTATATTTATGTTCAGCCACTGTAATTATTGAGTAGACTGCATTGACCAGCCATGGACAGAAAGGATCATCACACCACGATACACCCCTCAGGGCAGAACCTGCCATTAAAGTATTGGGCTTTGTCAATTCTCTTAGACTGATCAAGTGATGTGGTCCCGAGAAATATGGCCTTCACTCACCTTTCTCGTGATCCACATCAACCTGCACGGTACAGGAAGTAGGAATCATTCCTGTTTATGAAAAGCTCCATGTGCCACAAGGAAGGACCTGTGGGCATATGACTCATTGGCATTTTTTTTACCTCACTGAAATCTTTTTTTTGGTGTTGCAATTTTAGTGCATGGATGATCTTTCATATGTAGTTATCACCATGATGTAGTGAGCAGCCGTTGTGCCCATTTACAATGATCCTCTCGAGATGAAGAGTTGGATAGAGGTGGATAGAGCTCTAGGGGCCCGTGGAGACAAGGGATATGGGGAGAAGGCCGGCACGGGTTATTGATAGCTGACGATCAGCCATGATCACAATGAATGACGGTGCTGGCTCGAAAGGCCAAATGGCCTCCTCCTGCACCTATTTTCTATGTTTCTATGTAAGGCCAGCCTGAATGTGACTTGTCCAGGCACAAGAACATGGTCAAAGGTTTTCCTGAAGAATGCCACATATCTTAGTGATGACAGCCTTGGAAATAGTGAGCTTTCAAATTCACTATTTATCAGAGTGGTCCAGTTAAAATATGGGTATCTCTGGAGACTCTCTAGGAATAGACTTCCTTCAGAGGCAAACTGATAGTCCGTAACACCTATACCCTATACATCCAGTAATGGAGTGTTGTCGGTTGTATCACTGCAGAATGAATGTCACAGCTGGAGGAAGGATGCTGAAGTATATCATGCAAACTTTGAAATTTGTTTGAACAACTTGAAATAATTTCTGAAGCTGCCCAGTTGGGAGTGCTGATGTCAACACCATGTCCCTTTAAGTATTGAGAAAATCAATAACTAGGCTTATGTGCTTTTAGTTCATGATCTTCTCCAAAGATGGTGGTGGTGTGCAGTTCTCCGACTCCAAGCATTGATCCCTCCTTTATCCTTGAGCGTACTACCTTCTCCCCGATTACTCTCTGGTTTTTAATCTTGCCGTGCTTACAGCACCAGAGACCCAGGTTCGATCCCGACTACGGGTGCTGTTGTACGGAGTTTCTCCGAGATCTTTGGATTCATCCCACAATCCAAAGACGTATAGGTCTGTAGGTTAATTGGCTTGGTATAACAGTTGGTCGGTGCTGACTCGATGGGCAAATGGGTCCGTTTCCATGTTGTATATCTAAACTAAATTATTAACTATTAAAAGACCTTCGGATTTTCTTTAATCCAACTCTACAATTACATTTTGTGATCCCCTCTGCCCTTTTATCAATGATTTATCCATTTATCAATGATTTATCTTTCCTGCCACTACATGAGTTAGTGGCTTTTAATGAGTTATGGGTGACAGAGCAAACAAAAAAGAAATGTGTTTTAGGTGTGGGAAACCTAAACACTAACAGAAGCTATAAATACTTTACAAGTCAGTGGTGTTTGTGCACTGTCTAATGGAATCGAGATCATTATCAAGGTCCTCGGAAACAGCTTATGGCCCTGTCCCACGGTACGAGTTCATTCCAAGAGCTCTCCCAAGTTTAAAAAAAATCTAACTCGTGGTAAGCACGGGGAATGAACGTAGTGGGTACGTTGGAGCTCGGGGACGTCTCTTAGCGGCTCGTAACGCTAACGGCAGGTACTCGGGAAGACTCGCTAATGGCAGGTAAGCTCGGGAAGACTCGTGAAGATTTTTCAACGTGTTGAAAAATATCCACGAGAGCCCCGAGTACCGACGAGCGGCCATTACCGTAAATCTCCGAGTTCGAATCAGGGCAAACTCGGGAGAGCTCTTGGAATGAACTCGTACCGTGGGACAGGGCCATTAGAAGGTTTTACAATATTCAGCCATGAAATAAAAGCATATTATTGTTATTGTTGCACTTCTTAAATTAGCCAGGATAATGAACAAAAACGTTCCACCAGTTTTCATTGAAAAGACTGAAAAAAGAAAAAAAATCAGCAGTAGCAAAAAGTGAAATGGGATGTTAAACAACCAAGAAAGAAAAAAAGGATTTTTGGGGGAAAACTGTTCCATTGATGAACAAAAGTCTAGTTTGCACATTGAATGAAACTAGAATATAAAAAATTAAATAGAAGCAAAATAGAGAACTGCAATTCCACACTTGGCATTGGCAAATGGGTATTACAAGAGAAACTATTTTCGATAAATATCTGGAAGGAAAATTGCTTACCCAACCAGATTGACATTTTTGAAGAAAAGAGGAACAATGAAATAAAATTGCAGAAGCCCTTTGCTGAGGTGCTATGTAAGAAGAGATTCATGGAAAAGCTTAGAGTGTGCGGTAGAGAGTAAAACCACATAACTGATTGAAAGATGAGTACAAACAGAATCAGGACATTTCTCAGAATAACAGGAAGAGAGTAGTCATTCCCAACAAGGTCGTCATTTGCAGAAATGATTTACACTCAGGAATTATGTGGAGGGTGGGGGGGGGGAAAGCAACTTGTAATAGATAAGCAAAAGGTTACAAACTACAAAGAGGTGAATCTAATGTTAGCAATGCAAATGGATATGGGTATGAAATATGCAATTGAAATAAAGAGATTCATTGCCAAGGAGACACAACACCCTGGCCAAGCTCTCATTTCACTCTGATCATCGGGAAGAAGGTGCAGGAGGCTGTAAACCGTGATCCGTGAATAGCCTCTTCCCAATAACCATTAGGCTCTTGAACATGTTGTGGGAAGAAACTGCAGATGCTGGTTTAAACTGAGGATAGACACCAAAATGCTGGAGCAACTCAGCGGGATAGGCAGCATCTCTGGATAGAAGGAATGGGTGGCTCTTTGGGTTGAGACCCTTCTTCAGACTGAATCAGGGGAAAGGGAGATACACAGATAAGGAAGAGGTTCCTGAACATAACAAACACTAACTAACCCCTCTCTTGGCTGCACTAAACACTTTGGGCTTGTTGCAATCATATTAGAGTTTTAATGCATTTAATTTTTGGTTTATTATGTTATCTATAAACTGTGTTTGCAGGCCTGTTATGCTGTAAGTAAATTTCGTTGTTCATTTTTGGTACATATGATAATTAAAAACCGTTGTCTTGTCTTGGATATAATTCATGCCAATGACAAAAATTGAGAGAGAGAGAGAGAGACAGAGAGCGGGAGACAGAGAGAGGGAGAGACAGAGAGAGGGAGAGATAGAGAGAGAGAGAGAGAGAGAGAGAGAGAGAGAGAGAGAGAGAGAGAGACAGAGAGAGAGAGAGAGACAGACAGAGAGAGAGAGACAGAGAGACAGAGAGAGAGACAGAGAGAGAGAGAGAGAGAGAGAGAGAGACAGAGACAGATAGAGAGAGACAGAGACAGAGAGAGAGAGACAGAGAGAGAGAGACAGAGAGAGAGAGAGAGAGACAGAGAGAGAGAGAGAGACAGACAGACAGACAGAGACAGACGACAGAGGAGAGGGGAGAGAGGGAGAGAGAGAGAGGGAGAGAGAGAGAGAGAGAGAGAGAGAGAGAGAGAGAGAGAGAGAGAGAGAGACTAGGTACACCAAGATCAGTACAAATGTATAATATTGTTCATTGAACTAAAAATTGGAACAAGGTGACATGATAGAGATTTTTAAATTGATAGTAAGTTTCAACAGTGAAATATGAGCTCAAGGCCAGAATAAAAAGGAGCTTTTAAAAGTATAAGTATGAGCAGTGCAACTTGGAAGGGGCTGTTTCTATTCTTTGGATTTGATATAATTCACTTATACTTGAACGATCATAATAAATGCTTCAAAATAATTTGTAATTTTAGATTATTCGCCACAAAATATAATTAATTTATATTCAGGTCACATCAGGGGTGTTTATGAAATGATTACTTGGGCTATGTCCTGCTGTTTCAACTTGCAGTTCCTCTAGATTATTTTGTCGCTCCAGTCCTTTGTTCAATATTCCGAGAGCTATTTAAAGAGAAATTGATCAATAAGAGACATTTTCCACACAAATGAAAAGTAAAATCGTATCAATTATTCCTATCTCCAGATATTTACTCAATGTAATACAATGCATGTTTTAAAAATGATGAAAAATTATCATTCTTGATGACTGTAAACGTAAGCAAAATAATAACAGAAATTATCATGTCACCCGCAGTATTTGACACTTTTGGCTATGCTACTCATTTTTAACTACATGTTAAAATGCACCATTTGGTTGGCGTTTTCCATGCTGATCCACAGAAAAGTGTTCTATTATGAGCACGGTGAATATAGTTAGGGTGCAAAGCGCAACATATAGCACCAATTCGAAGTAACTCACCAGTTACAACTACTATTCCAACATTTTCCTGGATTCTCTTAAAACTTTGTGCCACTTTGTGCACATTGGTGTTCGGTCCAGTTTGTTGGTTTGTTTGTCTTGTGTCGGAATCTAGCTGTAGTTGCTAGGATACACTAATCTGAAAACACCATGTGCGATCAAGTTATAGGACGCAAAGATTAAACACACAGTCAGACGCCGTTGCCTGTATAATTATTGTTTTCTCCTATTTTTGAGTTGTTTCCCCTTGGAACATACAGCACACTATTTAAAACCCCCGAATTAATTATCTGCTTCAAGTAAGATGCAAAGCTTCTGAAAGTGAAGAAAAATGCATTTGCAGTGTCTGCCTTTCATAATTATTGATAACAAATGAAGGCTGCACGGTGGGGCAGTGGTACAGTTGCTGCCTTACAGTGTTTGCAGCGCCAGAGACCCGGGTTCGATCCCGACTGCGCGTGCTATCTGTAGGGAGTTTGTACGTTCTCCCTGTGACCGCGTAGGTTTTCACTGAAATCTTCGGTTTCCTCCCACACTCCAAAGACGTACAGGTTTGTAGGTTTTCAATATAATAGTACAATCTAGGATCTAAATGCAGTAGCTGCTTAAATTACACATGCATCTTGTAATTTCCACCCTGAGTGTTGTCAATTTCATGAGGCCTAGAGTTATGAAAGAGCAATACATAATTCTGTCAACTTGTATCAGATTGCTTATTTTGGGTTTTATATTAGCATGTGGAATGTGGCTAAGATTTTTTTGGGATACCAGTTCAGATGGCTGGTTGCTTATCTATTTCATTCGGCATTTAATATTCCCAGGTGGAATTCTGAATGAACAGGAACATGAGTGTAAGAGGGGGTGCACATGAACACTGATACATTGCTCCTCTTGATTCTCGATCAAAGGTGTGGCAGACTTCTGAATGGCCTATGTAGTTACTAAATTAATTCTGCACCATCTAGTGGCGGAGTATTTCAACCAACCCAGAAATAATTAAATAGTACAAGGAAAGGGCGATTTAGAGGGCAGTACAGCACAGTTATTTAGCTTCTTCAGAGGAGAATTAGCGAACAAAACTTGGGGTGGTAACGACATGGAAAAATTTATATTTGGGAGAAAAAGATGGTCAGCTAAAAGCATGATCTGGGAGAATAGGAATGGTGGGTGGGTCAATGAAAATTAGTAGATTGACACAAAATACTGGAATAACACAGCGGGACAGACGGAATGGGTGATGTTTCCGGTCAAGACTCTTCCTCAGATTAGGATGGGAGCAGCAGGGTATCAGGGGTTCAACTCTATGCAGGGCAGTAAATGGTAAGTATGGCAAGGCTGTTGGAATAGGCATGTTTAGAGGAAAGGAAGGCATAGACAATGGTTTCATCATCAGAGTGTACCCTCGACAGATATACTGAGAGTAAGAGGGTGGCGTGGGAAAGAATAGATCCCCATAAAGACCAACGTGGCCTTCTTTACCTAGAAGCACAAGGAATGGGGGAGATATTAAATGAACTGTTATTATTAAACATTAACTCAGCTGTTTTTACTGAGAAGATTGTGGCAACTGAGGCAGCTTCTGTTGTGTAGCTCTGAAGCTCTCTGACTATGAAAGGTGCAGATAGTTTATCTAAGGTCAAATAGGAATTCAAGGTTATGAATGTCTGTGGAATTCTCTGCCACAGAGGGCGGTGGAGGCTGGTTCTCTGGATGCTTTCAAGAGAGAGCTACATAGGGCTCTTAAAAATAGCTGAGTCAGGGGATATGGGGAGAAGGCAGGAACGGTTGGTACTGATTGGGGATGGATAGCCATGATCACATTGAATGGCGGTGCTGGCTCGAAGGGCCAAATGGCCTACTCCTGCACCTATTGTGTATTGTGTATTGTCTATTGAACATTCAAGGTTCAATTAAAGCTAATTACAGGAAATAGGGTGGATGAATTACCGAAGGAATGAGTTGGTGGTGGAGAATAAAGAGAATGGTTTCAGCCCTCACAATAATTAGTTAGAGAACATTTTTGCTCGTAAGAGAACATTTTTGCCAGACAAAGAATCAACAATTTAGAGACAGCCTGTAGTGGTGAAGGTGCTTGTGGTGAGGAGAGCTGCAGTGTGTTCCTGGCTGACATCGCCAAGCAGCTTAGGGTAGTTGAAAAATAGGACGTGATCAAAAAAGAGCGGTAAAGATTCAGGAGGCAGACATAAAATGCTGGAGTCGTTTAGCAAGTCAGGCAGCATCTCTGGAGAAAAGGAATCGGTGACCTTCTGGGTCGATAGCCTTCTTCAGACAAATCTTCCTTCAGAACGATTCAAGAGCTCGCAGTGGATAAACAAGAATAAGGTGCGGCTGGACAATGGAGGATGGTAGGTTTGTTTCAAAGGCTTCAGGCAGCAGAGTAGCGCTGTGGCAGAAAATCGAATGGAGAAATTTATGCCTGGAATTATCTGCAGCAACATCGGGTAATGAAAGAGTCAGTGAGGGAAGATGGGTGATCAACAATTTAGTGGAACAGGAGTCAAGAAATGATGGAATCGAGAAAAAGATTTAAGTTCAAGACGGGTTATTGATTGGGGACGATCAGCCACAATCACAATGAATGGCGGTGCTGGCTCGAAGGGCCGAATGGCCTCCTCCTGCAACTATTTTCTATGTTTCTATGTTTCAGGGATCGGGCAGTGGAGAAACTCAGGAAGTTTAAAGGTATGTGGCAGTGGAAGCTGGACAAGTGATTTAATCAGAAAATTAAGTCTACCTGTTTCTCACAGTTCAATTCTTCACAGCTAATCAATTGGAAATGAACTCTCTAAGTCTTACATTACCCAATGTCCCCTAATCTTGCAAGCTGGTGAGTCATTCTTATTTATGCCTTTTTTTCTAAAGACCTGTACTTCTTGAGTAATCCATAAGCCACTTGCCACCTGCAGAGAGAGATAGCAACTAATGCGCTTGCAAGCAAAACAGGGATTGTTAGGAGGAGAGTTATTTCTTGGTTACCTGTATCTTTCGGCAACTAAACCAAAACATGATAGCACAGACATCTATGTCAAACAAATCCACTTGGACATCGACAAGTGATGATGGTAACAATGATTTTTATTTGGCAATTCCACATCCACACGTTTTTTTTAAATCAAGAGATTTTATTCAAAATGCACATTAAGCTATATTATGTGTAATTTTGCAGTATTCATAAAAATTAAAATTCTCTAAAATTGTGTCCACAATTTTACTCCCCAATTGTCCTTATAATGTGGATAAAACATGCAGGAATACTTGCAACGTATGGTTCCTTGGCACTATTTGTGATGTGATTTCAAAACATTTAATTACCAAATAAATGCCCATTTTAACACTTGAAACATTTCAATACATTCCTTACAGATATTCTCTTATTTAAGAGAATACAAATTTTCATCTCAAGGTTTATTAATGGAATTTCCATATCTGAAAACTATGGCCAATTGAGTTAATTTGAGTCTCAAATTGCAAATATATATATTTTTTTAGATAATTTGGGAAACCTCTTGTAATGATTGTTTTTAATTCTAGCATTGACTTTTGAGTTCTGTGCTTACATAATTCTAGTTAAAAAAAGTGACCTGCAAATATAAAACATGTTTTTTCTATCCTCTGGCAGACAGGCTTTGTGACTAGTACAGCCTCTCTGTTGAATTCTCTGCCTCAGAGGGCGGTGGAGGCCAGTTCTCTGGATGCTTTCAAGAGAGAGCTAGATAGGGCTCTTAAAGATAGCAGAGTCAGGGGATATGGGGAGAAGGCAGGAATGGGGTACTGATTGGGGATGATCAGCCATGATCACATTGAATGGTGGTGCTGGCTTGAAGGGCCTACTCCTGCACCTATTGTCTATTGTCTCTCCGCGTTTGAAATAGTCAGACATGTTCACAGCAAAAAGTCAGTGTACTCTATTCTGGAGATCTCTCCAGCTGCGAAAATGATCTTAAAGTCAGTGGGATCATAGTGCAATCTCCATTCAAAATACACTATTGTGGCACAAATACCGCATGCCATTCAGCAATCTATGCCTAAGCGATACCAGATTAGATTTTCCCTGTGGTCCGCTACATCAAGTACATACCTAAAGGTTTCAGTGAGAGACCTGCTAGAATTTTGCAAGATCAACAGGCATTTCAACCATTGTATTTCACCAAAGTCATTAATTGTCATTCTTACAAAAGTTTATTTTAATGGGGTAATTTAAAGGAACTCATAAGGGATCCAAGGAGAGGTAGCTAAATGGATAGAAAATTGGTTTCATGGAAGGAAAATAGTGTAGGCATGTTGAAGTGAAAGTGAGCTCCAGTTTTCAAGACAGCAAAAGTAATGAGTGTCATCGAGAAAATCATATTTGACCTGTGAATGAGAAACAAATCCTGCTTTTAAAATTGCTGCTCATTCTGAATGTTGCCAATTCATTAGCAATTTTCCATTGCTAATGAAACGTGTGCATAGCAGCACTTGGGGTCTTGTTCATTCATCAATCCTGTCCTCCGCAATCTCTGTTGATTCTTGATCCAGCTAAACCTCAAATATAAATTGTGTAGGAAGGAACTGCAGATGCTGGTTTAAACCGAGGATAGGCACAAAAAGCTGGAGTAACTCAACGGGTCAGGCAGGAAAATGAATAGGTGACGTTTCGGGTCGAGACCCATCTTCAAATGACTAAATATACATTTTTCACCTTTGTGCTCTAATTTCTCCAAAGTGGATCTCACCACAACTCTATGGTGTAGAAGAATAGATTTCAAAATGGTGAGAGGCTGAAAAATGTTAGTGTTTGGAGGGACGTGGGTGACCTCGTACACAAGTTATTGAAACTTATTTGCAAGTTCAGCAAGCAATTAGGAAGGCTGGCACATTGGCTTGTATTGAAAGAGTTATTGGTTACAAATATAGATAAATATTTTTGCAATTATATAGAGTTCTGGTGAGATTGCATCTGAAATATTGTATATTCTCTCTACTTAATATATATACACTCAGTTCCATGAGATGCTTGCAGGTAGACACAAAATACTGGAGTAGCTCAGCAGGTGAGGCAGCATCTACGGAGAGCAGGAATGGGTGACGTTTCCAGTTGAGACCCTTCTTGAATATAGGATTGTGGCCACAGTACATAAAACTTTGATTAGGTCACAGCTGAAACATTGTGTGCAGTTCTGGTCTCTTCTCTACAATAAGGATATGATGTACTGGAGAGGATGCACACATTGACCAGGGTGTTATCAGGAGAGGCTGAATACACTGGATTAATTTTCCTTGGAGCCGAGGAGACTGGGGGCACCCTGATGGATGTGTTGTAAATAGGATAAATATTAGGAAATCTTACATTTGCAGAAGTAACTAGACCAGAGGCCATAGATTTAGTGTAAGGGATAAGAGGTTTACAATCTGGAACAAACATAGGCTGCAGTGCTTTCAACTGTTTAGATTTAAAAATCTGGTACATCCTACTTAAGCCTCCCTGCTCAGAACCAACCACCCCCCCCCCCCGCCCCCCCCCCCACATCTCACCCGCATATGCTACTTCTACCTCTGGTTTTGCTCTTCATAATCTGTCTCTTTGACTTGTTTTCTTAATCTCAATTCGTTAGTTCCTCCAGTAACGTAGTATCATTTTTTCATTAGAACTTCTGTAATATTTCTATTATGTACAGTGTATGCGAAGACTGGGCCATTGCCAGAAGGACTATTGAGCCCGCAAGAAATTGAATGAATGTATCAAAGACATTATTATTTTATGTGAATTACCAGTGTGAAGAAAGTGGGAGAACTTACCTCAAACTGTTGTGCATTCAACGTAGGAGATCCAATTATTACAGCCACTGCTCATATGAACCCTGCCATTGAAAAACATATCAATATGACGTTCTAGGTAGATTTCAATCGACGTGTAAGGACAGTGAAACATTACAACACAGTTGATAGAGCAGATTGGGAAATTGTCCTTATGATGCATGGTTAAATGTGATTACGGGATGCAAGCATGATACATTGCTCGCAGATAACAACAGTTTGAGAATCCACAATCCTGTAGAAACTGGATGAGCTCTGCCAATAATATCAGCGGAATTTTCAACAGGTTGTTTTTAAAACGCAACCCGCTTTTTTTTCAGAAATTCTGCTATCTTTTGACACTAATTCCATCTAGGAAAATCAGGCCATGGTCACAACATTGGCAGATACTCAAGGCCGACCTGACAAAATTCCATCAATTCCACTGCTTTCAAAATGATTATTAACATGTTTATTGTCAAGGCTATACAGAACTTTTCTTAGAAATATGTTTTATGTTAGATTTAATGTAGTAAGAAATGTCTAATAGATGTACTGAGAAAACTATTATATTCTTCAGCTATTTTTGGATCTAACAATGAACAACTGAGAGAGAGGACATCTTAGTTCAAAATTTTCAATTCTGAGAAAAACCCAATTTCATCTTGGGTTTCTTATTACTAAAATTACACTAGTTAATACATAAATCTCTTAATACGTTGATGAATGCTTCTTAATAAAAAGGAACAATTTTGTGCCTTTGCCTTGTCTGATTGTGCTGGTTCTTGGACAAGTTTTTGTTTGTGATATTGCAAATTAAATTCGGCAAAAAACTTGAAAGAAAATCATACCTGGAATTTCTCATGTACATAAGATCATGTTGTTCTCTTTGTGCAATCAAATGCATAAATGAAACTTGGGAAAAGCCCCAGATAAGCTTGGTAATTCTTTTTTCTTGTCTCCAGTGAGATAAGGTGCTCAGAATTTCTTTTGGGCATAAAACATGGCAAGAGAACCTAGGGCACATGTGAACAATAGAAACAATCGTGACCAAACTCTATTTTAAGTGAAGGTAAACACAAAGTGCTGGAGTAACTCAGCAAGTCAGGCAGCATCCCTGAAGAAAAAGGATGGATGACGTTTCAGTTCGGGACCCTTCTTCACTCTGAGAGTAGGCAGTGGTGGGGTTATGAAGAGCTGGTGACGAGAAAAGAACAGGAACCACAAATGACCTCAGGCAGGGCAGTGCCTGGTAGGTCCATTGTTAGCTCGGGGAGGTCTATCTTTGGTTTAAACCAGCATCTGCAGCTCCTTCTTACTACATATTTCATGCATTTGTTCTATATCTCTCTATATCACCATCTATATCCCTCATTTCCTTTTCCCCTGCCTCTCAGTCCGAAGAAGGGTCTCAACCCGACACGTCACCCATTCCTTCTCTCCAGAGATGCTGCCTGACCGGCTGACTTACTCCAGCATTTTGTGTCTCTCTTTGGTGTAAATGAAGATAACTTTAACATTTGGATTTTTTTTTGTGGCTACCTGCTGAGGCAAAAGGCACCTTGCTTGGAGGGGAAATGTATCCTCGGCAATGAATTGACTGAGTAAAAACTGCTTTTGAGATATGAGAATGTTTAATTTTGAGTAGATGTATTTGAGAGAGAACTGCAAAAGAAGAGCAGAATGGCAGATCAGGCTCTACGGCTCGCTCAGCTCCTATGGCTGCTGTTCATAAATCCCCAACCATTTACTTTCCCAGTTGATGTGAGAATAGTGTTCAATATCCATGCTCCTCCCAGGCTTCTCAATATGTCAGTGCGCCACTATCTTCTGTCTTGTAGAGAAGAGGCAAGTTTGACACCTGCCCATTGTTTCTCCCAACTGTTCAGTGTCAGATCTTGGGTCCCCACTTCCTCAGCCACACTTTTCCTTGACTTTGGGTTAATCCTCCTACTGCATTTTATCCACTGTCGGAGATTCACTTCCAGCTGAAGACAAATACACATACAAGGAGCATGGATCACAGCGTCTGGGAGAGCTGCATCAAACAAAATTGAGGGATGTCAAGATCAATGAAAGGGTTTGATCACAACTTTAAGTGGGTGAAAACTATAGACAGATAAATAACGACAACACTCACTCGCTTTGTTAACTCTGGGTGAAAATTCTTTATTTGTATTCATAGCAACAACAACAAGGGACAAGGGGAGTGTATTATAAATTCACAGAACACTTTTGGACAATGTGCAATACAAGCAAATAGCAATGCTAACCATCTGGAAGAAAAATAGCAAACATCTCAGTGCCTCATGCATGTAGTTTGTTAAGGGCCTGTCCCACTTGGGTGTCATTTGTACGTCCCAAAATCCTGGGGCGCTGCGTGTCACTACCTACATCACCATGCAGCATGCGCACGTCATGCGTCGTGACGCGCAAGTGATGTGGCGGAAATTACGCACAAATGACGCCCAAGTGGAATAGGCCCTTTACTTCTAGCTTCACCATGATCTTTGGTTAAACCCACTAGTAGGAATCAAATCGGTACATTAGGACTTTCTGCAATGCGACAATGACAAGGGCTCAGTGGACTTGAAAATGTACAGGCCTCCTGTAAAATAAATACCTTGTTTTAAATAATAGGCTCATTTTATATTTTGCCATTGAAAGCATTTAAGGAATGAGCAAAGGAGTAATTTTTAAACTCACTCGGGCATTAAACAAAAAAAAAGTGGAATGTTTAAATTAAAATCTTGGTCATTACTTCAATGAAAAATTAAATCGAATGTGGGTGACAAACCATTGATTAAAGTAATTATGATCTTCATATTGGCTTCCAGCCCTGACAAGCTGGGGCAGCTCAATTGTATGAGGTTCCTTGATGTTTTTGGTAATGCTAAATGCCCCCATTAGACTCCTTTGGCAAGGCACAAAATCTATTCTGGAATTATTTTACCATCTGTTGGATTTTCTAGAAAATCGATAGGCTCAATTGCAATTTAACATCCATAAGTTGCTGAAGGATTAACAAGCCCAGGTCAAGGTTATCACCTGTATTGACAATGTCTTCTTCATTTTGCTTTGAATACGCTGAGGATTCAGGCCATCTAGGTTTAAATGCATAGTAGTGTTACTAATTGGATATTCTGTAAATAAGTTATATAGGACAAGGGCAGTGTACAAGGGAAGGGAATACACCAAGCTGAGGCTACCTCATTAACAAACCAAATGGAATATATAGACATAATTCCATTTAATACGAGCATTTGTAAAATCAAATTCTAATTGAGTTAAAAATGCAAGTTATGAATTACTGTGCCATTTGACAGAGCATGGTCTCAAAGAATCTTTCACAAAATTAATAGTGATTGTGGAAAACAGACTACACAGAATCAAATCTTGTGGAATTTAAGTGCTTTAAGATTTTACAAATGTGTGCAAGCCCATCCTCAGTATTGCATTAAAGAACCTGATGTTGTCTACTAGAAATATCCAATGTTGTAGTTATACTGAGCATGATTATTGCTTAAGCAAGATATAAAGGCATGACAACTAAAACATTTGATAGTTGAAACATTTGTGGTCTGGTTCTCTAGCTGCAAGGAAATCTTTAGTCATCTCCAGCACAGATCTTCAGTAGAGCATCTTTGAAATCTCCACCGGTGTCTCCCTGTGGAAGAAAAAATACATTATTTAATGATTTCTGCTATTCTGTTGCTTGGTTCGTCGGTTTCATTCCCTCCGGAGTAAAGCTAGATTACAAATAAAACACAGCTTGGATAATACCAGGATAAGCGCTCAACTGTGAAAACCAAGCCAAAAGCACTATCTAAAATGATGAAACAAACTTATGCCAAGGAAAATAACTAACTCCATATACAATTAGCTACCTACATGTTAACAAGCACATAAAGAAAAACAGATTGTGTTGATGCAAGTATATCATTGGGGTTATTAAGTGGCACTTCCCTTCACTGGTGTTTAGTTGAGTTAGGCCCATGGCACCTTGGACAGTTAGACTACTTCATATCTGCTAGTTATTTGTTAGTCTGCATATATTCATTAAAGACACACAGGAGATGCATTGTTGAATTATCAATTGTTTTTCCTGTAACTTTTCCACAAGGTATTTCTTTAAAATGTGCACAAATGCATTGGTAAATAGATTTTACATACAAATTCAAGCTCTGTGCTGGTACTGATGGCATAGTGTAGGCAGGGTCCTGGCAGGTATGAGGAACCTGCTCAAATATCTCACATTCCCTTTCCCAGTAATTTCAATTAATGAAGCCAAGGTTTATAATGCGACTTGGCCTGGAACCTTAAAAGAACTGCGCAGGCTCTTGTTATTTCTACCTCCATTGTGTAAAACCCTTAACTGTCTGTCTGGCCTGTCCCCTTCACCTCACAAACGTAATATGCACACTTAAGAAATTGATGTAGGAAATTCTGAAAATTATAAGAAAGACGAGTAGTTTGTAGTACATTTAATTCACGATCTTACATACTGAGGAAGAATGTGAAGGGAACTTATGTTAGGAGAGGTAATAATAGATTTATCATGGTGTTTAGATTCTACAGCATAGTAAAGTTAAAATTGTGGGTGTAAACTAAGCTGAGGGGAATAAAACTGATCAGGGAGTAGTGACTTTTATTGCGCTCTTTTGTCAAATAATTGGGAGAGTGGTTTTCTAAAAAAAACAGGGGATTCAAGGTTAAAGATAACTCTGGTGAAATACAAACATGAATGGCTACACAGACATTGGCCAATGGTGAATTATTTCAAAAATGTAGAATCCACATGTAGCCATTGTTTCATGAGAACATAAAAATGTAGTGGGTGTTGTGAATCTCTGAAACACTTTGGGATTTTACCATGTGTACTGTTAAGGCTTTGAATAAACCGACTCATTTGACAAACTCACCACTGTTCTACGAGATATTCTTTGTCTTTTCCTTTCTGAGCCGTGATTAAGGGGGGGAACTGGGCCCCAATTGAACTCCAGATTCAGGGAACAGGCTAACCACACAAGCAGGGAAGATATCCATCAGGGAATGTTGCCGACAGGCCCACTCCAGACTGCAGGAGTACGTGCTGAGGGGTGCACTGAAGCTCGGTGCAGCCGACGCTAAGGCTCCGAGATGGAGGACCACAGGCTAGGGTCCTTTGGCTGCTGGATACTGAGGGGCAGAGTCTGGTGGAGACGCGTCTCAAACAAGGGAAGGGATAGCACCCCAGGGGGCCACATA
Organism: Okamejei kenojei; assembly: GCA_035221665.1. Classification (NCBI taxonomy): domain Eukaryota; kingdom Metazoa; phylum Chordata; class Chondrichthyes; order Rajiformes; family Rajidae; genus Okamejei; species Okamejei kenojei. The sequence continues at coordinate 14,794,812 of CM069165.1, forward strand.
AGTGGCAAAGGTGTAGGGCAAAATTTGTAAACACAACCTTACAAACCAATGAAATGTATAGCCTCCGAGAATGTTGGAAGAATTTTGACACTTTCTCGAAGTATATTTTTTACTCTGAATAAAAGGTTATTTTGAATAATAAAGGGTTTCTAAGGAAATTAGTTAAATTTATTCAAGTAATGTATCCCCTTTATACACAAGGCCACATTGATGAATTTGGAGTCAAAAACAGACTCCAAATTTATAATTTAAAATGTGCTGCTCTTCAAGGAGGTTTTAAGGCAGTGTACCAAAACAGTGACACCAAATCAAATCATAACATTAGTACATTAAAAGGAATTACACTAGATTTCAAATGTAAAACTGTCAAAGGGCAAAACTATCAAAAATTGGTCAGACAGGAAATGTTTCTTTAAAGAAATTCTCTTGACAGGCTTCAAGGAAATATCAATGACATACCACAATTGTAGAGTGAAGACTCTCATCATATTTGGCCTTGTAAATAGCTTTGATATCTGCCAAATCAATTTCAGAGCGCGACACCATAATTCTCATCAAAGTTTCGTCATCTGTACCAGCACCCTGTTAAAAGACAAAACACCCATCCTTCTGAGGTTGATTTTGATAATTCAATATTCGGAAAAAATTCCCTTCATCAAATCACTTCTCGCCTTCATTTGGCAATAGTTAAGTATGGAGGCAATGAGATTAGAACAAATCGACTCGGTCCACAATGCTCCACCTTCACTCCAAATCAATACTTTGACAATTTCAGGCCAAGAAATCAAGGCTCTGAAGGCATAGCCTGATCAGATCACGGTATAGGTAGTGAAGGAAGAGCAATGGTACAGCAATCATGTCATCAAGTAGGACCTACTCAATGAAGCCTCCACATCTTTAGTCAGAGCACCTAGCAGACCTGGAGGATATTACTCTTACAGCAGTACAAATGTGATCCCACTTTAGCATTTCACTAGGTACAAGCTTAACTAGGTAATCACAATTGAAGCCTCCACACCTTAGCACCGGTGTCAGTGGGTTTGGGATTTCTTGCACCATTTCAGCAATGACCTAAACCAACACCAAAGATGAATTTAACTTTTCTGAAGAGAGCTCAAATGAGAAAACCAGTAAACAATGGGGGGGGGGGGGGGGGGGTAAAGTAAAAAGGAAAGAAAATCCAAACAGATTTTTTTAGTAAATGGTGATAATATTAACATTTATCTAGTGCTCTCAAGGTAGTTAAAAACATCAAATTCCAGAGTTTAGGCAAAGGGAAATTGGAATATCAGACGGTTGTAGGTGATCGGACAGGGAGGGGAGTGTTTTTGATGTAAAAGCCAATATAGTACAGAGTAAGGAATACTGAGGTAAGATACAAGTTGTGATATTTTGCAAAGTGGGTCCTCAGCCACCAGGAGCATTGAAGTTTGGAGGTATTGCATCCTTTAATCAGGTGCAGACTCCAACTCTCAAGAGAACCAAGTAGTATTTAAGCAGCCAGGAGCAAGCACAAGAGAAAACATGAAAAAGAGTATGAAAGAATTGAGGGGATACCAACTTGAAGGCAAGCTGCTGGGAAGGATCCAACTTGAAGGGAATTGATGTACCAAATATACCGTACCTTCATGGAATTGTAAAGTTTCTCAGCAAAATAGGCTGGTATGTTCTTCACACATTTGACTGAGGAAAAATAAAGATTTATTAAATAAAATCTCCATTAAAAAAAAAAGACTTGTACAGAATAACAGCAATTTCAAAACATTGAGATTATTATGAACAATTCAGGTATTGCAGAATCTGGAATGTGATAAAAGTAGAAACAAAACAAAAGGATTGAAATTATATGCATAATCACAGGTCCAGTTACCAGTTATCTACTGTTGCAGCAGATGGGGGAGGGGGGGGGAAGAGCATTTAATTAATGCATTGCAAAGTTTCCACAATTAAGTGACAGCTCCAATGTAGGCAATGGTTCCCAATGAAACCAGGGTCAAATCAAGCAATCCCTTATCTGTGCTTAGCATGTGTGGCTGCAAAAATGGTCAAATACCTTCACATTCAACCTTCTGGGTAATTTATACACTATTTTGCCTTTTTTAATGCATTAAACAGATTTAAGAGTTTTGATATCATTTTAAAATTAGGCGACCGTTTTAAATGCTTATTAGTCGGAGACCTTTAACACAGTAGCACCAATTTGAAATTTAAAAGGCTGCACCTTTAACACGGTAAGTTGTCAGGGCTATGCCAGGGCTGGTTGTCACTGGGGCTCTGATAAGCATGTGGAGGGGCTGGGGATTGCAGGTCTGCAGCACAGTCCATCCCACATCTGCCTCAACCTGAAAGAACTGGCGTAGGATTAAGCATCAATGGCCACAGTGATCAGAAGTTGCAAAAGCCTTTGAGTAACAAATACTGGGGTTCTGGAATGGGGGAGGGCAAATCCTCTGCTCTGAAGTCAAGTCAAGTCAACTTTATTTGTCACATACACATACAAGATGTGTAGTGAAATGAAAGTGGCAATGCCGGCGGATTGTACAAAAACTACAGAACAGAATAGAATCAGTATTTAGGTATTGCAGAATCTGGAATGGGATAAAAGTAGAAAAAAAAACCAAAAGGATTGAAATTATATGCATATGTTCACAATCACAGGTCCAGTCTCATACAACCAATTAGCTACTGTTGCAGCGGATGGGGGAAACAGCATTTAATTAATGCATTGCAATGTTAGCACAATTAAGTGACAGCTCCAATGTAGGCAATGGTTCCCAATGAAACCAGGGTCAAATCAAGCAATTCCATATGGTAGTGCCAAATACAATCTACAATTGATTTAATGTTTCTTTCCGAACATATACTGCTGCCGATACATCCTGGAAAAACCCACACCTCAGGCTGTGGAACGACGCCACAATTGCTTAGTCATTTCAGATTTGAGAAAGCCTGCAGCCAAGTATTTCCTCAGCATCCACAACAGGCTGTGAAACAGTTGCTGTGTGATGTACCAACGATCCTTGGTTCGCAGACCTTCAGAAGGTAAACTAGGACATTTCTCATTGTGCACTGGCAAAAGGTTGTCATGGTGAAAGGGATCAATCCCTCTTAAAGATTCAAGAGCAAATAATGATATCTTGTTCAGGTCACGATCCCAATGCTGGCTTGGGTTTCACTCAGGCAGGGTCCTCATTTAGTCTCGGAAGCAGATACTACGTGCACAGTTTACTTTAGCATTGAGATACAGCATGGAAACAGGCCCTTCAGCCCAATGAGCCTGCACCGACCAGTAATCCCCACACACCAACACTATCCAACCCCCACTTGGGACAATTTACTACTTTACCAAGCCAATTAGCCTACAAACCCATAGATCCTTGGAGTGTGGGAGGAAACCAGAGCACCCTGGAGAAAACCCACGCAGGTCATGAGGGGAAAGTACAAACTCCTTTCAGGCAGCGCCTGTAGTCAGGATTGTGCCCGTGTCTCTGGCGTTGCAAGGCGGCAACTCTACCTCTGCGCCACCGTGTCGGCACGAAAGGACACTTTTGCAGGAACGACGTGGCATACAACTGCTTGACAAACTAAATTTCCAAACGACAACTCATGTTAGCAATCAAGTAATATTTTAGCTTCGACCTTAACCATGATCATGTCCCCAATATTTAACAAATTATAAGTCACTTTTGCCAAGAAATCTGCTCGCTACTTAACAGCAATTATTCAATTCCGTGCATCCCTAGAACCGAGCGCTGACAAACAGCACTGGTAAAATGAAAGCCCTGCCGCAGATCACTAGATTCTCACCGCACCTCTCTCGGTCAGCAGTATGAAAGTCGTGGTTGGTGTAGAGAACAATTGTTTCACTGATGATGGCAGGTTTTAGAGCATTAAAAACTCCAGTTAACCGGTAGACAGCTTCCCATTCCCACTCGAGACATCTTTCCCCCAAAATCAGTAGGAGTCTTACCAATGGCCAGCATAACAACCTGAAGATTCCCCGAGCATTCACTTGCAATGCTGTCTTCAAGATCAATGTCGTTTATCTTCTTGTACGCATCAAACACTGTGTGGAAGGAAAATAAAATGACAGAACAGTGGTAGTTAAGGGGAGAATTCTGATAGATCTCTCTCTATCTCTATCTGAGAAAGGGTTGAAACCCGAGTTTGGGATTGGATGAATAGTTATACTCAACATCTGGATCTATCTCCACAATCTTGTTATTCCTAATTTATTTTTTTATTTTTCTCTCTATTAGATTATAGTTTTATCTTTTTCCCTCTTTATCTTTATTCTTTAAAAAAATTAAAAACTGAAGCTATGCAAGAAATCTGTTATTAAATTGTCGCTTACTATTATTTGTATACATGCTTCTAATAAAAAAAATTTTTTTTTTTAAATGTCACCCAAGTCAAAGATACAATAACTTTAAAATGATTATTAATTGTTACTCAACTTGCAACTCGATTTGTTGATAGGGTGGAGAAGAACAAGTAGCACGCCTGCTCACCGAAATATCCAATTTACGACAGGAAATAGGCTAAATCCTTGTAAGAAATACTAGTTATTATTACCTGCCAACAAATGGGGGATGCTCCTGGAACAGATAATGGAAATGAATCTTTCTTCATCTGTGCCCCAGGCATTTTCACCAGCCTCATAAAGAGCCTTAAAAAAACAAAACAAATATCAAGTAATGAATCACCTATACAATTCAGTTAATTCTTTCACACAAGTGAGAAAGCTTTGCAAGCTTTGGGGCAGCAGGTGGTGCAGCAGTAGAGCTGCTGCCTTACAGTGCCAGAGATCTGGGTTTGATCCCGACTACAGGTGCTGTCTCTACAGAGTTTGTGCGTTTTCCCTGTGAACCTAATGTGTGGGTTTTCTCCAGGTGCTCCGGTTTCCTCCCACACTCCAAAAATGTACAGGTTTGTAGTTTAATTGGCTTTGGTAAATTGTCCCTAGTGTGTAGGATAACACTGGTGTATGGGGTGGTCACTGGTCGGCACGAACTCGGTGGGCCGAAGGGTCTGTTTCCGCGCTGTATCGCTAAACTAAGCAGTTAAATTGTCACCAACACTGAAATACAACATACTCCCATGGTAAAGCATCAGTTCTCAGCTTCAGTTCGATGCAATTGATATGACTAAAAATATCTGTACCCCCAAATGATACACCATGTGTCCTTAATGTACAATTCAAATCTCCGGGCAATTTTATACCACCACAATCTTGAGGACTTTGAAACAAGGTGATTGTGAGAGCATAAATAATTCAGAGATACAGCCTTGCTACATTAGACTGTTAAGGGCCTGTCCCACTTGAGTGTCATTTGCGCGTCATGCAAATGGCGCGTGAAGATTTTGTACATCCCAAAATCCTGGGGCGCTGCGTACGATCGCGCGCCACTGCCTATGTCACCACGCACCATGCGCACGTAATGCGCGCATCGTGGCGCGCAAATGATGCCCAAGTGGGACAGGCCCTTTACTGTATAACAAAGAACAGCAAATCCATCGTGCTTCACTTGAATTTTAAAACAGAAGGAATTAATATCAAATCTCTTAAGGCAGATGTGGTCAGAGGGTTAAAATAACTATCACATAAAAATAGAAAATGTGTACTCTCAGCGTGGTGGCGTAGCGCTAAAGCTACTGCCATACAGCAGGATTGGTCCCCGACTACGGGTGCTTGTCTGTACCGAGTTTGAACATTCTCCACGTGACCTGCGTGGGTTTTCTCAGATCTTGGGTTTCCTCCCACACTCCAAAGACGTACGTACAGACTTGTGGGTTAATTGGCTTGGTACAAATGTAAATTGTCCCTAGTGTGTGTAGGAAGGTGCGTGGGGATCGCTGGTCGATGTGGACTAGGTGGGCCAATGGGCAAGTTTCCACGCTGTATCTCTAAACTATTGTCTTAACAGACATTTGTGGGTCACTGCACACAATTGTCTGAAGTTCCAAGAATTATTATTTTTTTTTTTAAATACAAGTGAGGAGATTTGAAGTTAAAATCATAAGGACAATCAACAAAATTAATCACAAGATTTCAAATTTGTAATTGTTTTGAAAAGCAATTAGCAGCATTCGAGTCCAAAGTAAACTACTGTTAAAAAATCTACATGCCATGGCAACATGCTCCCAACTTCATCACACAGCAATAACATCAGGATTTAAATAAGCAGTTAACTTGTCAAGTTTCCAGAGACCTAATACATTGGAAACCACAAGCCAAAGAGAAAGATGATTGTAATGAAATGAGAAATTATGATCTGCTCCAAAGCATCAATGGCATGTCCTTCCACAGATGCTGCCTGATCTGCAGAGTTTCACCACCAGTTTGTTTTGGCACTATGAAATACCTTCAACATAAATAGCAGCAGCAGTTCCAAAAGGCTGGTTAAGAGCAATTAAGATGAGCAATAAATGCTGGCCTTTGCGAGATGCCCAGAGACCAGGAGAAAATTAAACGTCAAAGTCTAGCAGGATCATGCAAGTAAATTAATTCAATTATTGTAGAGGTTATTTCTCAATTTTTCAAAATGACCATTTTGAAAAATTGAGAAATAACCTCCTACAATAATTGAATTAATTTACTTGCATGGAGTTTAAGTCACCAAGAAATCCTGCTCAGCAAAAAGACTAATTGGCATTTTAACATGTCAATGTCTAACTGGCCATCATTGAACAAATCCCGACAACCCATGAGGCTCCTTTCAATACATCAAAAACCCACACAGTATCTATTGTGTCTCCCAGCATCACACTGTCTATATATACACCTGCCTAGGTGACAATTGTCCACACCTACTGGAATAGTTGGCTAGACAGGAGATAGACTGTCTGGGTCACTGTCACTCCTCACCTTTGCATCCTCTTCTGCTTGAGATGGATCAGCTTCTGCTTCACTTCTGTTACCCTAAAAAACAGGAATGCATTTCATCTTCTGGTTTTGCTTATTTAAAATACTGGTCTGCGGCAGAAATGACAACTAGAAACTTAAAAAGCCAGAAAATGAATTTAACCCAATGCTCATTGATTCTCTGATCACTGGACAAATAGAAACAATAGGCATGTAATTTGTTCTTTTACGATGCACATTGGTAGTCACATTAGTAGCAGAGCTGTCATTCCATAGGCAGTACTGATACTTCATGGCAAGGACGATGAATTACGTGCAATCTTCAATGAATAAGGAATTGCGTAGGTTCACTTTGCAAAATCAATGTTTTGATCATCTTTCACAGCAGATGATTGAAAAAAAATCGCATTCTTGCAATAAACAGAATGCAGTCGCTACAGCTGCAGGGCAGTATAGTCTCTGCATGGACAGTGCACCTAAACATACCAGCAGTGCATGGTGGTGCAACGGTAGAGTTGATGCCTTACGGAGCCAGAGACCCGGGTTCGATCCTGACTATGGGTGCTGTCTACATGGAGTTTGTACTTTCCCCATGTGGGTTTTCTCCGGGATCTCCGGTTTCCTCCCACATTCCAAAGACATACAGGTTTGTAGGTTAATTGGCTTGGGATTAATGTAAATTGCCCCAGTGCGTGTGCGCAGCAGAGCGTTAGACTGCGAGGTTCGCTGGTCAGGGCGGACCCGGTGGGCCAAAGGGCATGTTTCCACGCTGTATCTCTAAACTACACTCCAACAGGACTCCAAATGCAATTGCAGGAGCAGTGGGAGATGGAAGGTATTAGCTCAATGACAAAATGTTACAGAATTTTCACTTTTGCACAAAAGGACCAAACTTTGCACAGATAATCCTGTGGGCAAAAAACAAAACAAATGAACACTTAATGTGAATGTCTTAAACTAACCCAAACCCCAAGTGCCAGACTTCAAACCCAAACAATTCTGCAGGGTGATGAGCAATGTTTAATTTAGGTGTTGCAGTGTACAATTAGACTTAAGGCTCTTTCATTCACCGGCCACTGCCTCACCTCTCTAGAACTATTCCCCATCAGTACAGAGCAAGGAATAGACCTGGGTCTCTACTTGGGCCATGTGAGGAAACCCAGTGAGAGTTGCAGGTCCAGGAGGGCTGAGGACCAGGAGATCAACTGTATGCTGGTGCAGTGAACTACAAGTGTGGAGCCCCTACCTCAGACTCGACAAGATTAACATTACCTGGACATATTGGAATATCAGCATAAACTGGGTTCGGCCTCAAAGGCAAAGCAAGGGTCATTAAAAACCCACATACTTCCTCAGGCACAATTGATTAAAGGAAAATTAAATCTTCAGTCAGAATGGTTTCGATGGAAGTAACGAATACACAACTCTAATTGAAGCGATAATTTGTAAACACTTGGAGGTTTTAAAGATTTAGATGTCAAGGCACCTGTTGGAAACATCGAGTCACATGGAGATGTTAAGAACAAAAAACAAGGTCCAAAAGCCTGCTCAAAAAAGGTACATTTTAAAGAACATAATTAAAGAAAAACATTATGCAGGAGCTGGAAGGTAGACAAAAGTGCTGGAGAAACTCAGCAGGTGCAGCAGCATCTATGGAGCGAAGGAAATAGGCAACGTTTCGGCCCAAAACCCTTCTTCAGACTGATGTGGGGGGGGGGGGGGGGGGAAGAAAGGAAGAGGAGGAGAGAGGGCTGAGGGAGAGCTGAGAAGGGGAGACAATAAGGGCTACCTGGGAAATTGGAGGATTCAATGTTCATGCCGCTGGGGTATGCAAACTGCCCAAGCGAAATACGAGGTGCTGCTCCTCCAATTTCCGGTGGTGCTCACTTTGGCCATGGAGGAGGCCCAGGACAGAAAGGTCGGATTCGGAATGGGAGGGGGAGTTGAAGTGCTGAGCCACCGGGAGATCAGATAGGTTATTGCGGACCGAGCGGAGGTGTTCGGCGAAACGATTGTCAAGCCTACGCTTGGTCTCACCGATGTAGATCAGCTGACATCTAGAGCAGCGGATGCAATAGATGAGGTTGGAGAAGGTGCAGGTGAACCTCTGTCGCACCTGGGACGACTGCTTGGTTTCTTGAATGGAGTCGAGGGAGGAGGTAAAGCGACAAGTGTAGCATTTCTTGCGGCTGCAAGGGAAAGTGCCCGGGGAGGGAGTGGTGCGGGTGGGAAGGGAAGAGTTGACCAGGGAGTCACGGAGGGAGTGGTCTTTGCGGATAGGAGATGGGGGGGAAGATGGGAAGATGTGGCGAGTGGTGGGGTCACGATGGAGGTGGCGAAAATGATGGAGGACTATATGTTGTATGTGACGGCTAGTAGGGTGGAAGGTGAGGACTAGGGAGACTCTACCCTTGTTATGAGTGGGGGGGATGGGGAGAGAGAGCAGTGTTACAGGGTATTGAAGAGACCCTTGTGAGAGCCTCATCTATAGTGGCTGGAGCTGGAAATCCTTATTCTCCGACTCAGACTGGATCCTGCAGTGGCCTGATGAGCATTTTCAGAATGTTTTTTGTAGATTGTGGAGCTTCTCTAAACAATATCTGAATTGAAAAAAACATCCGGGAACCTGACAAAAACCCAGTTCCCGGAGGTTTTTTTCGATTTTTTGAAATAATCGCTGGAACATAGAAGAAGCAGAAACCACTTTCGGGCATTAGGGAGACTGACAAAAACCACCGGGAACTGCGCGGAAACCTTGGGTGGGGCGCAAAGTCTCCAGAGGTTTCCGTTCAGGTTTCCTAAGTGGGACAGGGGCATTAAGGAAGAAAGTTCCCAGGGGAATTAATGCCCCTCCATCAACTTGGGAAAGGCTAATTAGAAAAACAGTCCTAAAGAAAAGTAATTTTTCATTTCCCTCCACAGATGCTGCCTGACTTGCCGACTTCTCCCAGCACTTTGTTTTTTGCTCACTGTCGCATAAGGGGTAAAATTCATATTTCTTCCCATTATTCACCCAATATTTCCTGTTCCACCTGGCAAGTGCAGTGTCAGATTTCACAACTAATCTCTTTACTTTATAATTTTGGCTGATCAAAAAATGTGAGTCTAGGGGATTAAGCAATGAGGAAAAGGCCAAAACATCAAATTCTTAAAATCAACAGATTAATTAACGGCAGCAGAGTCAAACTTATCATGCAAGTTGTAGTGTTTCAATCACTTCACCTCATCATTTCTCCCTTTAAAGGGCATTCAGGCCTCTTCTTCCAACTCTCTCATTGTTCTTTACAACTCAGTCCTCCATTTATGCCTTTCAAGATTTTACCCATCATTAGACCAGCCTTTTTCCATTCAGGTTTTCCAAATTCCAAATCTGCTCGAACAACTTAATTTGTGACTAAGCATTTGGTCCATGGTCTTAAAATCTCATGCGACTTTCAGCAATTCTCATGGTAGCAGAGCAGTTGGGTTGCTGCCTTACAGGGCACAGAGACCTGGGTTCGATCCTGACTACGGGTGCTGTCTGCAAGGAGTTTGCACTTTTTCCCCGTGACCGCATGAGTTTTCTCCGGGTGCTCCGGTTTCCTCCGATGTTCCAATTGGCTTCTGCAAATTGTCCCTTGTGCGCAGGGTGGAACTGGGTAGTGTCTGGGTGATTGTGGTTAGTGTGGACCTGGTGGGCCAAAGGGCCTGTTTCCATGCTGCATCTCTAAACTAAAATCCATGAGGTGCCTTGGGATATTTTTACCACCTGAAAGATGTATAGCAGCTATAAACTGATGATTGCTATGGTGACAACAAATTGCCCAAAGCATTAAAAGAAAAAATAATGGACATTAGTCAAGTCAAAACCAAATTTACAACTGGGATTTATTTTCTTGAAACAAACAATGCTTCGTTAGATCAAGTCCTTGCACAAACGATAGAATTAGGATTCAGACATTCAACATGGAATAAAACAAAAAATATATATACCTGGACTAAGGAAACCAGAACTCGTTCAAAGTAACCTGATGTGTCGGAGGTGAGGTCCTCTTCCAAATCAGATTCAAAGTCTGGAAAAGAAAACAAAATTGGTTATGAAAAATCTCAGAAATTACCGAACTGACAGGTAACCGACACGTGTATTCTAGACATGCAGTTGGCTTAATGAGAGCAATTTAAATATTTGTCCAGAAAAATTAGAGGCTGTAATGTACTGGAAGCTAAAGTTGTCACTGGATAGAAATCCAAGGGAGAATGTAGGACATACAACCATAAGACATAGGAGCAGAAACAGGCCAATCGGCCCAACGCATCGGCTTCACCATTCTATCATGGCCATTCCAGTTTTCCCTTTTAACCCCATTCTCTGTAATCTTTGATCCTCTTACTAATCAAGAACCTATCAATCAATTAAACAAAATCTTGTGGGGAAAAATGATTGAAGGAATATGAACTATGGCACAGACAGATAAAAAAAGGTCTTGTGTTAGTCATAGAGCCATAATGCATGGAAACAGGACCTTTGGCCCAACTCATCTATGCCACCAAGATGCCCCATATAAGATGTGTAGGGAAGAACTGCACATGCTGGTTTAAATCGAAGGTAGACACAAAATGCTGGAGTAACTTCAGTCTGAAGAAGGGTCTCGACCCGAAACGTCACCCATTCCTTCTCTCCAGAGATGCTGCCTGTCCTGCTCCAGCATTTTGTGTCTGCCCCATACAAGATAGTGCCATTTAGCCAAAGTCCAAAGGAGATGTGCGCAGCGAGGTTTCTAACCAAGATGTTCCAGTGGGAAGATAGATACTGAAGATTGTGGAATAAATATTCAAAGAACTTAAAGATAAAGTTAAAATAGGAAGAAAATAGAAATTAATGGATAAGTTTAACATCAAGCCAGGATCCCTTTCTGCCTATTATAGGCTGTGGTATAAGAAGGGGGGAAACTGGTGTGGAGTTAAAACCTAGAGAATAGAGAGCTTGAACCAATAACTACTGCCCTCAAGGAATTTTGCAATTCTTATTCCAATCCGATTTTTAGCTGCTACAATATGATCTCAAGGGGCAAGTCACTCAGTCAGCTGCCGGGGACAACATGCACACAAGGCAAACATAGTCTTCAGAACCTATGGAGAAAAATAATGACTTCACATGTTACATAGTGGCTTATGAGACGTTTCAAAAATCATGGTATCATGGTTCAAAAATCAAACCCAGACCCAAACTCAATTTAGCCTGTTCAGTCATCCAGGATTCAAAATAGGAGTTATAGGAACAGGAAACCTCTCCTTACAATAACATGGCCTTAGGCTAGTACAGGTAGTTCTGCTAGAATACGCGTTACCACAACACAAATAACAAAATTAAGGAACACCATTTGCATATCCGGGCCAAGTTAGTTATCACACAATATTGGTCGGGGACTAGGTACCACTTACGATGGAAACTGAGAAGTAGACATAGAAAGCCGTCCTAGATTTACGCAGAACAGAGGGGATATAATTTCCACACAGTAATCAGACACCATTGTCTCTTAAGCACACAACTGCTACTTTAACCATGGGTGGCTTTGGAAATTAACAAACAATCGCTTCTATTAATAAATAGTCTGACGAAGGGCCTCGACGCGAAACGTCGCCCATTCCTTCTCTCCAGAGATGCTGCCTCACCCGCTGAGTCACTCCAGCATTGTGTGTCTACCTTCGCCTCAATGGATACTGGTGCAACAATACTATGCAGCATACAGCGTTTATTTTAAAGCGACCTTCTTTTTTGTAAGGAAGATAGACGCAAAAAGCTGGAGTAACTCTGCGGGTTAACTTTACATCATTTTTGTAAGCCCTGCTTTGTTGTAGAGTCTGAAACTGTAGCTCCAGACGCCCTTTTTCCCCCATTGATACAATTTATCTTTATGATACAAAATTCTATAACACGTGGTTTCTTAGGAATGCTTTTAGTAGAACTATCCACATCTCAAAGGATGTTTGATGAAGATCAAACAGCTCATGCCCCATCCTCTCTTCAGCTTTCTGCTCCCTTGCCTCCCACAATCAGCGTGAAGGGTCCTGAACTGAAACAACACCTGTCTATGCTCTTCGGAGATGCTGCCTGAACTGCTGAGTTACTCCAGCATTTTGTCATTTGTGGTAAACCAGCATCTGCAGTTCCTTGTTTCCATAGCTCATGATAGAAAAGCTTTGGACCTTTCTTACAATATTAATAATGCTTAGAAAAATGCAGCTCAATATTAATTCACCAGATTTTAGTCATTTCTCCTGTGAGCCCATCTTTTCTTAACCCATTGTGCCAAAAGTTGGGTTTTTATAATTGATTAAACTTTTTTTACTTCCAATGGCCATAGTGTTTGGTCAATGTGTTAGCATACCTTCTTTATAAACTTCCACAATCCTGTGGATTTCGTCATTATTGCGAGATGCTAAGATTTCAACCAGGATATCCTCAGATGTACCAGCACCCTGAGGAAAAACAAACAATTAAGGAATCATACTCTAGATTGAAGACAAATAATGGCCATCATTCATTCATCCCACGAACGTGCATTGGAAATGCACATTAGAACATGACCCAAAAGCCTTTCTCCAAATTCTTGGTATGAATGCACAAAGTGGGATAGGATTTCAGACCAGTTGTCAAGGCATAATGCTTTACCCCAGTTACCCATGGTCACCACCTGTCTAGACAGAGACAGTCTGAAATCCCAAATCTTGAATCATCTGATTTTCAAATCCTGTTAATTCCAATAGTCTATTGCCACAGAAGGCTGTGGTGGCCAAGTCAATGGATATTTTTTTAAGGCAGAGATAGATTCTTGATTAGTACAGTGTCAGGGGTTATGGGGAGAAGGCAGAGAATGGAGTTAGAAGGGAGAGAGAGATCAGCCATGATTGAATGGTGCAGTAGACTTGATGGGCTGAATGGCCTAATTCTGCTCCTATCACTTATGACCTCCACTTTTCTGTGGGGTATAAATGAGAGTGGGTCAATGCATGCACCAGCTGGGCAGCAGAAGCAGCTTAAAGATGACCCTATGCAGGTGTACAGAATTTAGGGGTACAGACACATTTTGGACAGCAGGATTTTTTTTCAACACAAGACATCGAAAACCAGAGGGTTACAGAGAGGGGGAAAGAATCAGAACACGGTTGACTATGGAACTGCCTGAGGTAGTAGGCACGTGTCCAATAACAACATTTTAGTAGCTAGATGAGCACTTGCATTGCCAAGGCAACGAAGAATACAGGTGAAGGGCTAATAAATGGGATTAGTGCAAATAAACAATAGGTGCAGGAGTAGGCCATTCGGCCCTTTGAGCCAGCACCGCCATTCAATGTGATCATGGCTGATCATCCCCAATCAGCACCCCATTCCTGCCTTCTCCCAATATCCCCAGACTCCGCTATCTTTAAGAGCCCTATCTAGCTCTCTCTTGAAAGTATCCAGAGAACCGGCCTCCACCGCCCTCTGGGGCATGGAATTCCACTGACTCACAACTCTCTGGGAGAAAAAGTGTTTCCTCATCTCCGTTCTAAATGGCTTACCACTGGTTCTGGACTCCCCCAACATCGGGAACATGTTTCCTGCCTCTAGCGTGTCCAAACCCTTAACAATCTTAAATGTTTCAATAAGATCCCCTCTCATCCTTCTAAACTCCAGAGTGTACAAGCCCAGCCGCTCCATTCTCTCAGCATATGACAGTCCCGCCATCCCGGGAATTAACCTTGTAAACCTACGCTCCGCTCCCTCAAAAGCAAGAACGTCCTTCCTCAAATTAGGGGACCAAAACTGCACACAATACTCCAGGTGTGGTCACACTAGGGCTCTGTACAACTGCAGAAGGACCTCTTTGCTCCTATACTCAACTCCTCTTGTTATAAGCGCCAACATGCCATTCACTTTCTTCACTGGGACATGGTGGAATGGGGGACTTGTGTTGCTCGATTCTGTGACAAATATCGGTTCTTCCCCATATTTCGTCACCCAACCTTCAAAATAAAACCCTTATCAAGCAGATGCTATATTTAACAGGTGCCAGAATAATCCAATATTAGGCCAGGCTCTCCCTCAGATTGCCCTGATATCATACGGGCCATGTTACAGTGTGGGTACTATAATGTGACAGTTATAACTAGTGTTTATTTGGTTGGAGTGAAGTAGCAAATTTTACCGATACTCATTGAAGTATATGATCATTATGGAATCTTTTAATAACTCAAATACTATTAACGGGAGCTTCTACCACATTGATTTTGGCCAACGGACAAAGACATTCCCCGATCTACTGCCTCTTATATACTCTGACAGTTTATTAATGTTCAGATGAAGGGAAAAGACAGTAAGCAACTCCCTCAGTATTCAATTAGATCAAAGTCATAGATCTGCCTGTGGCTAAATGCAAAACAATTGGAATGTGTTAAAAGAATATTTTTTTTTTTTAAAAGGAACTGCCACTGTACCATAAGTATAGACACCATGAGAGAAAGGATACAGACAATCTAATTATATGGTTGAGGCAGCCAGTCGATGAAAAGAAATGCATTTGTGTGGTGGATGGCAGATTTACTCGGGAATGCATTACGTTCCCTAGCATTAAACCACTGATGTGCACGTCTACCGTTATTTGACCTTGTGTACCGACAAATTATAGGAATTCCAGGTGGAGATCGATGTATGGGGTCACAGAACTAAAGTTCCATGTGCTGAGAAAGAGACACTACAATCAACTTGTAGCCATTAATGAAACTGCAGGTCTTCTCGCCATTACTCACTGTAGCATTACTCGACACAAAGCTACACACCATCTCCTTGATGAGGAAGCAGATGTGAAACGAGCAGTTACGTCAGTGAACAAACAGTAAAGGGCCCGTCCCACTTTCACAACCTAATTCACGACCTCTGACGAGTTTGCCCTCGACTCATACTCGCAGCAAGGTCGTCACGAGGTCTTAGGAAGTCGTGATGCTAGTCGTAGGTACTCGTGGCATCAAGTAGGTCGGGGCATTTTTCTAGCCTGATGAAAAATGTCAGTTCGAAGCCTCGTGTGCATGTATCAAAACTTGCACACACAGCCAGCCATTTAACCGAGACATATTTTGGTGTTCAAAAGGGTGAAGAGCAGATCCCAAGATCTAAAACTTAGCCAGGGAGTGGAGGGACAGAACGACACAACCAATCACTCAGTTATGCTTTGAGTATAATTGGAAGGTGCAGATTGGAAGAAGATGTGAATCTATGAAGATGTCTGGGTGCAAAGCAATTCTTGTAATGATGCCCTGAGACTGGGATGGTTGGCATTCAACACTACAAGCTCTGCAAGACACGATGAACTTTTGGGAGCAATTTCCCCCGGATGCCCCCAAACCTCCTTGGTTTCAACAAGGGGTTCTCATTGTCACACTTGGTCAAATGCCAATTTGATGTTGAGGGCAGTCACTCTAACCTCACCAATTCAGCTTTTATTGTTGCACCAACTCCGATTAGGTATGGTGCAGTTATCCACAAAACTCACATTTTCCAGGGGTTTGTTACTGTCAAGTGTTACCTGCTCAGCAATGCGGGCTGCACGTTCCACCACTCTGTTATCGACCAAATGCAGGGAATGAACAGGCGACGTTTGGGGTTGGGTGCCCGAGACTGATGGATGGATTCGAGTTTGTGTGAATAAGACGTTGTTAGGTACTTCCCCCCCCGGTGAAGGCTATGTACTTAACTCTTGTGTTTCTCTCCTTTGTGCAGGCCCCGTGGCTGGGAGTCAGGAATCAAGGGGTTAAGGGCTCCTGTACCCGATTGCCCAAGCTGCGTCAGGTGACGGTGACTCATCGGAAGCTTAAATACCAGAATCTCCCAGAATTCTCTCTCTCTTCGTCGACCCTGGCTCGGGAGCAGGTTGCTGGTGTGAGCTGCAGGAGGCCTGGCCACATGGCATAGAACTTTGTGTATTATTAGCTACATTTGTCAATTAATATTGAATTGGGACAGATAAGGGCTGACCTGAGGGTTTTCGTGTAGTTTGTTTAAGGGATATTTCCATTTAGGCAGGTTAGAGACTCTAGTTCGACGGCCCATTGCGAGGCTGGCTGGAGCACTGTTATCTTTGTTTATTAGTGTATTCTTGTCCTTGTCTGGGTTGTTTGAATCAGGTTTGAGTTTTAATTAAATAAAAGACTATTTTCTTGAACTCGAGCCTGGTTTTTGACTATGTTACGCGACTCTGAAGTACCTGCATTCGGGAGTCGTAACAAAATGGGGGCGCGTAACAGGTGTACTTGGCCAACTGATCACACATGTAAAGTTGCAGTTACCTTTATGGCATCATGCAATTCCTTGGCATCATAGCGATGGGGAGGAAGCAGGAGAGCTACAATTAGTGACTCAAACGTTCCAGACAGCTCGGACTTCAGATCATCGACCAGGTCCTGGAGGAGCAAAGATGACAGATGAGTACTGTGGCAAAACAAAATAGCAACTTAATGTCCAGAACAGAGCCAGCGTTTCAGACTATTCAGCCCAATTATATTCTATTTTGCCTTAATCAGGATGCAGACATGCTGTACTCTTACCCCTTTACTAACCCGCAAAAGCATCAATGTAATTTGCCTCTATCCCTACCCCAGAGCCAAGCATGATGACCACCTAACCAATCCCTAAAGAGATGTAATGTTCAAGAAATTTTGGTATGGACATCTGCAAAGTATCTGTGCTCGACTCAGAATTGGAGGAAGAGATTATTCCAGAAGCAATGCATCCATTTGAGCAATGGGGGCGCTGCGAGCAGCAGCCTCGCCAGCAGCCCTTCTGGCCTTTCGACTTTATTTTGTTATTTTTAGTGCGTTTAAATGTATGATTTAATGTTTCATGTGGGGGGTGGTGGGGGGGGGGGGGGGAAATAGGGGGAAAAACGTTTTCAGTCACTTACAGCGACAAATTTGTGACTTTTCTCCTTGTCGCATTTTCGCCCCCCTCGCGGCCTAACAACTGGTTTGGTGCGGCCTTTCCAGACCGGAGACCGGCCCAGAGCTTCAGCAGCAGGCGCGGCACGGACTCACCATCGCGGAGCCTGGGATCCTTTGCCGAGGATCGCCAGTGTTGGAGCTCCGACCGCGGGGGCCAGCTGACTACAGTGATCTTCCGAGCTTCTAGCCTTGGGCGCGGCACGGACTGAAACATCGCGAAGCCTGGGATCCCTTACCGGGGATCACCAGAAGAAGTGCTCCGACCGCTGGCTTTTACATCGTGAAGCCGCGGTAAGAAGCGGCCAATTTGGGAACTCCAAGCCACGGAGTGCGTTCTGATCCACTGTGATGGATTCCACTGCAATGGATGCTTATGTTAAACTCTATCATGTGTTCTTTACTTGTATTGCTGTATGGTAACTCAAATCTCACTGTACCTTAATTGTTGCATGTGGTAATAAATGTGAACTTGAACTCGAGCGAGGAACTTGAGGCTTGGGAGTTCTGGTACTGCCAGTTTTTCTTCTACCTCCAACGCACCATCTTACCACTGTATCATCTAGTGCAATAGTCCCACAGGATTCTACCCATCCCAAACCCCAGCAAACTACAATTGGACTCCCAACCATAAGTCAAAGAAGGTTATGGTGGCACATCCACAAAAAGATGTGCAACTCTAATTTGGTCGCACCCTGGGCCTCAGCCGCAGTGATGACAGGGAATGAGGATAGAAATTAAAATAATAGATGGGACTAACGAGTAAACACTGAATTTCATACTTCGTCTGTATTTAGGATGCTTTGATACATTGGAATTTACACCCCTGCTTTAGAATAAAACAATTGAACAAAGATCCAAGTTCTAATTCTATCTATAATCCTGCAGATTTTGCTTCCCCTAATGTTTCTGGATTTAGTAAACCTAACTGCAAATTATGCACCTTGCATGCCTTTGCAAAGTTTTGTGAAGAACTCAAATACATTTATCGGTATTAATTACAAATCCATGGGGCAAAAGTCCATTCTTTAAAACAGCACCTGTTCACTCATTTCAGTACCAGTTTCACTTGAACTTTATTCCATTGCTTCAGGTGACATGGTGGGTTGCAGTTATCATTTGCTAAAATATCTCAATTGCCTTCTCTACCGAAACAAGCTAGTCCTTCACCCCAGCACAACATAACCCTCCAACTTCAATAACCTATGAACTTATCACCTCAACCATTCCATGAATGGAATTTCCTCTCCACACTGAGGATTACAAGGCAGTTTCAGTATGTGCCTGTGGTTCTGGAAACAGTAGTTAATTATACTTTACCTTTCCAATTACGGTTTTGTAGCCAATGATAATATCCTGCCGCTGGGCATTACTTCTCTGCGTCAGTAGATCCAATATGATATCTTCATCCGTTCCTGCCAACAAGCATAATGGTTTTAGAATCACACTTGCAAATAATTGCTGCTGAACAGTCACAGGAGACAATGAATCTCCTGCCCAATCTGAATATATAGTGCGAGCCATAAATATCATAATTTGCTGTTTATGACAAAGAATGCAGCCGCAATTGGAGGCTTTGGTGACAGGGGAAGAGGAGCGTTAACTAGCACCTAACCCACTCACACCTAGGCCTGATGTTGTCAACAGATGCTGGCTTGCCTCTTTTTCCCCCAATACTGACACTTGCTGGAGTGCAAGGTATGCAAATCAACAGGCCCCCTTCAAGTGACCCAATAACAAGACTATCCCTGAAGGAATTGTTAGAAGATGTAAAATAGTTTCCTTATTCGACTCTTGCATTCAATACTCATTGGGCAATTTACATCGATTCCACTTGGCCGTCATTTTTGGACCCAATAGCTGCTTTATAAGGCGTCAATTAAACTAGAAGGATATTGGCTTAGGTCTATCCCTGGACAGATTATTAGAGGGTCCGTTTGGTCTTGGTCATTTAAACAGGACAGTTGGCTCATTGAGCCCTCTATTGTACATTTTACTCATTTATAAAAAACAGGTCTAGTTTTTTCTCAAAACAAAAATATTGAGATCTCCAGGAAGGCCTTATGTATTTTGATCTACAATGTTGAACAAATTAGGTATTCAAGAGGGAAGCTTTAGTACCTAGAGAGTAGCAAGCTCAATACATTTATGGAAAATAGTAGGAGAATAGAACAGAACTTAACAACAGTGCATGATAAAGTGATAGAGGATAAACATGGTATCTTTGGCACAAACAATGACTCGTGACAGTTCACTGTGCACAAATAGAAAACAAACTATTGTCGCTTACCAAAGCCTTTCATGGCCTTGTGAAGGATCTCAGCATCTTGATTGGCATCAAAACCTGGAAAATCATGGATGGTGCCTCTGGTCCTTCCCTAAGAACAGACCATCCATTAAAATGTTTCATCTTACAGAATACATTGTGATTACAAGAGGACACCACTGCATACAGATTAAAGCAAAGTTTCCAATCCCGTCTCAGCGGTTGGTTCACTGAGTAACTGAAGTGTAAAGGGTCTGTCCCACTTTCACGACCTAATTCACGACCTTTTTTACTCGTGGACATTTTTCACCAGGCATGAAAAACGCCCCGACTGACGATGCCACGAGTACCTACGACTGGCATCACGGCCCGCTACGACCTACCTACGACCTCATGACGACCATTGCGCGAGTACGAGTCAAGGTCAAACTCAGCAGAGGTCGTGAATTAGGTCGTGAAAGTGGGACAGGCCCTCAACAATGCACAAGTTACGAGATTTAATCCTTAAAATCTATGGTGTTTTCTGCTTTGCAAAGAGTGATGCAAGTGCAACATTGACAGTTATAAAATCAGCTTCTCCATCAGTAACCCACGCGCAGAGATTGAGAAAGGCAGAATACAAGGAAGGCTCCTGTCTAAACAGTTGAACAAATTGAAAGAACAGCCTATTACACACAGTGAACCTACATAACCAGCTGACATTTGGGCAAGGCTACAGATTTTCTGTTGTCAATTTTACCCTGGCTCAGAACAAAGCTTTAGGATGATAAGTTAATGCAAAAGGCATAAAAACAAAACAGAGTGGAAATACTATCAGGCTGCATCGTGGTAAGAAAAACAGTCAGTGTCCAAAATAGTTTCCAGAACTCATTTTGATTTTCATCCAACTCAAAAGGCAAACACAGCAAAACTTGTTTTTGAGAGAGCCAGATTAATAATTCTGCATATCCTGAGCACAGTGAATATTCAAAAGCACCTTACACCCAGAACACACCCTTTGGTATGGTAATTAGACCAAAATGGGATTAAATTAATTTCAACGTGGCATTAATAATCTGCCACAGTAATTCCCTTTGACTATCCTCCCAGCAGTTCACATTCCACACGGACATAAACTTTGTACTACCACCTATAGCCTTGAGACAACAGTCCGAGGACTACTTCATCATAGGTTGGAAAGTCAACCAGGCCAACCTCAAGTGTGTGCGGCCAAAATACTATCAATGTGTCTCCTGTCCCAGCGGACCAAACAGGCTCCATCTCTGCCAGACAACCAAAGAGTCCTACCAACCCCAACTTGCATTTTGGAAAACTAGACTAACAGGCCTGCACCCAACCCTAACCATCTGCACTCTCTCCCCATTTATAAGCAAAAACCTAAGTGCAAAGATCCTACAGGACCGCTTTAACTCAAGGCCCAACTTGAGCATACCACCGCCATCATAGACTTTTAGTATGTGGATAGAAGACTGCCTGTCAACGTCAAGCTGAATGTTCCCCAACTGGAAACCATAGAAAACCACAAGATCTACTCACTAGTGAAGTCCAAATTTGGGACATTCATATCAAGTGACCCTGATCCATATAAGAAATCTAGATAGCACCTTGGCAAAGTGATTAGCGACTCTGAGAAACAGTCCCTGACCCTAGTCCCTTATTAAACCCCTCAGACACCGAAGTATGACAAAGCGTCTTATGCTACGACAGGGTACAAAGGGAGGTCAGGCAGAAATCAGTGGCACAGCAGTAGAGCTGCTGCTTTACAGCGCCAGAGACCCGGGTTCGATCCCGACTATGGGTGCTTGTCTGCACAGAGTTTGAACGTTCTCCCCATGACCTGCATTGGTTTTTTTCAGGAATCTCCATGACCTGCGATGGGTTTTTTTCAGGAATCTCCAGTTTCCTCACACACTACAAAGACGTACAAGCTTGTAGGTTAATTGGCTTGGTATAATTGTAAATTATCACTGGTGTGTGTAGGATAGCATTAGTACGTGGGGATCGCTGGTCGGTGCAGACTCGGTGGGCCGAATGGCCTGTTGCATATAACAACCATATAACAATTACAGCACGGAAACAGGCCCTCGCGGTCCCCCCAGTCCGTGCCGACCATTTGTTTTCCCCTAGTCCCATCTACCTGCACTCAGACCATACCCCTCCATTCCCTTCACGTCCATATACCTATCCACTTTACTTTTAAATGTTAAAATCGATCCTGCCTCCACCACTTCTGCTGGAAGCTCATTCCACACAGCCACCACCCTCTGAGTAAAGACGTTCCCACTCACGTTACCCCGAAACCTCTGTCCCTTAATTCTCATGTCATGCCCTCTTGTTTGAATCTTCCCTACCCTCAATGGGAAAAACTTATCCACGTCAACTCTGTCTATCCCTTTCATCATTTTAAAGACCTCAATCAAGTCCCCCCCTTAACCTTCTGCGCTCCAAAGAATAAAGACCTAACTTGTTCAATCTTTCTCAGTAACATAGCTGCTGGAACCCTGGCAACATTCTAGTAAATCTCCTCTGTACTCTCTCTATTTTGTTGACATCCTTCCTATAATTAGGCGACCAAAATTGTACACCATACTCCAGCATCTCCAAACTAAACCATGCATTTTGTGTTCATTTTGAACAGAAGGTTCATGGAATGATAACACGCCCCGAGGTGCACCTGTGCCCAAGGTCACTGTCCCAGAATGAAACCACAGAGAGAGACTGGCCCGGATGGGGTCCCTGGCCATATCCTCAGATCCTGCACAGACCAGCGCTCGGGTGTATTTGCAAATATATTTAGCCCCTCTTTTCCAATCATCCCAGCGCCAAAGAGAAACAAGGGGGTCTCAACCAAAACGTCACCTATCCATGTTCTCCAGAGATGCCCTCAAACCTGCAGCACTTTGTGCCCTTTTGGGCTAGTTTTAGATTTCATTAAGAGTGTTGGCGAGGTGGAGACGGTAAAGAACTTTAAGTTCCTAGGTATAAATTTCACCCCCAATTTGTCCAATTGCAACCACATCTACGGTAGTAAGTGCACCAAAGCCTCTGCTTCTGCTGTCTCAGAAGGCCAAGGATGTTGAGCACGTTGCACTGCCTACTGTCCATTTATCCAGATGCACTTCAGCATGGTATGGCAAATGCTCTGCCCAAGACCACATCCAGTCCATCTTCATGGTGTGTTGCAGCAGGAAGACTTGAAGTCTAGTCAAGAATGTCTGCCATCCTGGCTATTCCTTTTATCTTCTGGGAGAAGATATGGGAGTTTTACATCCCAGGCATCTAGACACAAGAACAGCTTCTCCACCACTGCACTACTGTCAGAGTCCTGGACCAAATCACTGTTTCAGACCCACTTTCAGGTGGTCCTGCCACCTGCTGGTATCTGTACCTTAATCTTGCACCATTCTACTGTTTTACACTCTTCATTTATTGTTTATGATTGAATGTATTATTAATGTATCGTTATTACTGTATGTATCCCGTTTACTCTGTGAGCTTCATGCAAATTATAAATTTCATTGCAAACTAACCCAAATTTTGGCAGATTAATTTCCCTCCTGGAATAAATAAAGTTCTATCGTATCATATTTGAATCAAGAATGCCCGTTTATTTCTGTTTAAGAAGGAACTGCTGATGCTGGAAAATCGAAGGTAGACAAAAGTGCTGGAGAAACTCAGCGGGTGAGGCAGCATCGATGGAGCAAAGGAAATAGGCAACGTTTCGGGCTGAAACCTTTCTTCAGACTGATGTAGAGTGGGGCGGGGGTGAAGAAAGGAGGAGGAGGAGCCACAGGGCTGAGGGAGAGCTGAGAAGAGGAGGAGACAGTGAGGGCCAGCTGAAATTGGAGAAGTCAATGTTCATGCCGCTGGGGTATAAACTGCTTTAGCAAAGTGCTCCAGTATGATATTGTAGAGCACTTGCAGTGTTAAACACAAGCTGATCGATTCAAAAATGGCCCGAGTGCTTTATCTCAACTTGTGGAGAATACAGGTGTCTGAGGTTATGGGGAGAAGGCAGGAGAATGGGGTCAGGAGGAAGAGATAGATCAACCATGATTGATGGGCCGAATGGCCTAATTCTGCTCTTATTACATGATTTATGATGCACATTAATTTGTTGCTGCGGGTGGAGTTTTCTACTGGGACTGTTCCTGCGGTGCGTCGGCTGGTAGCACCCAGACCCGTTCAGTCTCTTTAAGTCTGAAGAAGGGCCTCGACCCGAAACGTCGCCTATCTCCTTCGTCCTTAGATGCTGCTGCACCCGCTGAGTTTCTCCAGCCTTTTGTGTAACCCTCCAGTCTCTTTAAGGGTCAGGGTTAAATTGTCCGAGTCCCATTCTGGGTGTGGTGAGCTTTCTGTGCGTCCTGCCTGGGCAGAAGGGTAGGCACCCCTTCACGGGGGCCACTCGGCCCTACTCTCCCTGTCCCGGTGTTGGCCGCGGCCACGTTGCAGGAGCAGGAGGAGCCGAGCGGGTGTGGAGGCGGCGGCGTGTGCGCCCAGCTATTTGAGTTCGAGAGAGACACACACACACACACGGGCTGCAGATGTGTCGAGCACTAAGTGCCGGGGTGACTCAGCGGGCCCGGCAGCATCTCTGGAGGACACGGATAGGTGACATTTCACGACCCGAAACGTCTATGGTCTTGCCTGGCCCGCTGAGTGCAACTCCAGCACTTTGCGTTCTAGAGACAGTGGGACAGGCAGCCCGACACAAACATGCTGGAGTAACTGCCCCGCTGGGTTACTCCATCATTCTGTGTCTAAATTTGGCCGAAACCAGCATCCGCGGTTCCTTCCTACACTTTGTGTTCGATGTTCATTTCAGATGTTAATTTCAGCCAGGGTGGAGGAGAGATGGGGCCGATATCATTAAACAGACAAGGCAGCTTGCACCAAGGTTACACAGAGGCGGCCATCAGGACCGGCCAGCGACTCGATCAGTGCAACAAGTCCCTCCCCAAACTCGCAGTGGGATCAGATATCAATGCCGTGTAATTCATTTTATCCTCGACTTCCGCCACACCCTTGCGGAAAGCGACCAGGCTGCCCATTGCTTTGTGTGTGTGATTCACTACAACGTTCGTAATGCAGCAGTTCCTGCTCGAATCACAAGACCACAGCTGCCCGAGGACATGTCATCGCCAGAGGTTCACATGTGCATGACTTCCAAATTCCATAAGGCGAGCCATGAAAGGGAAGATTTCTCTTTTGAAGAAATCGTTTTTTTTCCCCTTGTGTATATTATTCATGACTTAATGGAAGACGGAAAGTATATATATATATGATGTATAATTTGTATCTTTGAAAAATAAAAATAAATGCATTACCCCCCAAAAATTGCCGAAAGCTCCCCACCCATTTACTGAAGTCAAACAGGGCACTGATTAAAAGTTGTATTTTTACCACTTCAATCTATTTACGGCACCAAACACACCAGTTTCGCTGAACACTTGCACCCGGTCCGGCTAGGTCTACTGGATGTCCTGGTCGCAAACCGTTTAAACCCCCACCCCACATTCCTTCACTGACCTTTCTGTCCTGGGCCTCCACCATTGTCAGAGTGATGCCACATGCAAACTGGAGGTACAGCATGTGGTAGCTTACAACCCACCTACACCACCCCCCCCCCCCCCCCCCCCCCCCCGAGCCCCACCTGGACTCCTACTTATTTCTCCCATCCACCCCACCCACCCACGGCTACTTTCAATCTGTCTCACACCTACTGTTCTTATCACTGGCCTTTGTTCCAACCATCTGCCAATAATGCCTTTGCCTGTGTCCACCCATTACCTGCCATGCGCTGTGCTGCCTCCCCCCTTTTACAGCTTTCTTCTCCCCTTCACCCCCCACACTAAGTGACCTCAGCATTGGCACCTGCAGTTTTTAGTTTCTGCTGTTTAAAATCTTGTCTGTGCATTTCATGGGACTTTCCTATGCAAGTCAAAGTTGCGCTGTGAAATGAGAATATGTGTCCCATGGTGCTTGGAGACTGCAGCGCTATTGAGGATTGGGGTGGCCGTTGGCTGGGGCAAAGCACCTGGAAAACGAGCTTTTGACTTGGTCGCTAGTCATAAGTAACCCGTTCCCAGGTACGAGTAGTTCATGAGCTGCACAAAGACAGTTGAGAATGTGAAAAAATAAAGGCAACTTTTTTGTTTTACCTTAACGTTACTGGACCAACAAGTACTCCAAGGTTGTAATGACCAGGGCATTATTTTGGCTACACATTGTTCTCAGGCCATCACCTCCATTCCTGATCATAAGAGATTGAAAGTGTTCAAATGTGATATCTTCTCAACCAAGATGAATTTGGACTCTATGATCTTCATCAGCACAGCAGGTCATTAATTAAAGAGCACAAAAAAAAAAACTGTTGGAAGAACTCAGTGGGTCAAGCAGCATGTGAAGGTGAAGGGATGATCAGCATTTCTGGTGGAAATCCTGCATCAGGATCGAGCATTGAGTGAAGATAACCAGTCTATAGAAGCAAGAAATAGGGATGAGGCAAAGGATGGTGGAGCCAGAGGTGGTGGGGGAAGATAAGGGATCCCAGGAAGATGAAGCCACAGTTCAAACAGCAATTTGTTTGCTCCAGGTTACAGTATCCAGAATCACTTGTGTTGCTATACTATGGTCCTACTTTAGTTCACTCAAGGATTTGTTAAATTACAACACGTCTTCAATAAAACTGACCATCAAATACCCAAAGTCACACCACCTTATTCATTCACTCAGTCTTGCATTTAAGAGCACATTTACTCTTGGAAATCAAGTGTGGGGGGGGGGGGGGGGGGGGGGTGACAATTTCACAGGACGAGAAGTAATGTGATCCAATTCTCACTCCACACTTAAAATTCAGCTTTGGTTGCATGGGTCAAGACAAATTTCTTGCATACAAACTCTAGTCTCTCCTCACTAAACAAGGAAACTACTGGGTCTTCCTGGGAACCATCTAAGCGCTGGAGACAGATCCCCAGCATTTTAGTTTAGTTTTAGAGATACAGCATGGAAACAAGTGCTTTGGCCCACCGAGTATGCGCTGACTAATGATCCCCCGATACACTAGGGACAATATACAAATTTTACCAAGCCAATTAACCTTCAAACCATAATGCCTTTGGAGTGTGGGAGGCAACCCAAGCGCCCAAAGTAAAGCCACGTGGAGAATGTACAAACTCCGTACAGACAGCAACCATAGGCAGGATTGAACCCCGGTCTAAGGCAGCAACTCTACCACTGCGCCAGTTTGCTTAACCTTCTCAGCACCTCATTGTTACAATATCCCACGGGACAAATAATCCAACTCATTAAGGACGGAAGCAGATGGACTTCTTGCAACAACTGGAGCTTTGATGAAATTCCTTGCAATAGTTGATTTCCCCCCCTCCCCAAAATCAATTTGGGTATTGAACCTGCACACAAAACACTTCACATCATGTCTCTAGCTTGACAGATGTTAGGATCTGATCCTGGTACATCATCATTCACAAGTCTACCCTTTCTTGCTCCAATGCTCTCGTAGTTTAAGATTTGCTTTATACATTCAATTTGCTTTTGAAAGTTACTTTCTTGTCTGCATACAGTTCTGGTGGACAGTCTGGATCAGATCGTTGCCGTTTTCAATGAGCCCATATTACTCTTATAAGTACATTCAAATAAGTTTATTTGTAGATTATTGTAAGAATTGTTTGATCACCATTTTGCAACAGCAGAAACCATTTCTCCATATTTACTCAATCACGTCTCTCTACCCAAGCAAGGAATATCAGAGGTTGTACAGTTAAATGGCAGATTCCAGATAATTCACAGGCAACAAATCCAGAGGTTCAGCTTTGCGTTTCAAATGTTTTGGAAAATAAAAGATTGTTTTTGATATCCGATTTAAATCTTACTGTCCACAAACATTTCCACCCAAAGTTCAAACAAAGATAATACAGCAACCGAGAACAGACTTCCTCCTCCACACTTTATAGAACAAAACCAAGTATTTTTTATCAACTTGTATTTGTGGAAACATTAAATGTTACTTTTAAGATATTTGCTAAAATGTAACAATTCCATGTGTGGCTTGGCCCACTGTGAGCATTTGCCATTTCTGGTTCAGACTTGTGGCATTTATTTAGCCCCGGGTTGCTATGCAAACATCTGAAACAAGAGAAAGTCCATGGTGTGGGCAGAGCGTGGAGACAATGAATACATTCTTGATCTTATCCCAGTTCATCTGACTGCACACTACTGCCAGCATACTGATTGCAAAGACAGAAACAGTTAGGCATGCGATTTACCCCAGTCCCAAAAAAAACCCAACAACTTAGTACTACAACTCAAATTATTTTCAATAAACTATCACTTTTTCCATTGTTGGCTTCTTCCACAATGGGGGAAAATATCCATAGCCATTTGAAAGTGGAATGCTTTTTGGGGGTGTCCCAATGGACAAGTTTCTCACTACCTTCCCATCTAAAGGTTCCTTTATGCAAAGCTCTGTTAATATTCCCTCCCCCCTTCCCTTTCCCTTTCCCTTCCCCAACAGACAGACCACCCCGTTTTTCACTGCTAGGAAAAAGAGTAGGGAGACAAAAAATAATTTGGCAGCAAGTGGGTGGGGGTGAAATACATTAAGATGAGGGATTATTGGTCAAGGGTCAACTCAGGGAGTGCATGGCATTTTAGTTACTGCATGATGTAATTTAGGAGAAATACGCAGCCTTCTTTTATTCAAACAACCGATTAAGAACGCACACCGTACAATTACACGATGCCATTAGACAACTATGCCAGAATAATTACTATCCTTGAAAGGAATTTAGCCATATACTTGGTAACACTGCCATCAAGAAAGTTTTCTGTAAATTGCAACATTTTCTAAAGAAGTTGGTTTGCAACTTTAATTCACTGGCATGAGAGTAATGACAAGCATCACCTACCACGCAAATGAAAATAAATTGTTGCCTTTAATGGTTAATGTAGCTGCATTTGTTGCAATCTTTCATTGTAAACTTTTTCTGGGATCTAGGTGGAGTAATTGAACGTAGTAAAATACCAATGTGTAGAACCACTACGCCTACCGACAGCTGGTGAATCATCACACAATTTTCTCACAACTCAATTCTGATTCCACTTACCCCGCCTTTGGCTGCCATGGTTCAGTAAGAAAATCTGTTTTAAAACAGGAAAAAAAAAGATAATTTATTGTAGCTTCTCCACATCTCCTGAAATATTTCAACAACACATTAATAAGATGGCAAGAGCAAGTAACAATTACATTATACCTGTGACAAGCCTGCTGCAAAGACAAATGTTCCCAGTATGTGGCTGTCTGAAACTCGAGAAACAAGGCCTGCCTTTTCTCTGAGGAAAGACTCTGGCGGCAGCTTAGGGATTGGTAGAGAGATTGGAAGCATATTTAAATAATTTAGTCATAGAAAAGAGTTAGCCTATAAGAAGCAACTAGTCCGAAAACCTCGTTGGGTGCAGCAAAAACCAGCACTGAACTCTGCTGTAAATGTCACATAATGCGGGGTACTGAAGGTGAACGGTTTCCCCAGCAATTCCCATCACTGATACGAAGGTTAAAATCCCCAAACTGTGCCAAATCAGACACGTTTGCAGCAGAGAGATGAAGAGGAAATGTTTATCCTCGTTTTGATTAACCTCACCCATCTCACAATATGTTTATCCAGAGTCAAGAGTGTTTTATTGTTATTTGTCCCTCCCAGATAGATCAATAGGCATTCTTACTTGTAGCAGCACAATAGGATATGTTAACATAGTACACTGTAAACAATATAATAAATGATAAAAAAAAGTTCAGTGTGTGTATATGTACATATACACGTACATAAACACATGCGCATATATATATACACACACACACACACACACACACACACACACACACACACACACACACACACATAAAAAAACATAATAGAGAAAGGACAAACAGTAATAGTGCAAAAAGCCAAACCTAATGCCTCCAAGGCATCTCAAATGTCGTTCAGAGCTTATTTGGAGGTTGCAGTGTTTGGCTGTAAGGAAGAAGCTGTTCCTGAACCTGGACGTTACAGTTTTCAGGCTCCTGTTCCTTCTTCCTGGTGGCAGGGGTGAAATGAGTGTGTGGTCAGTGTGGGGTGGGTCTCTGATGATGCTGGCTGTCTTTTTGAGGCAGCGACTCCTGTAAATCACTTTGATGGTGGAGAGGCCAGAACCCGCGATGGACTGGGCAGTTGACTTGAAATACATGGGGTCTAGGAAAGAGCTTTCACGTCGCGACCCTGTTTCCACCAATCTTTCCACCACATGGCTGAGGAGGCCGACATTGGGTATTTTAAAGCAGAGATTGATAGGTTCTTAGATGAACAGAAAATGCTGGAGTAACTCAGCGGCTCAGGCAGGATCCATGGATAAAAGGAATACGTGACCTTTTGGGTAGAAACCTTTCTTCAGACCCAAAACGCCACCTATTCTTTTCCTCCAGAGATGCTGCCTGATCGGCTGATTTACTTCATCACTTTGTGTCTATCTCCGGCATAAAACAGCATCTGTAGTTTCTTCCTACGCATTTATAGTTTCTTGAAAAATAGATCAGCCATGATCGAATGGCAGAGGAGACTCGATGGGCCAAATGCCCTAATTCTGCCCTTAAGTCTTATGGTCATATACAGCAGCTGTTATAGATTTCTAGTCAATTCTGCTATCTGGAATATAAAACTGGGATTATAATGGCACCAACAGATTTTTGCAATAATCTATCTTGTTTGTTCGTGTCCTAAAGTAAGGAAATTATTGTATTCAGTCTGACATATGTGGAATATTAGACCTGCAAGAGTGTGGTTAATTTTTAACTGCGTTCCAAAATGGCAGAGCAAGCACCAGTTATTTCCCCTGAAAATGTTGAGTAAAATTGGTTGGAATAAACCCAGCATCAACCAAAACGATGAGACTGAATATGTCAAAGATAAACCCTACCCAGATTTTCATGGGGACTTCTCTGGGGAAAGCCATCTAACGGACTAACCAAGTAGCAACTAGCATGTATCTACATCTCCTCGACTTAAAGGTACGATCACTCTGAAGAAGGATCTCAACTCAAAACGCCACCTCTCCATGTTCTCCAGAGATGCTGCCTGGCCTGCTGAGTTTCTCCCTCACTTATGCCCCTGTCCCACTTAGGAAACCTGAACAGAAACCTCTGGAGACTTTGCGCCCCACCCAAGGTTTCTGTGCGGTTCCCGGAGGTTCCCAGGGGTTTTTGTCAGTCTCCCTAATGGTCGAAAGTGGTTTCCGTTTTAAAAATCGGTAATTGTTTAGTCGAAGCTGGTTGCGATGCTAGTTGAAGGTGGTTGCCAGAGGACAAAAACCTCCGGGAACCGCACGGAAACCTTGGGTGGGGCGCAAAGTCTCCAGAGGTTTCCGTTCAGGTTTCCTAAGTGGGACAGGGGCATTAGTGACATTTTATTAGAACCGGGAAGGAGGGGAAAGATGAGGTGAGGTGAGTGGTAGTTAATATTGGTTGCGGGTGAGATTGACAGAGGGCAGAAGGCCATTGCAGTTTGAGAATGGGAACAAGGTGAATGGAGGTGATGAGTTGAAATTGAAGCTGAGAGTTCACTTGCAGTAGGAGAAGGGGGAAGCAAGGCCATGACAAACACCACATTCAGAAAACATTGACCTTACATGGGTGGGTGAGAGAAAATAGAGGTGGAATAAGCTGAAGTTGGACACAAAATGCTGGAGTAACTCAGCGGGACTGGCAGCATCCCTGTAGAGAAGGAATGGGTGACGTTTCGGGGCAAGACCCTTCTTCAGACTCAATAATAAACTGAAATGCTTAAAGGAAGAGAAAGAGCCTAAACAGGAAGGGTTAGACCAAGCATGAGCATCACTATAACCACAATGCTTTGAGTGGGGTGACAACGTAGGTTTGCCATTCTATAAGAAGATGTCTGGTGAAAGAAAAAGAGGAAAGGTAGAATAATATCTCCTTGTCTTTCCCCGAAGATAGACACAAAAAGCTGGAGTAACTTAGGGGGTCAGACAACAGCTCTGGAGAAAATAAATAGGTGATGTTTACCGGAGGTCCCCAGAGGTTTTTGTCAGTCTCCCTAATGGTCGAAAGTGGTTTCTGTTTTAAAAATCGGTAATTGTTTAGTCGAAGCCGGTTGCGATGCTAGTTGAAGGTGGTTGCCGGAGGACAAAAACCTCCGGGAACCGCACGGAAACCTTGGGTGGGGCGCAAAGTCTCCAGAGGTTTCCGTTCAGGTTTCCTAAGTGGGACAGGGGCATTACTTCTTTGAGGTATTAGAAAATATCCACAATCCGGCATAAACCCTTGAAAGGCCCTGAAGAATTGACAATCTTTCCTATGCACAGGTGAAACATCCCGGATTTAATAAAACTGTGCGAACTGCAAATAAATGATGCAATATCTTGTTCAAAGCCGGTTCTTCCAGTTGGAAAAGTCTGCAGCACCTCAAGACTTTTTAAACAGGTGTTTCAAAGTTTGATCACAATATTGAATTTCCCTAAATCAGAGGCTTAGTATAGTAGGTGGAGCTAATAAAAGACTGCTCCATAATAGCCACAAAGTTTCAAAGCACACTTGGTAAATGTCCCGAGGCTCACTGAAATGTATTTTGGTTACTTTACCACGCAGGGTTGTTTGTTAGTAACTATCAGTTACCAAAGAATACTTTAGAAATTAATAAAATTATTGGCAAATTACTTTGGTCTGAATTTGTGCACATATATTACAAGCAAGCCTTTTGCTATCTAACTTTACATAACACTTTTGATTATACCAACACAATCCAGTTTTCAGTAACTTTGAAACTGCTTCACTCATATTCATAAAATAGACACAAAAAGCTGGAGTAATTCCGCAGATCAGACAGGATCTCTGGAGAAAAGGAGTAGGTGACAGGGTGGGAGATTGCAACCGTCACGTGGTCCGCCCTGTTTCGACGAATGCAATCAACCTGGCGTGCACAATCAAGTAAGATCAAATAGAACAAGTTGTCCTACAACTTTAGGCTGTGCACGCCTCACGCAAGAAGAAGGAATAGGTGACGTTTCAGGTCGAGACCCTTTTTCAGACTGAGATCCTTCCTACTCACTCATGTTCATTGTCCTTAGGGCCTCACAGTGGTGCAGCTGCCTTACAGTGCCAGAGGCATGGTTCAATCCTGACCTCAGGTGCTGTCTGTGTGAAATTTGCTTGTTCTCCCTGTGACCGCATGGGTTTCCTCTGGGTGCTCTAGTTTCCTCCCATGTCCCAAAGACATGCAGGTTGCTAGGGTTAATGACTTTGTAAAATTGTCCCTGATGTGTAGGGATTGGATAATGTGTAGATCTGTGAAAGTGGGATAACATAACTAGTGTTAACATAATAACATAGTGTTAACTAGTGGGATAACATAACTAGTTTCCTGGTCCGAGAACACTAATGCAATCATCAAGAAAGCACATCAGCACCTCTACTTCCTGACAAGATTACGGAGAGTCAGTTTGTCAAGGAGGACTCTCTCTATAACCATATAACCATATAACAATTACAGCACGGAAACAGGCCCTCTCGGCCCTTCCAGTCCGTGCCGACCATTTGTTTTCCCCTAGTCCCATCTACCTGCACTCAGACCATACCCCTCCATTCCCTTCCCGTCCATATACCTATCCACTTTACTTTTAAATGTTAAAATCGATCCTGCCTCCATCACTTCTGCTGGAAGCTCATTCCACACAGCCACCACCCTCTGAGTAAAGAAGTTCCCCCTCACGTTACCCCTAAACATCTGTCCCTTAATTCTCATGTCATGCCCTCTTGTTTGAATCTTCCCTACCCTCAATGGGGAAAGCTTATCCACGTCAACTCTGTCTATCCCTTTCATCATTTTAAAGACCCCAATCAAGTCCCCCCTTAACCTTCTGCACTCCAAAGAATAAAGACCTAACTTGTTCAACCTTTCTCTGTAACATAGTTGCTGGAACCCAGGCAACATTCTAGTAAATCTCCTCTGTACTCTCTCTATTTTGTTGACATCCTTCCTATAATTAGGCGACCAAAATTGTACACCATACTCCAGAATTGGTCTTACCAATGCCTTGTACAATTTTAACATAAGTAATGTGAGTAAGTAGGGAAGTAACTCGTATATTCAATGCTCTGATTTATAAAGGCCACCATACCAAAGGCTTTCTTTACCACCCTATCTACATGTGATTCCACCTTCAGGGAACTATGCACAGTTATTCGTAGATCTCTCTGTTCCACAGCATTCCTCAATTCCCTACCATTTACCATGTACGCCCTATTTTGATTGGTCCTGCCAAGTTGTAGCACTTCACACTTATCATCATTAAACTCCATTTGCCATCTTTCAGCCCACTTTTCCAAATGGCCCAAATCTCTCTGTAGACTTTGAAAATCTACTTCATTATCCACAACACCACCTATCTTAGTATCATCTGCATACTTACTTATCCAATTTTCCACCCCATCATCCAGATCATTGATGTACATGACAAACAACAGTGGACCCAACACAGATCCCTGAGGCACCCCACTGGTCACCGGCTTCCAAACTGACAAACAGCCATCCACCATTACTCTCTGACATCCCCCATTCAGCCACTGTTGAACCCATCTTGCTCCTCCGCCATTAACACCCAAAGATTGAACCTTCTTCACCAACCTTCCATGGGGAACCTTGTCAAAGGCCTTACTGAAATCCATATAGACAACGTCCACTGCTTTACCCTCATCAATTTCCCTAGTAACCGCTTCAAAAAATTCAAGAAGGTTTGTCAAACATGACCTTCCAGGCACAAATCCATGTTGACTGTTCCTGATCAGACCCTGTTTATCCAGATGCTTATATATATTATCTCTATGTATCCTTTCCATTAATTTGCCCACTACTGACGTCACACTAACAGGTCTATAATTGCTAGGTTTATTCTTTGAACCCTTTTTACTTCTACAGGTGCACAGTAGAGAGCATGCTGACCGGTTGCATCGTGGCTTGGTTCGGTAACTTGAGCACCCTGGAGAGGAAAAGACTACAAAAAGTAGTAAACACTGCCCAGTCCATCATCGGCTCCGACCTTCCTTCCATCGAGGGGATTTACTGCAGTCGCTGCCTCAAAAAGGCTGGCAGTATCATCAAAGACCCACACCATCCTGGCCACACACTCATCTCCCTGCTACCTTCATGTAGAACGTACATGAGCCTGAAGACTGTAACAACCAGGTTCAGAAGTAGCTTTTCCCCATAACCATCAGGCTATTAAACCTGGCTTGGCCAAAACTCTGATTATTAATAACGCATAATCTGTTATTTGCACTTTATCAGTTTATTTTTGCATGTGTGTATATATTTATATTATGGTATATGGACACACTGATCTGTTTTGTAGTAAATGCCTTCTATGTTCTGTGTGCTGAAGCAAAGCAAGAATTTAATTGTCCTATCAGGGACACATGACAATAGGCTCAGTGGGCCAATAGACTTGTTTCCATGCTGTATCTCTGAAACTGTTCATCCACTCTAATGTAATTGCACTCTAGAGTGAAGCCTAAAAGTGGTGCATTTAATGTATTATGGAGTGACCTTGCTAATATCCTTGTAAAATGACTTGAGCCAAGGATAGGGAAAGCAGTCCAGTGGACTGGAGAGAAATTACAGTCCAGGTCTTATTTTTCACAGAAGACTAACGTAATGTTTGATTCTCTGCCAAACGACATAAAGTATCTGTTTCTTCATCATGGAATAACGAGAGGCGAGGATTTATCAGGGTTTCTGCCATTCTGCTTCACTTCAGCAGAAGATTGGAAGAATCTCCTTTTACACGAGTACATGTGATTTCTGTCAAAGTGGGGGAATTCCTGAGGAACTTCATCATTTTTAACCAAATGTACATAAAAGAAAAACTATTCGTAGTCTAAATTTAGTTTTTAAATATTCTGTAACATGTAGCATTTATGACAATAAAAACGATTTCAAATCTACAATGTCCTTTTAAAGTCATTTTTTCCAAAAGCTTAATCAAGCAAGCAGTAATGCTGCGTTCTACAGGGAAAAAATACAGGAGGGGATGACCAACAACTTCCCCAGTGATGAGATTGAATATAGTAACTGTTGATGTAGTCATGAACATCAGGTGATCAGAAATGGAGTGGAAATTTCTCCAGGCCTCGGAAGTTTTGAAACAATGAACAATGAACGCGAGTCTGAAGAAGGAGTCCCGAAACGCCACCTATTCCTTTTCTCCAGAGATGTTGTTTGACCCGTTGAGTTACTCCAGCTTTTTACACCGATTTTACATTTTAACGTATAAGGTTTACTTCCTACATTTTAAGATTGTTAAGGGCTTGGACACGCTAGAGGCAGGAAACATGTTCCCGGCGTTGGGGGAGTCCAGATCCAGGGGTCACAGTTTAAGAATAAGGAGTAAGCCATTTAGAACGGAGATGAGGAAACACTTTTTCTCACAGAGAGTGGTGAGTCTATGGAATTCCTTGCCTCAGAGGGCGGTGGAGGCAGGTTCTCTGGATACTTTCAAGAGAGAGCTAGATAGGGCGCATAAAGATAGCGGAGTCAGGGGATATGGGGAGAAGGCAGAAACGGGGTACTGATTGGGGATGATCAGCAATGATTGAATGGCAGTGCTGTCTTGAGGGGCCGGATGGCCTACTCCTGCACTTATTGTCTATTAATGTTTAAATTCTCATTTTCATTTGAAAGGTTCCCAAGGACCTTTGCTGCATCTAAACTGCCTCCAACCTTATAACCCAAGTCAAGTCAAGTCAAGTCAAGTCAAGGAGAGTTTATTGTCCTGTGTCCCAGATAGGACAATGAAATTCTTGCATTGCTGCAGCACAACAGGATACTGTAGTCATAAATACAGATCAGATCAGTGTGTCCATACACCATAGAATATATATCTATACACACATAAATAAACAGATAAAGTGCAACCCATTATGTTTCTAATGAAATGTATGCATTTACCACCTCAGTCATTCTTCCTTGGGTGTTTCTTCATATTTGTCAATGGCAGCAACATTGTGTTGATCTTTGCAGAATAACACATATTTCTAAAATGTTTCTTGTGTTGTGTTTTTTTTTTTAATTAGCTAATTTAATATTTGT
The DNA here is from genome assembly GCA_035221665.1 of Okamejei kenojei. Taxonomy (NCBI): domain Eukaryota; kingdom Metazoa; phylum Chordata; class Chondrichthyes; order Rajiformes; family Rajidae; genus Okamejei; species Okamejei kenojei. The sequence continues at coordinate 14,832,046 of CM069165.1, forward strand.
CAATCAGCATGGGAAATTGCAAGAGAACATACAAAGTTTCATTTTAGTGGCATGGCTACTAAAATCAATGGTTTCCGCGAGTAAAAAAATGGTTTTTACAAATCTGTAGCCAAATCAACAGCCTAAATCTTTTTCAAAATTGCTTCTGATGTACAGGTGAAAAATAATACTGAGGGGAAATCCTAAAAGACCGCAGATGCTGAAATCTTTCGTGGAAACAAACTGCTGGAGAAACTCAGTGGGCCAAGCAGCAACTGCAGAGGAACTGGACAGATGAAATTTCAGGTAGGGTCCCTTTCCATTAACCTTAGTACTTACTTAAAGATTAAAGAAACAAGCCCTTCAGCCCACCAAGTCTATGCTGACCATTGATCAAGCAGTCACACTAGTGTTATGTTATCCCACTTTTTCATCCACTGGCTGCGCACTCAGCGCAATTTACTGCAGCCAATTAACCTACAATCCCGCACTGATGTAGGAGGAAAGTGGAGCACCTGGAGGAAACCCACATGGTCGCAGGGAGAACATCCGCACACACAGCATCCAAGGTCAGAATCGAACCTAGGTCTTCTGCACAGTGAGGCAGCAGCTCTGCCAGCTGCATCACTCTACGGCTCCTTGTTCATTTTACAAAAGTAGCAATGAGCATTAAGAAATGTTATGTTCTTAAAGAAGAAATATTGGGTAAGATTAAGATTTGAGTTTGATAGTTAATGTCAATGATTCTACTTAAATTTCAATCATAGCCTGGCACAAGGTGAATCACCCCACTAATTTCTACGGGGATTGGAGGGTTATATTTAGCAAAACAATGGGAAGGTTATGTATTTACATAGTACTGAGAAAGGTAGACACTGCCTAATCCATTACATGTACTGACCTCTCACATTGGAAAATTGTCACCAATCCATCCACGATTTCTAGGCCCACCTCCTTGAGTACTCTGGGATGCACACCATCAGGCCGTGATGATTTACCTGCCTTCAGTCCCAACAGTTTACCTAATACAAATTCCTAACTAATGTTGATTCCCTTCAGTTCCTCCCTCCCATTCGATCCTCAGTCCCCTAGTATTTCTCGGAGATTGTCTGTGTCTTCCTTAGTGAAGACAGATCCAAAGTACTCATTTAACTGTTCTGGCATTTCTTTGTTTCCCATTATAAATTCACCCATCTCTGATTGTAAGGGACAGTTTTGTCTTTACTAATCTTTTCCTTTCTACATCTCTAAAGATATGTTGCTCCAGCATGTTATGTCTATCTTGGGTCATAAACAAATTGGGTTGATAAGTAGCCCTCCAGAAAGCACGCCACCCTGACCTGGAAATATATCACCCTTCATGTATTGTTGCTGGATGAACATCTTGGAGCTCCGAACCTTCTTACACCTTCCACAGGAGCCACTCCCTCTCTCTTTCTCTCTCTCTCTCACTCCCTGGTCCACTCATCCCTTCTCATGCCCATCCCTAACCTCTGCCACTTGTTCTTACATCTCATCCTTCACCACATTCCAAGAACCAGCACATCTCTTCCAGGAGAGGCACAGATTCACATGTATCTGAAGTTCTCGTACATTATATCTTGTTCCCTTTATAACCCCCCCCCCCCCCTCCTCCTCTTCAGCACCTGTCATCCATTTATCTTCCCCTCCCCTGGCTCCATCCCCTTACGATTCCCATATTTCACCCATCGGACTCTCCCTTGCCCATGTAGTTCTGGTTCCATCTGCCCACCTCTCCCCTATTAGTTTCCATTATCCCCTTTCTTACTTATTAGATTCCGGCACTGGCAGCCTTTCTATTCTTGTTAATCACTTTCCCGCAGCCGTCTCAACCTCCACCTCCTTCATCTATCCTTTCCTTTGCTTTTTTGTATACCTCCATCTATTATACACCTGCCTCTATCTCCCTCTCCCCTACCTGGCTCCATCCGCCCATCCCATTTCTCTTTATACTGGCCATCTCCCCTCTCCATCCTCATGCAACTTTGAGCCCAAACACCAGGAGTTCCTTTCCCAATATCACATCCCTCTGCCCCTCCCCGCCCCACACACAGATGCTGCTCGACCCACTGAATTCCCCCAACAGATTGATTAGTTGCTCCAGATTCCAGCATCCGCAATCTCCCGTGTCTGCACTGTAAAACTTATTCATTCACTGTGAAGTACATTTACACTGTAAGTCCACTGTAAACATCTCAGTGAGAGCTAGGAATTGAGAAACTAAAGATGACTAATAATGCCTTATTTTACCTCACCCTCCCCCTTTGTGGGAAGAAAGGAAGTAAAGAAGGCATATTCACATTTTGTCCTGGTTACTCAGTTGGGATGAAGAATTCCCTGTGAAGGAACACACCTCTATCCACTTCAAGGACCACAGCGAATCAAGAAAACATCTCACTCCCACCTTCTTATGGTCAGCCTCGGATGGGCAATTGAAAAAAAGAACACAAAGTGTTGGAGTAACCCAGCGGGTCAGGCAGCATCAATGGAGAACAGGGATCTTTAAACCCATTTTCTCTAGAGATACTGCCTGACCAGCTGAGTTACTCCATCACTTCGTGTCCTTTTTTTTTTGTAAACCAGCATCTGCAGTTCCTTGTTTCTACATGGGCAATTAAATACAGTACTGGCTCAGTCATTGAATGAACAGTTGAATCTTCCCTCCTGTAATGTTTAAAGAAGTGATTATTACGGCTTACTCTTTCCATCACATATACAGTAACGCGTATCAAAGCTTCACACAGACTTTTCAATAAACAGGAAAACTGCCTGGCTGAGTCATTTTCCGAATTCTCTGAATTGCCCAAGGAAACATTTGAATCGCAAAATGCTGCAACAATGGCATTCCTTCTCACATAGATCTGCAGAGACAGGGTTTTTGCAACCAATCCATTGTGTTGTGAAAGATATGTTTAATTGGATGCCTGACTCAGCTGCAACCCCTCCCTACTGACAGCACAGGGAAATCACTGGAAAAGACGAAGAGGGAAATTAAAATATACATAGAGCATTAATACAGTACAGCACAAGAACGGGCCCTTCACCTCAATGTTTCTGCTGAACAAAATGCTAAATCTCATCTGCCTGCACGTACCCCTCTATTCCCTATTCAAAAACCTCTTAAGTACCACTATCATATCTGCCTCCACCTCTCCTGACAGTGCATTCCAGCACCCCCCCCTCTCTATGTAAAAAATTTGACCCACACATCACCATTAAACTTCCCCCCTCTCACTTTATAGCCACGCCCTCTAATGTTGGACATTTCTGCCCTCGGGAAAAAAAGTTCTGACTGTCTACCTTATCTATACCTCACCTGAGTGTTTACACTTCTATCGAGTATCCCCTCACCTCCAACGTTCCAGAGAAAACAATCCAAGTCTAATCAACTTCTCCCTGTAGCTGAAACCATCTATTTCAGTGAAGGATGCAGGCCCCTATGGATGCAGGACACAAGGCCTTGTGGATCAAGGGGATGGGGGCTCATGAATCTAACAACCTGATATGTGTTAAGCGATGATAAAGCAGAGTGAGATGCTCCTATTTCCACAGCATGAATCCACCATCACTGGCTGGGAAACAGGGGACCGAGATCCACCAGCCCACCTGGAGAGCACCGAGATCTCACAAACAGACATCAGATCAGGCAGCTGATCATTTTCTTGAGCTTTTCAAGGAGAGATTTGTGAGTCTCAAGCTCCAGACAGCGCAGCTGCTGGAGAAAGTCGAGCTGGGATAGGGTTGGGGAAAGACTAATCGGTGATCAGGGAGCTGTCCTCAGTCTAGACATCCAGTAGCAGTGGCAAGCCCACATCTTCATTTCTGTTTGGCCAGCCATGTGGTTTGCATATCCAACACCTGACTGCAGAAACAAGCATTGTACTGGAGGCAAGGGTACAGTTAAAATGGGATTGATCACCTACAGATGCTGCCTGGCTTGCTAGGTGTTTCTGCTTTTATTTCATATCTGCACTGTTTCGTTTTGATTTTTAAACACCAATGCATGGATGCGCTGACTGGCTGAAGAGTGGGTTAACATCTCCTGTACCCAGAAATGGGAAGGGGAAAGAAGTCATGTTGAGATCACACACAGTTTTCAGTTCAACGACTGGAACCCTTCATTGAAATATATACTGAAGTTGAGGAGAAAACACACACACCAGGTGAGTTGACGAAAAAAAACACATGGAAGAAAGATGGAACAACATGAAATGAGGTGGAAGCAGTCAAATATTTTATTTTTGAAAGATAGGCCATGACCTTTGACCCACTATTTACCAGAAGCTATTAAATAGTAAATGCAAACACAATGTGCGACATGCTGAGCACTAATGACCATCAGGTCAAGAAATACAGACATTTAATTTTACATTTATCCCATTGTTTAATGTTGGCAAATTGCCATTTCTTTTCTCTCGTACAAGAATGCTTTTTGTTTCGGCTGAATTTTTAATACAAAGATTACAAAGCAGAGAGGTTGGAAAATAACAAATATGTACTACGTATTTGGATTTTTTGGTAAAATTGACTCAAACATGAAATGTATTGGCAAACTGGTTATAAATATCGGAATCCAACTCTGCATTTAATCTGTTGAAGGACCTGCAAATTACAAACTGTTATCCTCACCTTTGTCACACAGAATATAAATAAATTGTGAATGAAACTGTGTGGTTAATGCACCATATTCAAGGTCATGGCCTATTTGTAAAGCAGCCGATCTACTTCATTCATCTTCGTCCTTTCCACAGAGTAGCAGCAAGATCTTCCGGTAATCACCTCCCACGTCATCCTATTGGGAAATAAAGCCACAATACGATCACTGAGCCACTGTGTGCTGAACCCACTCAGGCAATTAAACTGTAAAAACACTAGTCAGTATTATTGGGAACCACTTCTAAACCGTGGTTTTCTACTTTTTTTCTTCCTTGTTTTTTAGTTCTGCTTTCCTTGGGGAATAAAATCACCTGGATAATAAAAGCAGAACACAAAGATCTAGCAAGTAGATACATTGCTAAACCTGCTTCCTACTACACAGAGTAAGGCGACAATGGTAATTTGCTTGGGAAAATAATACATTATGGCACGCCTTTAATTTGTGCGGTACTATTCTGAAATGATTAAATCAGCCAAAACAAGGAAAAGTCAATGTAATGGGGAACAGGGACAGAAAAGCTCACAATAGGTCAAGTGAGCAGCCAACTTTTCAAATATTTAAGCTTTGGAATGAGAGAATGGGACCATAATGGAATGATATTTGAAAGTATTCCATTATGGGCGATAATCAAAGTAAGATTGAACACCAAGGAAATGTGCAAAATGCTGGAGTAACTCAGCAGGTCAGACAGCATCCCTGGAGAATGGCATTTCAGATTCCAACCCAAAACATCACCAATCCCTGTTCTCCAAGGATGCTGTCTGACCCACTGAGTTACTTCAGCATTTTGTGTCTTTTATTGGCAAACCAGCATCTGCAGTTCCTTGTTTCTATATTCTGAGATTGAACACCAGCTTTACAAAGTTGAAATAAGCCAGTTCAGGTGTCTCTTCTTCATTGCCTTTTCTATAAAGTCTGAAAATCGCTCAACATTGTGCATTACATTGTACCACTGTTGTGCAAATGAGCTGACCGTCATGAAACCATGTTCATCTCCTGCACGCCAGGTCCAACTCTGCCAGGTATGTTTCTGGCCCAGATGAACCCAACATAAATTTCCTTTCAGCTGGAACAGAAAACTTTATACAACATAATCTGCGATTAAGTTTCGCTGTATGTGCTTTTCAGGAAATATTTTGTGAGTGAATTGTATGGCTCCCCGTTGGATTGCAACCTTGTCATGGTCGGGGAGCTTGTGTGTCTCAGTGACCCCTAGAGCTATGCCAGCGGGAGATTCGTCTCCTGTTAGGGTCTCCCATGCTGGACAAGTCGAAAGGTAGAGGCGAGACGAAGGGCGATCCATGGGTCCTCCAGGTTGGAGGTTGAGCACAGGGCTAACAACCCTATCTCGCAAAACAAATATGTTATGGAAACTGCAACTGCTACTGGGCTTGATGGACTTCCAGGGCTATCGACAGATGCTAGGATGAATGTAAGAGAACCAGGCAGCATCCCTAGATTAGCCCTGCACTGGACATCAGAAGGGAAAAGGAAAAGAGGAAGACCCAAAACCACCTGGCGTCGAATTGTAGAGGAGGAAATGAAAACAATGGACCTGACCTAGTGTCCAAAAGCTAGCCCAGAACAGGCAGGAGTGGAGGACCTTCGTTGCTGCCCTACATGCCAGGAGGCATAATAGGCAATAAGTAAGAAAGAATTGTACGGATCCTACACATCCTTGCAAATTTCCTGTAATTGGGATTTTGTATTGTTTTCTTGCCAAGACTCCACATTATAATTTTCTGAAGTTTGTAACTATTTTTACAGTACAATAGACATTGAAAACTCAGTGCTGTTTTCATCTAACTCCCCTTCTGTTCCGATGAGGGGTCTTGGACCGAAACATTGACTTTGCTTCTCTTACCATAAATCATGCCCTCTTGCTAAGAGTCCCCAGCAATTTCTGTTTTCATCCCTTCTACATAACAGCTTCATTAAAGATTGCCAAGTTATTATGACTTCTAGCCATTCTTTATTTATTCTCCACAATTATTTAGTCCAGTACCTGGCTAAATGGATGAACATTCAAATAAGGAAAGCATTTCTTGGGATACAAATTTCCATTATTTAAAAAAGTTATTGTTATTGGAAAAGTAAATTACACTAAACATGTCTTTACTTATTTTCCATGGTCAGGTGGTCAGTGGGTGTGGAGGGAGGGTGAAGGGGAGCGGAGGGTGTTAGCATGCCATGTTCCCTCACACATTGCTTTCGAAGGTCTGGCTTTCTAACAAGAGCATTTTGCGGATTTATGAAGGACTAATTAAGAATAAGGGGTAAGCGATTTAGAACGGAGGTGAGGAAACACTTTTTCACACAGAGAGTTGTGAGTCTGTGGAATTCTCTGCCTCAGAGGGTGGTGGAGGCTGGTTCTCTGGCTACTTTCAAGAGAGCCTTGAGGACCCTTGAAGATAGCGGAGTCAGGGGATATGGGGAGAAGGGGGTACTGATTGTGGATGATCAGCCATGATCACATTGAATGGCGGTGCTGGCATGAAGGGCTGAATGGCCTACTCCTGCACCTATTGTCTATTGTCTATATCATTTAATACATTTCCATAACACCAGTACATAGAATTGCGGTAGATTGATCTCTCGCTTCGGGGCTTGTCATTGTACAATAGTTGCACTATTAACTAGAAATGTAGTTAGAGTGTACGGTAGTGTGGATAGCCACAAACATTAGAGCGTGGCTAGAGAGTCTTCAGATGCTTAATGCATTTCCCTGAGGCGTCAAGGAGAAGGAAGAGAGAACATTACTCAAGTTTATAAGATATCCTTAGTCACTTGGTCACAGAACAGCAGCAGTAGAGATTGTAGAAACAAGGAACTGCAGATGCTGGTTTATACCAAAGATAGACTCAAAGTGCTGGAGTAACTCAGCAGGTCAGGCAGCATCTCTGGAGAAAAAGGACGGGTGATGTTTCAGGTCGGGATTGAGTGTGGTTTGCAAGTACACACCAGTTCCTCGTATGTTGCAAAACATACTTGGCTAATAAAGTATTATTGTATTGTTCGGAACATACCTCAATGTACGAAAATAACGATTTTCCACAAAGTTTTAAAAATTCAATTTTGATATCCATCATGTCTACTTCAACCCGAGAGATGATGATTCGAATGAGGCCTCTGTCATCTGTGCCAGCACCCTGGTGGAAACAGATTAGTTACTACTGGCTAATATCAGTAGGTTAACTAGACTGAGAAAAACACACACACATACACACAACCAGTCACAACCATTTGTTCATTGCACTGAATGTTATTGCTGTTGAACAGCTCACCCGTATGATATACAGAGCTTGTCTTTTCATCATGCAGAACAGGTAGGTTAGCACTAGGAAAGGTTTAAATACTCTCATATACTATCCCCATATCTTGGTTCAACAGAGGCAGGACAAGGGCAGAGAGCCACAGTTTTCCATGGAGATGGTTAACATTTCAATATATTTTTGAGTCCAATAATCTCAGAATTAATCTTAAATTTAAAATAATAGTGCTGGAAATATTCAACAACTCAGACAGTATTTGTGGAACAAGAAAGAGTTAATAGTTCTATTTGATTACTTTTTATCAGAGTGAAATGGTGGTGCAGCAGTATGTACTAGTGCCTTATCACTCCAAGGATTCGTGGTTGATCCTGACTTGGGGTGCTGTCTACGTTGCATTTTCATGTTATCCCTATGATCATGGGGGTTCCCCCAGGTCCTCCAGTTTCCTACAACATCTCAAAGACATACAAGTAGGTCAATTGGCTATTGTAAATTCCCCAAATGGTGGGTGGGTGGTAGAAGAACTAATGAGCTGTTAAAGGGCACGTGGGAAGGAATAGCATTAACTGAAAATAGTTGGGGCCAATGGAACTGAAGGGATGCTCTGAGAGCTGGCATACACTTGATGGGCTAAATGATCTTCTTCAATATTGTGAAAAAAATTAAACTATGCAATTGTTTCCTTGATTATTATGGAGTATTCAGCATTTTTTGTTTGAACTTCGGATTCTCGGCAGCAGCAGCCTCGGATTTAACCAGTTTTAACGACTATTGCTGGCTAGACTAAAGGTAACCAACATTTCCCGTGGATCAAGAGAAGCAATGTATTCCCCAGCTTTACCATCTAAATAATGCAAAGCCCCTTCCCCATTGACTAAAGATCAGAGCTACCCAGCGCGGTGGCCTGCTCTAGATTATGCCCCCAAGGACCACAACCCAAATCTAATAATTAGGCCAACCTGATTAGCAAGAAAAATCATTTGCATTGCAGATCATGGAGAAACATAGAAACATAGAAATTAGGTGCAGGAGTAGGCCATTCAGCCCTTCGAGCCTGCACCGCCATTCAATATGATCATGGCTGATCATCCAACTCAGTATCCCGTACCTGCCTTCTCTCCATACCCTCTGATCCCCTTAGCCACAAGGGCCACATCCAACTCACTCTTAAATATAGCCAATGAACTGGCCTCAACTACCCTCTGTGGCAGAGAGTTCCACAGACTCACCACTCTCTGTGTGAAGAAAGTCTTTCTCATCTCGGTCTTAAAGGATTTCCCCCTTATCCTTAAGCTGTGACCCCTTGTCCTGGACTTCCCCAACATCGGGAACAATCTTCCTGCATCTAGCCTGTCCAACCCCTTAAGAATTTTGTAAGTTTCTATAAGATCCCCTCTTAATCTCCTAAATTCCAGAGAGTATAAACCGAGTCTATCCAGTCTTTCTTCATAAGACAGTCCTGACATCCCAGGAATCAGTCTGGTGAACCTTCTCTGCACTCCCTCTATGGCAATAATGTCCTTCCTCAGATTTGGAGACCAAAACTGCACGCAATACTCCAGGTGTGGTCTCACCAAGACCCTGTACAACTGAAGTAGAACCTCCCTGCTCCTGTACTCAAATCCTTTTGCTATGAAAGCTAACATACCATTCGCTTTTTTCACTGCCTGCTGCACCTGCATGCCTACTTTCAATGACTGGTGTACCATGATACCCAGGTCTCGCTGCATCTCCCCTTTTCCCAATCGGCCACCATTTAAATAATAGTCCGCTTTCCTGTTTTTGCCACCAAAGTGGATAACCTCACATTTATCCACATTATACTGCATCTGCCAAACATTTGCCCACTCACCCAGCCTATCCAAGTCACCCTGCAGTCTCCTAGCATCCTCCTCACAGCGAACACTGCCCCCCAGCTTAGTGTCATCCGCAAACTTGGAGATATTGCCTTCAATTCCCTCATCCAGATCATTAATATATATTGTAAATAGCTGGGGTCCCAGCACTGAGCCCTGCGGTACCCCACTAGTTACTGCCTGCCATTGTGAAAAGGACCCGTTTACTCCTACTCATTGCTTCCTGTTTGCCAGCCAGTTCTCTATCCACATCAATACTGAACCCCTAATACCGTATGCTTTAAGATAAACCTGTAACTCTATGGAACCTACCTGTTAACATCAGTACCAATGCCTCTCCAGTTGGCAATGCTGTAATTAAGGTGTGTCTTGTCTACTCACCCCGATAACCTACCCTAGCCTCAATCCACAAGCACCGCTCATTCAGTTCCCAGAACAATCAGGAATCAGATATGGCATTAAATAACTTGAGCATATCAAACATATTTCATATAGTCAACATAGACTTTTAGTAAACTCAAATTGTACTGTTGCAAGTATATCCAATTGAATGAAAAGTCTGACTAACCCACCATCCACTTCCCAATGAGTCTTTGTAAATACTGTTTGATGTGATAAAGTTTGAAAGGTAATGGGATGACCACATTGTTTACAGTTCATGCCTCCCAAAATGTACACAACTGGAAGCAGACCAGGAAGCAGAAAAGCTTACTTAAAACCATTTTTTAACATATATGAATATTTACATAATTGAGATTTGAAAAGGCATTTGCTAAAATTGGAGTATGTAGTCACAAAGAAAAATAATTTTCTGCTTCTTGGAAAAGCTGTCCCACATGGTCTAGGATAACTTGCTTTCAACGCTGTTTTTGTGGGGTTGGAGGTGGTTGATGAGGTTGGTGTGGGAACCACAGACTCTACCACAGGTAAGGCAAGAGTTGCTCGATCTTTTGAGTAGGGTTTGTAGGTAACCTGGGAGATGGCAGCTCTTGTTGATAAGGTTACTGGCTGCAACCTTCCCTCCATTGACAAACTGTACACTGCAAGGGCCAGGAAGTGAGCGGGTAAGATCATCTCTGACGCCTCTCACCCTGGTCACAAACTCGGTGAATCACTTCCCTCTGGAAGGTGACTCCGGACTGTCAAAGCTGCCACAGCCAGACATAAAAACTGCTTTTTTTCCCCATGAGTAGTAGCTCAATAGCCAAAAATCTGTTGCCTCCATTTGCTCTGGTATTTTGTTTGGTTCACATGTTTGATCAATGGCGTTTTATTATTAATGTTCAGTGTTTTGTGTGTCATTCCTAACTGTCACTGTATGTCATGTTGTCACTTGTGGGTGGAGCACCAAAGCAAATTCCTTGTATGTGAATACTTGGTCAATAAACTTATTCATTCATTGTTATTATTAATACTGGGCATGTTTTCAAGAGAGACTAGTGGATTACAAAAACATTGCAAATACTCCTTTATTATGGATCAGTGGGGATGATACACCTTGCATAAGGCAGCCTTGTAAACATTCTTGCACTTTTTCTTTCTATTGGTAATATCTTGCCACAATGGAGCTCACATAAGAGTGCCTGTGCCTGCTAAGAGTGTCTGGTGTTGGGTCTACGAACAACATGGCTGATGGAGTGTAACGTTCAGGGCCGGGGGTGTTGGCTTAAGAAAGATTGTTGACATTAGTCTGCAATCCTGCCAGTGGATTTGGAAGATCTTGTGGAGATCATGTTAGTGGTATTTATCTGAGATTCCTGCTGCAGGTAGTCCATGTCTCATAAAAATACAGATGCATACAATTTCTGGCAAGTAGACCAATTTTACACGTTGATTTTCAAACACATTTCTACAGATGGCAAAAAGTTATGGTATAGACGATGGTACACAAAAAGCTGGAGAAACTCAGCGGGTGCAGCAGCATCTAAGGAGCGAAGGAGATAGGCGACGTTTCGGGTCGAGACCCTTCTTCAGACATAGACGATAGTGTGTTTCACCATCAATGCCTTCCACTGTTGCAAGATCAGGGACATAGCATATCTTTGCCAATGTAATGTGTGTAGTCCTTGTTTATAGGACAATGTTGTGTAGATGTTACTGGAAGGACTTTTATTTCTTATGCTTCAGGGTAATAGTTGTTAATAACTTGGGACTTGGCCTTGTGATTGAATGCAAGCTTTGTCACTATACTCCAACTCAGTGACTGAAATTGGAGCAACCTTGGTTCTGGGGTGGTGGTGATTAAGTTGAACAATTACCCATTTGCTGTCAATGTAGATTAGCTTGTCTGCTGTGGGGACATGTGAGAAAGACTAATCAGGTATTGGGCTAATGATGCTGCCTTAATTAACACAAGTCAGCACTGAGATTGAGTACGATGCGGACCCATTATTCAAGATTAGAGCTTACATGACATTTATGGAGCAGATATATGATGAAGAATTTCAGAGGACATCCAAATCTTGATGGGTCAACTACTTTAACAGCACCTTAGTTTAATTTGCTCCTGTTAGTTGCCTTCATATATTTGGCTTTCATTACCAATTTTATAAACATAAAATTTGTTAGGATTTATTTCCAAAATTGTGAAAGGAACAGCAACACTGAAATGTATTTCTCATTCCCTTTTCTAATGAACGATGTCCATTTGGTTTGTAGATATAAATTAACAGACAAGCAAGTTACATAAACACAGCATGGTCTTTCTCGCCATTTAACTGACATCTATTTCTATCACCTATTGTGCAAAAGATCACCTTTGTTCTCAGGGCAGCTGCATTCACTGATTTCCTGGGTTTTGCTAAAATCCTGACTCCTGTGCAATTATTATATCATCTAGTAACATGAACTATCAGTGTCATCATGAAAATTTTTCACATGCACAGCAATGTGTAATACATAAACTGTGTTTACACCATCAACTGCATGCACATAATTTGAATTGGTGTGTATATGTTTTGCATGTTATTCAATGTGACTATAACCAGAGTCAAATGATCGTTGTTTAAATTTATTTGTTCATGTTCACTGGCAATGCCAACTTTTACTGGTCATCTACAGTTGTCCCTGAACTATGTCGACACTTATGATTTTAACATCTTTGGGTTCCGAGTCAGTGGCAGTGGATTTTCGTCCTTGAAGAACATTAATGAATCAGTTTGTTTTTTGGACAATAATTCAATAGTTTCATGGTAATCTTCACTGAAGAATTTTGTATTTATATTTATTTGATTACAGATGTTCCTTAATTTACAAACATTCTATTTTCAATTTTTTTCCCTATGATTTCATTGAAAAAATGAAGTGGCCGATTCGGAAACTCCAAGCCACTGAGAGTATTGTCCGTTCCGACGCCGGAGCTCCGATCATCCTGGCTAGAGGGCCTTCCCGACCAAGGGTGAACAAAGAGGAAGTTGACTGAACTTTATTGCCTTCCCTCAGTGGGAAACGTTGATTCTGCTGTGTGGGGATGTTCATGTTAAATTCTATTGTGTGGTGTTCTTTTTATTCGTATGGCTGTGTGGCAATTCAAATCTCACTGTACCAATTGATGCATGTGATAATAAATGTCTCTTGATTCCAAGGAAACATCTAATTGATTTATGAAGTTTTGTTTGCCTTAACAAATAGCACACTACTCTCCACATGCGAGAATTCCAATAGCACATTTTGCCCAGTTCTATCGCCCATGAAATTTCAAAGTGAAATGTTTTCTGAGATAACATCCTTTTCGTCAATCAAAGAATGGCTGTAACACAGCTGTTGCAGAAGATTCAAGGTCCATGCCTCCAGATGCCAGTGAAGTATTTTATCAATTGCTGGTACTGTCCATAAGAATGGAATCAATCTGAATATCTGAGATATTATAAACTTATCTCTGTTGAGACTAACAAATTAATTGCCCTCCAAACTGATGTTGAAACAGAATGAACAATTGAGACAAGATTGTCTGCCTGAGGACTTTACTGCCAACATTATTTGCAGTCAGCAAATCCATTTATGGTTAATTTGTTCCACATGACCGCAAGTGAAAAAATAAAATTACAATGCACAAGCCTATACAAATGCTGATTGATCTCAGTAGTCTACTAGCCTTTGTGTACAAAGGTGGACAAAAATGCTGGAGAAACTCAGCAGGGAGGCAGCATCTATGGAGCAAAGGAATAGGTGTTGTTATGTAGGGTACATAAAAAGCTGGAGAAACTCAGCGGGTGCAGCAGCATCTAAGGAGCGAAGGAGATAGGCGACGTTTCGGGTCGAGACCCTTCTTCAGACTGGTCAGGGATCAGGGAAACGAGAGATATAGACGGTGATGTGGAGAGATAAGGAACAATGAGTGAAAGATATGCAACACTGCCCTCGCTCCCCATTCCCCCACTCGCAAACAGGGCAGAGTCCCCCTGGTCCTCACCTTTCACCCCACCAGCCGGCAAATACAACATATAGTCCTCCGCCAGTTTCGGCACCTCCAACGTGACCCCTCCACCCGCCACATCTTCCCATCTCCCCCCCTGTCTGCCTTCCGCAAAGACCGCTCCCTCCGCAACTCCCTTGTCAATTCTTCCCTCCCCTCCCACTCTACCCCTTCCCCGGGCACTTTCCCTTGCAACCGCAAGAAATGCAACACTTGTCCCTTCACCTCCCCCCTCCACTCCTTTCAGGGACCCAAGCAGTCCGTCCAGGTCCGACAGAGGTTCACCTGCACCTCCTCCAACCTCATCTACTGCATCCGCTGCTCCAGATGCCAGATGATCTATATCGGTGAGACCAAGCGGAGGCTTGGCGATCGCTTCGCCGAACACCTCCGCTCGGTCCGCAATAACCAACCCGACCTCCCGGTGGCTCAGCACTTCAACTCCCCCTCCCATTCCACATCCGACCTCTCGGTTCTGGGCCTCCTCCACGGCCAGAGTGAGCAACACCGCAAGCTGGAGGAACAGCACCTCATATTCCGCTTGAAAAGTCTGCATCCTTTGGGCTTGAATATTGAATTTTCTCAATTCTGTTAACCCTTGCTGTCTCCTCCCCTTCCCACCTCTCCCTCAGCCCTCGGGCCCTGGCATTCCCTCTATCTCTATCTCGCTCCCCCACCCCAGTCGCACCAGCTTCTCATTTTCACACCACAAACAGCTTACAATGGCTTGTTCCCTTTATCACCGATACTTTTTTGCATATCTTTCACTCATTGTTCCTTATCTCTCCACATCACCGTCTATATCTCTCGTTTCCCTGATCCCTGACCAGTCTGAAGAAGGGTCTCGACCCGAAACGTCGCCTATCTCCTTCGCTCCTTAGATGCTGCTGCACCCGCTGAGTTTCTCCAGCTTTGTGTACCCTCAATTCTCCAGCATCTGCAGTTCCTTCTTTAAAAAAAAAGGTGTTGTTATGTATGTTGTTATGAAGGAACATTTTATTCCACCATTTATTACTGCAAAGAATGCTATTTGAAGGGTCTCGACCCGAAACGTCGCCTATCTCCTTCGCTCCTTAGATGCTGCTGCACCCGCTGAGTTTCTCCAGCATTTTGTGTAACCCTCGATTCTCCAGCATCTGCAGTTTCTTCGTTAACGCTATTATTTATCTTATGGGCCATTATTTTCCAAGGCCAAAATGATTCAGCTTCCAATTACCGGGAAGACAGCCTATTCAGAGGAACTCCAAAATGGAGAAAATTATTTTATGGTAGTCTAATAAACAAAACTATTTTGTTTTAAATCCTCCTTTGATGCTTACCGACATAGCTTCGTAAAGCTTATTTGCAAAATAGCCAGCTGGATTCTTCGCAAATTGAACTACAAAGAACAAAGGCAAAAATGCACAATCACTACCATGAAAAATGTACAGACAAAACAAAGGCTTAATATGTCTTTTGTACTAAGCTTGTAATGTTTATGATATTTCTTTATGTAACTATGTTTTATATTAGGATTGGGGATTATTAATGAGAAAGATCAGTAATTAAAGAAAACACATTCACAGCCCAAGTTTGCATTGTTTTAAAGATTTGGAATGGGACAAGAGGCCAGAGTTGAAGAAGCACAGATACTTGGTCGTGATGCAAGAGATTGCAGACGCTGGATGGAGCAATAAACAAACTAGTGGAGGAACTCGGGGGGGGCAGGCAGTTTCATTAGTAGGCATATTGAGCTGTCAGAAATCATAGAAAGGAATTTTAAAAGGAGTGGAAGTAAATTTGCTAATTTAAGGAAAGAAATGTTGAACAGGAGTTGGTAAGCGTTAAAAGACATTTTAAATATCAATCTTTAAATCGAGGATGGCAAGCAGGTCAGCCAGTATTGCATCTGAAGAGCAGAGGCTAGAGATAATAACAGCATATGTGAAGGTTTCAGCAGTAGATGAGCTAAAGCAAGAGCACGTTGTACATTTGCTCATCCGATTTAAACTTTGGTGGTGTGAGTGATGGCCCAGATCAGTGGTCAGAACTTCATCTGGGATCAAATAGACTTGATGGTTAAGAAGCACCTGCTTCAGACAATTGCTGACGAGACATATGGAGTTGATGGCTTGGATGCTTACATTTTCGTCAGCTAAACCAATATTTAGTAGAAGAAAATTTATGTTCATCCCTACTGAATATTAGACGTATCAGATTCGACAAAGTTAGTCTTACAGATCTGGACTTGGACAATTACGAATGTGGCATGAAATAAATACATAAATCCTTACCTAGCGCCAACATTCCCATCTGAAATGAGCCAGACATCTCATCCTTAATGCTGTCTTCAACATCTTTGTTAGTTATTTGAAAATATTCTTCAAAAACTAGAAGCAAAGAAAATGTTTGAGTCCATTTAGAAATTGAAGTAAACAGCCCTTTCTCGTATCATAGAATCATTTTAGGTTATTGCAGCAGCAATGGTCAAGCACATCATGGACCTTCAAATTAAGCAACAATACATTGATAGAAAGATTGAGTAATCATTTGAAATCAGCACTCACAGCACACAGCCTCACACAAGTCGTGCACAAAATGAGGAATCAGCTGCAAGATTAGCATACAAATCTCCGGGGCCTGATCAGATATATCCGAGGACATTGCGGGAAACTAGAGAGGAAATCGCGGGAGCCCTGGTTGAAATTTGGTGCCAGAGGATTGGAGGGTGGCAAATGTTGTGCCTCTTTTCAAGAGGGGCTGCAGGGAAAATGCTGGGAACTATAGGCCGGTGAGATTAACATCTATAGTAAGTAAGTTACTGGAGAGCATTCCGAGGGATAGGATATACAGGCATTTGGATGGGCAAGGGCTGATTAGAGACAATCAGCATGGTTTTGTACATGGGAGGTCGTATCTCACAAATCTGATGGATTTTTTGAAGATCTGAGCAAAAAGCTTAACGAAGGCAGAGCTGTAGATGTTGTGTACATGGATGTTAGTAAGGCGTTCGACAAGGTGCCGCATGGTAGGCTGCTCTTGAAGGTTAGATTTCATGGGATCCAAAGAGAGATAGCTGAATTGATAGCAAATTGGCTCCATGGAAGAAAACAGAAGATGATGGTGGATGGTTGCTTCTCAGACTGGAGACCTGTGGCTTGTGGTGTGCCACAGGGTTCGGTGCTGGGCCCGTTACTGTTTGTCATCTACATCAATGATTTGGATGTGAACATACAGGGCATGATTATCAAGTTTGCTGATGACACAAAACTTAGTAGTTTTGCAGATAGTGAAAATGGTTGTGACCGATTATATCAATCTATGACTCTAAATGTACTTTCACCAATGTAATTCTCAAGCGCTAGAGGTCAGCCCATGTATACAAGACAATCTCATTTTCAAACGGTTTCTTTGGATATATCACATCTTGTGATGAGTATGTGCTCTTTGTCAGGTGTCATAAGGGAAATTTACATAATGAAAAGCATTAGCATAGATAACACTATGTCAGAGTAACTTATTAATAGGTTTCAAACTGCGACAGACCACACGCTACCTTTTCGTAGATGAGCAAAGCTCCGCCTGCAGAAGACCTTAATGAATTTTGTCTCATCAGTCCCCCACCTGTCTTCTCCTGCGGTAAACAACTCCTAAAGAAAAAGCACGTTGATCATTTACAGCAGTATGAATGCAGAATGTGGCTGGAAATTAATCCAAGTGATCAAATCATAACATCATTACAGGAAGAACAATTTTAATAAAGATTTAAAATTCTTAACTGTGAACTTGGCTTCAACAGTAGTGCTTGTACGTCTGAGTCACAATGTTCTTGGAATAAATATTTCTAGAATTTAAACACTAATGTGATCTTTCCATCAGTGCCAAGGCAGTGCAGATCAATGACGGTTTGGAACAGAGAACATGCAGCACAAGAAAGGCCCTTCGGCCCACAATGTCCATGCGAAATATGATGCCAAGTTAATTAATCTCCTTTGGCTGCATCCATTCCCTGCATATTCATGTGCTTGTCCAAAAGTCTCTTCAATGGCACTATCTTTCAACCCTATTAATCCTGCATTGTTGGAAGTGTCTTCTTTTAATGGAATTTTAGAAACATTTATCGACGAGCTGAAAAGATATGGATTGCTTTCCAAAAATAGACCAGACAGTTCTATTGCAGTCCTTGCCAATGTTACTCAGTCAAACATTAAAAAACGCAATTTGTTCACTCAAGCTCAATGTGTACAAATTAGTGACTGCATTTGCCTCACAGCAGTTCCCGAGTTGGTTTTAAAAGCAACGATTTCTGCTGCAAAGAAAAGTTCAAACTTTAAGACGATTCAGAAGCAAATTAAAATTGGAGCTATATACTGCACGATTTCAAACATTTTTGAAAATGAAAGCATGACATAATTTTATATTTGAAGATTTCATAGCACGCACTCAGCTGTTGAAAAGATTTTGAACATTTCAGCTTTGCGTTTGTGGCGATATGCTTTCGGACCACCAAACGAAAATAAGGCGCATATAAATTTAATTTCCCTCATCATATCCATTGACAAGTGATAATACATATTTTCTAGAGGTCATAAGGTGATGCAATACTGGGTTTCTGATGTAATCTGACAGGCTTAATCCTGTCATCAAAAAACATTCCAAATAGTGCTGTTTAAGTACAAGAACAATGTGTGAATGGATATGTCAATGATAGAACAAATCATTTAAAACAAATTCAGGGTAACCTTGGTGTTGGTATGGGAACACTTGTTCTCCTGGCAAAATCTAGCTCACATCATTGGGAAAATGGGCAGCAACTCATTAGGTTAACTTTTAGTTTCAGCTACGCTACTTCAAAGATTGAACAGGAACAGCTATAAAATGAATACTATGGTGATTTCTATTGCGAATAAAGACTTTACGAATAATTATTCAGGATTGCCTTTCATTTTAATACGTTTTGAATGTGTGCCTGGGGGTCTGAGAACATATTCAATCAAATTATCAATATACATTTTTAAAGAAATAATCATTGGAATACTTCTAGTAATATTCCACTTCTTCCTGATCATTGAAAATACTTTATTTGGATCAGTTCTCTTTCCACAAACAACATCTTGTTTGTGATTGAATTGGTTCCATGGGTACTTTCAAAAACAAAAAACAAAAATCAAACCTATATGCTCACAAATGTTAATCATGACACCAGGTTCGGGACTACAATCTTGAAGTAAATAGCATTACTCAACATTGGACTGCCTTAAGTTACCAAAACATTTTGGAATGTACATGGATGTCCAGAGCTCACCAAATACATAGTTTGAAATTTTCACAGGGAGATTTGACTTCCACACACTTTTAAATGTCAAAAGAGTTTGGTTTCATAGGACACCATTTTACATCAGGGGATTTGGTCTTGCAATCTACTTAACCCACATTTAACCTAAACTTTGAGCAAAATATGCAGTGCTTACCTGAGCATCGACCTTTGCAAGACTTGTATCCACAACGGTACTTTCATCTCGTTTCCCCTAAAAAGACAGCTCAGTTAGGACAGAATCTCAATAAAAAGAAATAATATAGCATAAGTATTGAAAAAATTTGCACAAAACAACTCATGGTGATGTGATCTATTAGTTCTCCATGTTAGTTCATTGACTTTGTTCTCTCTTAATGCCACATGAACACCAGCCTTCAAAGTATTTTAACCAAATAACCAGTGTTTACACAGGAGTTTAGATAACAATGCTGGACAAAATGCTGGAATAATTCAGCAGGACAGGCAGCATCTCTGCAGAGAAGGAATGGGTGGGTCTTCAGAAGGATCTCAACCCAAACATCACCCGTTCCTTCTTTCCAGAAATGTTGCTGAGTTACTCCAGCATTTTGTGTGTATCTTCAGTTTAAACCACCATCTGTAGTTCTTTCCTACACATTAGAGGTATGTGTCTTTCACACAGAGAGTGGCGAATCTGTGGAATTCTCTGCCACAGAAGGTAGTTGAGGCCAGTTCGTTGGCCATATTTAAGAGGGAGTTGGATGTGGCCCTTGTGGCTGAAGGGATCAGAGGGTATGGAGAGAAGGCAGGTACAGGATATTGAGTTGGATGATCAGCCATGATCATATTGAATGGCGGTGCAGGCTCGAAGGGCCGAATGGCCTGCTCCTGCACCTAATTTCTATGTTTCTATACCAATGCTAATAGCTGTAGGAAGGAACTGCAGATGCTGGTTTAAACCGAAGAAACACAAAATGCTGGAGTAACTCAGCGGGATAGGCAGCAACTCAGGAGAGAAGGAAGAGTGATGTTTTGGGTCGAGACCCTTCTTCAGACTTACTGAGCCATCCAAGCCCGTGACTGTGTTTTCTGTTACCTATTGTATCCACATCAAAGGATTACTTTCCATCAATCAAGAACAATAGACCTGGTTGTGTTTTTCCTCCCCAAGTGAGAAGCATTGAAACCAATTGCCCAGGTGACTCACCAGACCCTACAAAACTTGATATAAAATCACAGACATAATAATCTGGCACCTCAATAGATAATACATTTCCAGTCTACCGACCTGAAGTGAACCATACTATGGGCAATGCTGGCAATCATTGATGAGTCGAGTTTAATTTATTGTCACAGGTAGTGAAAAGCTTTTGTTGCATGCTAACCAGTCAGCGGAAAGACAGGGCATGATTACAATCGAGCCTTCCACAGTATACAGATACATGATAAAAGGAATAACATGAATGATTGGAACTTGTGTTTCCTGATTAGTTTCAGGCTTTGTGATTACCATACCTGTATAATAACCACAGTGCTACTGTGTCCTTACAATAAATACAGCAGCCCCAGGTTTTTGATATTAGGGGGATTTGAATAAGTTAGCACATTGAATGTTAGAGGTAATAGGACTTTCTCGTGTTGGAAATCGTTCCCCAATAGCTGTTTGGCAATCATGAGTGAGATGCAGGCATGACATTTCCGTAATTGTATTGCAATGTCCAAATAATGCAAGTACACAGTCCCATGGAAATGCCATGGTTACAAAGCAAACTGACCTTCAGCAGGGCCAGAAGAAGATTTTCAAAGTCACCAGCATTATCACACTGGATAGATTCCTTTAAACTCACTGCATTCTCTATCAAAAAGAAACACAAATATAGTTACCATTGAAAAAAAGTTCTTGTTTTCTACCTCGTAAATACAAAATATACTTTTAGTTTTATTCCATTCAAGTGCATATTATATACCTCCTGGAAACACCAAATTAGAGCATACTGAAGAGCGCATTAAAAATTGATGCAACTTATATATTTCAATTCCCAGGAATAAGCTCTTAAATCTGCACATGATAATCTAACAATCTACATTTCATTACATCACTAACATAATGTAGTCCTCTGTACATTGGACAAACACAGACTCGGCGATAGCTCTGTGGAGCACCTGCCCTCAGTCCACAGGAATGGCCCTGAGCTTCTAGTTATTTACCACTTTCATTCACCACCCCGTACCCACTCCGACTCTCCATCTGTGGCCTCCTGCACTGTTACAAAAAGACTCAACACAAACTAATCTTCCACCTAGGTACTCTGCAGCCTTTAGGACTCAACATCAAATTACTTTAAATACGCCTCTTCTTTTGGCATTATCAGAACTGATGGCCTATCATCATTTTGGCTCAGTTTTTCCCTTTTCTCTGTAGGTTTAGGTTCATTATTGTCATGTGTGTCGAGGTAGTGAAAAGCTTTGTTTTGCCTGCAATCCAATCAGATCCTATAGTTGTCAAACTCAATTGAGAAAATTGTACAATCAACCTATTGTGCAATAGGTAGATCAAAGGGGGAGATACAGATTGCAGAATATAGTTCTCAGCATTGTAGCACACGTTCCATAGCCAAAGTCCAATGTCCACTATGGGAGTGGAGGTGGAAAGCACCCTTGTTTTTGGGAGGACTGTTCAGAAGCCTGATAGAGGGGAAGAAGCTGTTCCAGGGTTTGGTGGTGCACGCTTTCAGGTTTCTGAGAATGACCGGATGGGATAAGTCTTTGATTATGTTGACTGATTTTCTGAGGCAGCGTGACGGGCAGTTGGAGTCAGTAATGGGGAGTCTGATCAGCATGATGGCTATGTTCACAACTCTTTACAATTTCTTGTGGTCTTGGGCAGAGTTGTTCCCAAATCAAGCTGTGACTGCAACACAACAGTCTGCTTTCTGTGGTACATCTGTAGAAATTTGAGCCATTGGAGACATGCCAAATTCCCTCAGTCTCCTCAAGAAGTGGAGATGTTGTTGTGCCTTCTTGGCTGTTACTTCAATGTGATAGGTAATATTAACGTCAAGGAACTCGAAGATCTAGACCATTTCCACTTCAGCACCTTTGATGCTAATTGGGGCATGTACTCCACCATGCTTCCTGCAGTCGATAACTATCTCCTTTGTCTTGGTGATATTGAGGGAGAGGTTGTTGTCCTGACACCATGTTACTAAGTTATTTATCTTTTTCATGCATTTTATCTGCTGGGCATGTCCCATGACCTTACCATTGGTTATATATTACACTGGCACACAGGCTCAATCTGAAACCCTCCTTAACTGGACCATAGGTCCCCTGGTCTATCATAGACATCCCCTTTGTTCTGCACATCCCGTCCTCTTTGCAACCTTAAACTAATTTATGATCTTTTTTACCCCAGTCTTGGACCTAAAACATTTATTGTTTCTCCAACCACAGGTGCTGACTGACCTACAGAGGCAAATCTAGTATTTTCTGATTTTAATTCAGATTTCCAGCATCTGTGGTTTTGTGATTTTCATACTAATAGTAGATGCATAAAGATAAAGAGGACACAGTGATATAGAATTATTCACTGGACATACATGGTTGAAGAAGAAATAATACTCCAAGGGGAAGTACAGTTGCTGAAATTAAGGAAATAAAATTGGATTTGTGTTTTTCTGTGTTTGATCTAGATACAGTTTTCATTTTGTGATGGCCAGTATAAACAGATAAATCTATAAATCCAACAATTTATCAAAGGCTAAACCTTTCACAGAACTGAATAACCAAAACTTACATGATGTGCTAACTATGAAGGGGACAGTTACCAATTGAGTTGAGCATCAGTGGCTCGATGAGCACACATACATGGTAACAAGGGCAAAGAGAAGGAAGTCATGATCACAGTGCGAGGTGTAATCAATCTAGTTGTGTGACTCAGACTATCTGAGAAACATTCACTAACGGCAACCTTTAGCTAACTTGCGATCTGAAAGTAATATTGTCTTCGAGAGCAGACGGATGTGCAATCTTCCTATGGGTGGCACAGAGCAGCAGCTAATGGAGCTGCTGTTCTTGTAACACAGGATAGATTCTCCAGTGCAGTCCGGGTGGATTGGTGTTCATCTGTGACCTTGTGGGCTGCCACCACATGCTCCAGTTTCCTCCCACAACCCACACATTTGTGGGGTGGTAGGTTAATGATTCACTGTAAATTCTCCTTAATGTGCAGGTGAGTGGAGGAATCCAGAGGCATTGATGGGAATGTGGGGAAAATTGAGGTTAGTGTACAGTGCATGTTGTCCCAGTGGGATGAAGGGTCTGTTTCATACTATTACTGTTTGATGCAGCAACTAGCTTGGGATCTGTTCAAAGTAATAGCACAATGCTTAAGTGTGTCATTTCTATAACAGCAGTTATGACAACCACGAGTACTGTAGAAATCAGAAAGCAATTCTATTACCTGTTTGGTAGGCTTCAGCAAGTTCATAAATTTGTTTGTTTGTCCTTGTAGCTAAAATTTCCAAGAGGATGTGTTCATCAGTTCCAGCACCCTATTAAACCACAGAATTCAAGTTCACCAAGATATTAATCACATTTAGGAATAGAAATTACACTTCCATCCCAAAAAGGATTGCACAATAGCATGTAAATACCTTTGACCCATTATATCTGCCAAATATGACGACACTTCGGCAACATGAGATTCATTTACATTTTTGCGGTACTCTAGCAAAAACATGAGGTACATTACTCACAGCCCTTGGTATTTGAAGGGAAAAATTATTCAGGTTTTTTTTTCCATTGTTTCTAAACCGCAATGAGGGTAATTTTTCCTCACACAGCTGCCACCCCAAGCAGTCACCACTTAATGATGAATCGGTACTTGCGAGCAAAGGCAGACAATTTGAGAATGCTCGATTCTGTCTTTTGGCTGATCATGCATATGCACCATCACTGAACGGCAATCAAAGCAGAGAGTACACCTTGCAAGTTGCACCAGTTTAATGGATGACTTAGGGTACATTGGATTTTTGACGTCCACGCCTTCAGCCATTTTAGATTAGCACAAACATGTTGGACGGAGAGATTTGGGAATCTTTATCTGACCATTCTCCCTCAAACAAGGCTTATATTTTACAAAGAAATTAAAATGTCTATAAAACACTTTAGCCTACACACCCAAAAAGGATCAGTGCTGAAGGAGGGGCCCCAAGGTGAATGGAGGAAGACAGGCCTTTTACTGGAGCTGCAGATGAGTCACAGATAAATCATGGCTTTGATGGGGCGAAGAAAATAATAAAAGGTAACATCTGCCTCACAGATCATGGCCCAACTCTGAGGTCCGGAATCTCAGGATAAAATTGGGGCTTGAACAGGGAGAAATTGTGATTAACTGGATTTGGGAAGAAGGATGGTGCAAGGGGATATTTACTAGATGGCTGAGATGAGCATATTTGCTCCTCAAAGAATTCATCCAGTCCAAGCTGCCAATCTAATTTGTTATAAGAGATTTCACTACCAGTTATTTAATGGAAAGTCAGTGGAAAGATGTCACTGGGAAGTTCAGGAAAACACTGAATCTGCAAAGGAAGTCACCTCTTTCTGACAGGGATGTCTCTCATTGTCATTAAATTGGGCAAGGAGCAGGCTTCATATTTTCTTGACTTGACAATAAAGGAAGCCGATACATTCGGCCAAAAAAGTCAGTTTCATTTCAACACTTATTACCCCACTTCTCCGCTCCTCTACTCATTTGCGTTAGAAAAAATTCTCAGGAGCCAATTAACACACCAGCATGTCTTTGAATGTGGGAGAAATGCAGAAACCCATGTGATCGTAGGGGAACATGCAAATTCCTCACAGGCAGAACTTAATGTCAAAATCACACCCTAGTTGGTGGAAGCTGTGTGGCAGCAACAATATCTACCATGCCTTTAGTTAGAAAGTTGGAGAATATAAGGACTTTGGGTGACATAGTGCAACCTATTTCCAAGCGATAGACTCCAACTTGTAAAGAGGCCGAATATTAACTGTGACTCACCTCCATTGCATAGTTTAGTTGTTGTGCATCAAACTTTGCAGGAGTCAACATCAATCCCTCCACCACATCTTCAAAATTCCCTCCGAGCTCCGATTTCAATTCATCAATTAGGTTCTGCAGCATTATTTATAACACATTAATCAACAAAGTTTAGGGTTAAAATTTTACACAATGTACATTGGTGTTGTTGTCAACATCCTGTTCTTCGCACCATGGGGATGAGTTTAGTTGATTTATTCTTTCCTCATCATGCCAAGTGTTTACAGCTAAATACATGTTTCTGTTTTTTACCTACTAACACTATCACTTACTTAAGCAAGTAGGTTTATTGGCCAAGTATTCACATACAAGGAATTTGCCTTGGTGCTCTGCCCACAAGTAACATGACATACGGTGACAGTTGCGAATGACTCAGAAAACACTAAACATTAATAATAATAAAAGATTAATGATAAAACACCATTGATCAAGCATGTGAACCAACAAAATACCAGATCAAAGGGAGGCTACAGATTTTTGGCTGTTGAGTTGAGCAACTACTCGTGGATAAAAACTGTTTTTATGTCTGGCTGTGTTTTTTGATGAATATTTTTATTATTGTAAATGCATATTAATAGAAAATACTTTTTACATACATTCGTAATATTATTAATATTAACATTTACGACTTATTTATATTTCTATACATTTTTTTTATAAGTAAGAAAAGATAGAGAAAAATAATAGAGATAATAAATAAAAAATAAAGAAGTGAATGGAGTATTAAAAAGTTATCCATCGTTGGAGATATATCCATGATTTGTTATACGTATTTCTTCATCTATTCCATTATTCAGGTTTCAGTCAGGCTCTCGCACCGAGCCATTTTGACCCTTTAGATATTCAATGTATGGAGACCATATTCCTCTGAAAAGATCCAACCTGTCCATTAGGACAAGCCTCAATCTTTCCAGATGGAGTGTCTCCGACATTCCTGTAATCCACATTTTGATTGTGGGGGATGTAGGACCTTTCCAGAATTTTAATATTAATTTTTTCCCCAATTATTACACTATAATCAATAAAAATTCTTTGATTTGTTGTTATTAATTCATCTGTTTCCAGTATTCCCAGTATTATTAACTTTGAGTCAGGAGTCAGATTCATATTAACAACATTCTAAATTATCCTAAATATTTCTATCCAAAATGTTGTCATTTTTACACAATTTGTAAATGAGTGTGTCAAGTTAGCTTCTAAGTGCTGACATTTATCACATATGGCAGATACATTTGAAAAAATGTTACGTAGTTTGGATTTTGAGTAATGTAGTCTATGTAATATTTTAAATTGTATAAGAGTGTCTAGCATTTAACGAACAGTGGTATATATGTTGTAAACTTTCATCCCATACTTCTGGTCTAATAATTTGACCTAATTCGTTTTCCCATGATTGTCTATATATTTCTGTCAATGGGTGGCTGTGGCAACTTTGACAGTCCGGAGTCGCCTTCCAGAGGGAAGTGATTCAAAGAGTTTGTGGCCAGGGTGAGAGAGGTCAGAGATGATCTTGCCTGCTCGCTTCCTGGCCCTTGTAGTGTACAGTTCATCAATGGAGGGAAGGTTACAGCCAATAATCTTCTCTGCTGATCGGACAATTCGCTGCAGCCGCCAGGTGTCGTGCTTGGTGGCTGAGCCAAACCAGACCATGATGGAGAAGGTGAGAACAGACTCTACGATGGCCGTATAGAATTGGGCCATCATTGCCTGTGGCAGATTGTGCTTCCTCAGCTGCCGCAGGAAGTACTTATGAGGTCAAATGCATATTACTTGGAATGCTGGCAAGACTGCACGTTGCTTTGAAGCCCTGCATTGTATTCTCTGGTGAATACTGTTTGCCATGAAATAGACTGGATGTGATGTCTGGTGCTGGCAAGTAGTGAAATATCAGTAGATGCTGTGCAACTGGAGTCATCATCTAGATATTGGGCTGCGTGAAAGGCTGAAGCTAGGGGCAGGGATGGGAACGCAAGATTCAGGAAGGTGGGCTGTTTCTGGCTGGATCAGGGGTCTGGATTGCTTGTATCACCTTGTTTTGACCAGCTAAAACATATGGCAACTACAACTTTTGTACATCATTATAGCTCGAGCTTCCTTGCCAGCAGCCTTAGTGATCTCTGTGCATTTTTATTGCACGTAAGAAGTTATTGTCTCTCTGCTTCATGAATAATGGCACTATAATATACTGAAGGATTTATTAAGAAAATGTATCCAGCAGTGAAATAAATTTGAATTGTAAATTGCAAAGTGAAAATTTCAATTGGAAGCTCTTCTATACAAAAAGTTAACATGCAATGCAGCTGCATGGTACCAATAATATGTGGTATCTTTACAAGATTGTCAACATATTTATAATCCCAATATTGGAATTATTACTGCCAAACAGCACACATTTTTGCTGTTTTTGCACAAGAAATGCAAGTACATTAAGAATCTTTTAATGCTGCCTTTACAATGCACACTGTAACTATTTGTTTTAACTTACAAAGGAGCCCCTATTCGAAATGTTTCATGAAGTAAATTGCTCATTATGTAATTTAGCTTGTGTCTATTACTATTCGATCATATGGATATAAATATCTTGTGATTTCATAAAGGAAAATAACTTTTCATTTGTGACCCCTTATTTGGGAGAGGATGTTTTTTTCAGAATCACGAATTAAAGGCCCATGCCTGTGACGATGAAGCATGGTGCATCATTCCATTGGTCTTGTATCATCAAAGTTTACGGATTTTAAACATTTCAGTTAGTGGCTCTGTGTCCAGTTCCTTGATGCTTGAGGGAGAATGGGTTGCAAGGCCATAGGTTGTAAGACAAATGGGGTTGAGATGAAAGGCAAAAATATGACAATATATATCTTACAGCAGTAATAGTTTCTAAACCTAAAGTAGTTCCTCCATCTATTATAAATGTGTTTATATTTATGCTTGATATGAAGGCTAAATTAAATGAGTAATTTATGCATTTGAAGATAAATTCACATTATTTAATATGGTATCTTAAGGTTTGAAGATTAACACATTTTTTTAAATTACCTGATCATAAGATGATTTGAAGGCTTTAATGACCTGCTGCCGTTGAAAATTAGTTCTATTTGACAAAATATCAATAATGACATCTTCATCAGTTCCTATTGGAGGAAGTGCAATTAAATATTAAATATCCCAAGGCTAACTATTTATAAAGATAACATCAACTTTCACTGTCACATATATTGAGAAAGTTACATTCACAAATTACAACACATCAAACCTAGAGATCAGAATAATTTTCCTACCTACCTCGACCATCCAAACCGATAGCATTCGTTTCTGTATGCTCTTTTCCATCCAAAGATGACTTGGATCACAGAACAGTACATCAGGAATAAGCCCTTCAGCCCACAATGTCTGTGCTAAGCATGATGCCACGACCAACTCTTATCTGTTTGCACATAATCATTTTCAATGTGCCTTTCTAAAAGTGTCATAAATGCCACTGTCACACCTGCCTCCACCACCACCCTTGGCAGTGCGTCCCAGGTACTCACCACCTTATGTGTAAAAAAACATATCCTGCACATCTCCTTTATACTTTGCCCCTCTCACCTTAAAGATATGCCCTGTAGTCCATACTAAAGCTGCATCATGACTTCCTGAGACTTATACTCAATTCCTCGACCAATGACGGCAAGCATACCATATTGCCTTTTCTGCCATTTAGTTTTCTATCACACCCCAAGAATAAGAGGATATTTGAGCAGGTATATCACGTGCATACTGCTCAAGGATTAGTTAGGGGCGTTCCTCACTATTCCCTGAATTGACATCAGGTTCTTTGGATAGAAAATATGAATTACAAATGGATGTTTACACAAAAAAAATTAAATCTGCTGGTATCAGGCTCTTTTTTCTAAAAACAGGTGATCAAAGCAAAATCATTAAAATTATTAAAGTTTGTGAAAGGGCATATGATCCCACCTATGGAGCTTCCTAAAACAGGGTCCTATAAATGCAAGACAGTCATTAATACATTTGATTTTGGAAAATATTTTTAATTATATAAAACGTGGTTGCACCTGTGTACTAATAATGCAGCCATATTTTGTGGTTTGTCAGTGGAAGACTGACAGTATTTTTGAATCGAGTACTGAAACTGCCAACTAGGCAGACTAACATTTGTTAAGCAAATGGACATTTTCAAGACATGATGTATATGGTTGTTGGGGAATAGCACACGAGTCGAGTTCTGAAATGCAAGCAATGGCCAGATGCACCCCAGGATGATGAATAAAATTCAGAATCTAGAGTTTCATCAACAAAAGTAGCCATGTTTTTAAAATTAAACAAAGTTAAGCTGGGAGGGGAATTGCAGTACAACATTCACACAGTTGCACAATTAATTGGCATTCAACAATGTTCAGAAGGAATATAAAGTGTGGTTCATGAAGCTTTGAATATATACCTATACAATAGAAGATTAAAAAAAGAGACTGGAAGCTAAAATCTTAAAATAACAAAACAAATACTAGGCTGTTGAAGATCCAATTTAACCTGCAGTATAACCTGTGTAGAAAGGAACTGCAAATGCTGCAATATACTGAAGATAGACATAAAGTGCTGGAGTATTTCAACGGGTCAGGCAGCATCTCTAGAGAAAAAGGATTGGTGATGTTTCGGGTCAGAACCCTTCTTCTGAAGAAGGGCCCCCACCTGAAGCGTAACACATCCTTCTTCTCCAAAGATGCTGCCTGACCCACTGAGTTACTCCAGCATCTATCTTCGGTATAACATTCTGCGTCAGTTGCTAGATAGCTCAGTGCGTGGTGGGATTTTTGTTTTCCTCGTACTTTCTTTCCCCGGCATAAAATTTTGCCAAATCAAAAGTAATCCTAACATTTTCAATATTTGACCAGACTGGTCTCAAAAACAACAGTCCTTACTGATACACAGAACAAACATTTTTATCCCAGAAACCTTGCCCAATGCACAAATTTCAATTTATGCTCCATGGGATCTGTGACCTTACACGGCTTCAAATGCAGCCTCCCGAGTGTCTTAACTGCATTGCTGGAGGTGGGGAGGGTCACAGTGCCTTTCAAATGCAGGTTAATTCCAGGCTTCAGCTGCTGATCTGCGCCACATCTCAGGGTTTGCTGCTCACTGTTGGTTTCAGATCATTCAAATTCCACACTCAAGGAAGAGACATCATCTACTTTGCATTGAGTCCTCACACTGCTGTTGAAAATCTGGTTTAGCCTGCAATGCAACCTTCTGTGTCAGTTCTAGGTGGCACAATGCTGGTTGGGAAATCTATCCCTTCATTTACAGTGGGATATTTGTATTCCGAACACATTTACTCCCCAACATAAAATTCCCTGAAATACTATCAAAATTAATGCAAGACAGAACATTTTGGTCTTCAACATATGCCCCCCACTGGCAAAGAACATGTGGATTCTGTAGGCATCAAGATACTGTAGTCATGTCATTACTGAGACCTTAATTGCATCATCCTGCCCAGAAGTTCCTGACCACATCCTTAGAGGGTCTCGGTGGCTTCCATGCAAAAAGAACATTGCCTCTGGGCACTCTTCTTCATCAACTTGATCCGATTCCCTGAAACAAAATGCCCATCCCTTCACTGCATTGCAACATCCATTTGTTCAGTATTGACACTCCCTGGTGGATGATTGTAATGTAATATGACTCTTTAAGACCTGCTCGTAAAGATTACATCTGCTATGTTACATGTTAATAACAATTAGAAATTGCAACAGAAAATGGGATATGCCACCTAAAATCAGTTTTTATCAACTTCACAGAGATCTTCATATTTATAAGACTTTCACAAGCACACTATTTAAAAACAAAGAAAAAAGTATAGTTATCTCCAAGGCATCCTGTTTTTGCCAACATCAGAGCTGTATTCTACATATCACTCTCAGCAGATGGATGCCAATGTAAGCTCCATTGCCTGTCAATCTCTCCTGAAAACAAACCAGAATCAGACTTCTTGTGCTTTCCCCACTTCACCGATTCCCCTTCAGTACTCCTATATTTTGCATTGCCACAAAAACATTGGTTTAAGTGCTTTGAGTTACCTAGTCCTTTCATGGAATTTCGAAGATTTTCTGCATCGTGA
This sequence comes from Okamejei kenojei, assembly GCA_035221665.1. NCBI lineage: Eukaryota > Metazoa > Chordata > Chondrichthyes > Rajiformes > Rajidae > Okamejei > Okamejei kenojei. The sequence goes on from CM069165.1 coordinate 14,863,705, forward strand.
TAAGCATTAAAACCAGGACTTGGTTTGACAGTGCCTCTTGCCTACAAAAAAATAGAAATATTATAATCAATTTAATTCTCAGAAAATTAAAATGCTTTCTAAGCCTTTTTGTAGTGGAACAATTGTAACAGGAACTTCATTTTTAAAACAGATTGCATTTTTGTGGGTGGCTAGGAATGGAACAATTTTCTGGAGTGTGTATCACAGATTAAAATTTAAATTTGTTTGTGTCCTCTATTTTCATTATAAAATCTACAGATTTCAATTCTTGAAGTTTACCTCCTCTGCTAACTCAGCAATATTTCACTCGTAGATCTTGGTTTCTCATTTCATAAAAACAACATCAAAGCTGACATGAAGTGCTGGTGTAATTCAACGGGTCAGGTAGCATCTCTGGACAACGTGGATGGGCGACGTTTCGGGTTGGGACTCTTCTTCAGACTGATTGTTGTTATGATGGGGCGGGAGAGGAGGCTATGAGAAAGCTGGGAGGTGGGGGCAGGACAAAGTCTGGCAAGCGATAGGTGGATACAGGTGACGGGCCGATGATAGGACAAAGGCCAGTGATGAAAAGGCTAAAAGTGTGGGATACAAAGTGACTTTTCTAAAGTCACAAATTGGCAAGCCAGAGGAAGGAATATAGATGGAGGAAGTGAAAGGGGGAAATGAGTGTACATCCAGCTGGGGGAACAGCGAAATGAAGGGTGAAAAAGGGTGCAGAGTAAGGGTGTTATGAGGTTAATTACCTAAAATAGGAGAATGTTCCTATTTTCATTCTCAATGTTCATTTGGAGAATTGTTCCCCCTCTCTTGCCTGTGCTGGATCCACAACTGAATCGCCTTGTGGATCCACAACTGAATGGGTAGAATGTATGAATAATAGGCAGATGGAATAAGGTGGGGGAGAGGAAATAAATGGCCATGAAAGAGGACCTGGGTGGAATGTGAAAGGAGCAGAGGAGTTCAAGTTATGGGAAATTTGAGAATGCAATGTTTATGCTGTTGGGTTGTAAAATAATCAGCTGGTATACGAGATGCTGTTCCTCTCGTTTGCGCTTGGCCTCACTCTGGGAGTGGAGGAGGCTGAAGACAGTCAGATTGGGGTGGGAATAGGAAGGGGAATTAAAGTGGTATGCAACCGCAAGCTCAAGGTGGCCATTGCAGACAGAGCTTAGATGGTTGGCAAAGCGGGCTTCCAGTCTGCACTTGGACTTTCCAATGCAGAGCAGGCCACAACATACAGCATTTGGTGCTGTAGATGTGGCCTCCACATCAGTGAGATCAAGGGCACACTGGGTGAATGCATTGCCAAACATCTGCACTATCCACAGTCCTTTTATTCCACGACACATCTCTCCTAGTTCCTTCTGCCACATAGCATCTTTACTTTCTCTGTAACTGTAATTTTCTGCAATATTCCCATAGTAGTTGCTTGCATACTTCCTCTCAATTCATGGACAATACATCACAAATCTTTTTACACAGAATCAAAAAGATCAATGCAATGGCACACAGGGTAATGTCCAAATACTCTTTACATGCATTTTTCTTCGGATTAGGGTGTGTCAATAAGGAACCTGATTACAGACAATACAAAGTTGCGAATCCAGTTTTTTTTTTAAACGTATTGCAGTCACAGGCAAAGGAAAAGTCAATCCGGTTTAAGCCCGATGTAGGAACATTTCCTTTATTTTCGTGGCCTTAGTTGTCACGTAATATTCAACAGATGCTCGTTGGAAACCACACAGAAGCACGAAGAGGTACTAAAGCAGCTGACCATCTACTTCCTATTCACTAAGAGGTACTAAAGCAGCTAACCATCTACTTCCCAACTAATGTTATTAATTTACAGAAGCTAGTCTCAACGTATCCCTCTGAAATGGCAAACCTGCAGATTACAGTAGTGGTGTCCATTCTACAAAAGATGCTTTAGGTAACACTAGAATTTATCATCACTTAAGCGGTTAAAGGTAGATTGCGAATTTGCCACATATTTCTCCCCTTTATGGACACGCCCAAAAACTTCGTCTATTTTAAATCGGTGAATTTGTTTATCTGTTCTATCGATGCAATATTTCCTTCTACAAAGTGACACAATGATTGATAAGAGAAAAAGATTTCCACAATTTCACAAAACTCGTTTACGTCCAAGCCAGTGACATGGATTACATTTTACTCTCACGTATAATTTACAAAATACCCGAGAAACATTTTACCGGGCGTTTGTATTGGCTACACTATTGACTTACATTGTATGTGTCCTTCGTAGCCATTCTATCAAAATCAGAAATTTTCGGGAGATGAAGAGTACTTTACTGTGTGCCTTAACCGGCTGATTGGGGTGTAACCGATGGAGTGAATTGTATTTCACTGACTGCTGAATAGGTGTGTCCGCTTTACATATTTCATTAATGGGTTAGTTGGCATTCTGGGAGTTACCAGTCCTGTCTGACGATATCTTCCCATAATCCCAATGAAAAGACGGATATTGGTCGACATCGGCACTGAGCCTTGCCAAGAACATTATCTGAATGTCCAGGTACCATTTCCCACACCTTCCAAAAGCTTAAAGGCCAGGAATAATTCGGGTGCCTCGGCTGCTGGAATAAATGTATCGGTGACCTGCGAATGCTGTGCTTTGATTGAAAAGGGACATCAGTTAAAAGCGCCTCCTTGTGCCTAGAAAAGGGCGGTGCAAAAATACTATTTCTTACAAATATTTATTTTTTATCACATTGAAAGGGACACACCAGGAAGCACTTAGAAAATGCAGAGCATGGGACTTACAACGGGATTATATATTATTTATTTTGGCATTTGTTTGTTGACATCAATACACAATCAACTCCAAAGATGTGGCGTTTTTGATAATTTAAAAAAAAGTTAGAGTACAAACATTGCAGCACTTTCCCTCTGGTTCAGGCTATTAAACACTGTTAGATTACTAAACAGGCTATTAAATTACTGTTTGGTTTTGGTTTGTTTTACGTGTATGTAAGTGTGTGCCTGTGGGGTGTATACATGTATATATCAAGTTCAAGAGAGTTTATTGTCATGTGTCCCTGATAGGACAATGGAATTCTTGCTTTGCTTCAGCACAACAGAACATAGTAGGCATTGACTACAAAACAGATCAGTGTATCCATGTACCACATTATATAAATATATACACATGAATAAATAAACTGATCAAGTGCAAATAACAGATAATGGGTTATTAATGTTCAGAGTTTTGTCCGAACCAGGTTTAATAGCTTGATGGCTGCGGGGAAAGGAAGAAGAGTAGCTATTGCTGAACCTGAGTCATTGCAGTCTTCAGGCCTCTGTACCTTCAGCTGAAGGTAGCGAGGAGAATGAGTGTGTGGCCAGGGATGGTGTGGGTCTTTGATGATACTGCCATCTCTTTTTGAGGCAAACGACTGCGATAAATTCCCCTCGATGGAAGGAAGGTCTGAGCCGATGATAGACTGGGCAGTGTTTAACTACTTTTTGTAGTCTTTTCCTCTCCACGGCGTGCTCAAGTTGCTGAACCAAGCCAAGATGTAACCGGTCAGCAAGCTCTCTACTGTGCACCTATAGAAGTTAGAGAGAGTCCTACCTTGACAAACCGCCTATCCGTATAATCTTCTCACGAAGTAGAGATGCTGATGAGCTTTCTTGATAATTGCATCAGTGTTCTCGGACTAGGAAAGATCTTCAGAGATGTGCACGCCCAGGAATTTGAAGCTCTTGACCCTTTCAACCATCGACTGGTTGATATAAACGACTGTGGGTCCCCATCCTACTCCTTCCAAAGTCCACAATCAGTTCCTTGGTTTTGCTGGTGTTGGGGGCCAGGTTATTGTGCTGGCACCATATGGACAGTTGCTCGATCTCTCTTCTATACTCTGACTCATCCCCATCAGTGATACATGCCACAACTGTGGTGTCGTCAGCGAACTTAATGATGAAGTTCGCACTATGAATGGCTACGCAGTCATGAGTATAGAGTGAGTACAGCAGGGGGGGCGAGCACGCGCATGAGGGCTCTCCTGTGCTGATTGTTATCGAGACTGACACATTTCCACCAATACGAACAGACTGTGGTCTGTGAATGAGGACGGTTTAGGATCCAATTGCAGAGGGATGCGCAAGTGAGAGGGAGCGACCCCAGTTCTGTGAGTTTGGTAACCAGCTCGAGGGGATGATGAAGTATAAATGCTGAACTGTAATCAATGAATAACAGCCCCCTGTGCTTTGTAATGAATGAATAACAGCCTGACAAATATGAGTTTTTTTGTTGCCCCCAAGTATGTTCATAGAGCGGAGTGGAGGGCCAGCGAGATCTGTTGTGGCGGTAAGCGAACTGCAGTGGGTCCAGGTTTTTGTCGAGGTAGGAGTTGATTTGCGCCATGATCAACCTCTCAACACAGGCGTTAGTGCCACAGGTTGATAGTCATTGAGGCATGTCACCTTACTCTACTTGGGCACTGGTATAATTGATGCCCTTTTGAAGCAGGTGGGAACCTCAGACCTCAGAAGTGAGAGGTTGAAAATGTCCATAAAAACTCCAGCCAGTTGATCCGCACAGGTTTTTAGAACACAACCAGGTATACCATCAGGTCCAGGTGCTTTTCGAGGGTTCATATAATATATTTACTGAACTTTTTCTTGTTTATCATATTGTTTAGAGAGTACTATGTTTACGTATTGTGTTATGCTGCTGCAAGTAAGAATTTAATTGTTCTGTCTGGGACATATGACAATAAAACACTCTTGAAATATCTCCATGCTGACTCTTGCTAAGAATCGCAGGTTGACTGGCATTTTATCAGCTCGTGGGAAGCCAATGATTTTTGAGGAGAGAATCTAAAGTCTCTATCAATGAAAATGTCACCCAGAATCCGTCGTTCATCTCAACAACTCCAGCCTGCAGGTAGTTGATCCGCACATGCCAAGTGTGGTGTAATGTATTTTTGTAATAGAATAAAAGGCTTAAACTATTTTTTAGAAGAAATCGGAGTGTAAAGGGACAACGGTGCATTGATTTTTCGCCAGGTATCAAAATAGTATAAAGGAACCATCAGGTCAGAAATGTAATTGTTTGAAGCTCTAGAAGCCGCTGGTGCTTTCTTTGGGAGGGTTCATAAAATATAATTTTACCCGAACTTTTTTCTAGAGATGCGATTGTTTATCATATTGTACTAGGAAAGATTTATGCACGCCCAGGCAGAGAGTCACACCATCGACCTCTATGTTGTTACGTATTGTTTATGCTGCTGCAAGTAAGACTCATCCAATTTAAATTGTCGGCAGCGAACTTAATGAAGAAGGTTTTTCGCACTAAGACTGTCCTTGGGACATAAGGTGCTCACCCCGTGCTGATTTGTTTCGGAGTCTCTGCCAATAAAACACTCTTGAAATAATCTCAGAGGGATGCACAGAGACCCAGTTCATACGCTGACTCGAATACAGCCCACTGCTGCTGTAATGAATGAATTGCAAGAATCAGTGAGGGCCAGCAGAGATCTGTTAGTTGACTGGCTTTTTATCTCAACACAGGCGTTAGCCACAGGTTGATAGTCTCGTGGGAAGCCAAGCGATTTTGGAGAAACTAAGGGTCCATGCCTTTTTCGAGGATGTTTATCATCTCTTTCGTATTGTGTGTTGTAATGCTGCAAGTTTATTGGTTCTGTCTAAATGTGAAAATATCTCCACCTGACTTCTTGCAGAATCGGCAGGTTGTACTGGCACGTCGTTCCAGAGTCTCTTTCAATGTTTAAGAATGTGCACCCAAGAATCCAGCTCACAGTCCTTGCTTGCTGTTATTATGATTATGATGAGAGGATTGAATCGGAGTGGTGTAAAGGACATGGGACGCTGGCAGATGGAATATAGTAAGCCAAGGTGCAGCTTAAACTATTTCTATTCCCAAGAAGGTAATCTGCAAGTCAAATAAGTAGTAAAGGAAGCAAAACTTAATGCTAGCATTTATTAAAGAGGGTTTTCATACACACACAGAATGTAAGTTGAAGCTTCGCATAGAAGCCGCTGGGTAAGACCAACATTTTGAATATTGAGAACAATTTTGGCACCTATATATTGAGGAAGGTGTGGCTGGCTCTGGAGAGTGGTCCAGGGGTGGTTTACAAAGAGTGAACACCAGGAATGAGTTAAGGGGGTTTACCTACGTTATATGTTTTGTCGGCAACGGGTCCCGTCCTCGCTGGATTTAGAAGAAGGTACGGGACCTCATGAAACATACAAAAAAGTGAAAGCTATGATAAGTGGATGGGTGGAGAAGCTTGAATCCACGTGGGAGAGGTCTAGGACTATAGTTCGTAAGGGTGCCTACAAATTGAAGGAAGTTCTAGTTACATTTAGGTAAGGGGATTGAGGAAAACGGTATTTGGTGTCGCGGTGGGGAGGGGGGGTGGGGGTTTGGGGAGTTGGTGAATCTCTTGGGAATTCTTGACCACAGAGGGCTATAAGGATGCCCCAAGTTTGGGGTTGATGGTTTTATTTGATGTCAGAGATAGATGGAATTCTGATTAGTTGCGGGGTGCGGGTGTCGGCAAGTTTGGGAGAAGGCAAAGAGGAGAATGGGTGTATTAATTTTTCGTCAGCCCCCAACCATCAGGTCAGCCCCGCCAGGTCATCAGCAGGACAGACAGCAAGAGTGATCAGGAGGCCATACGTGAATAATAAAACAGAAATGATGACTGAATAAAGCAGGAATGGGCGGAGGTGAGGAGGCGGAGGGTGGAGAGATGCGATGGGGAGAGGGACAAGAAAATAATATTTAGTATGTCTTATATTTTTTTGTACCGGAGCTAGATGTCTAGCTTGCTTTTTCTATGATTAGTGCGTTCTGGATTTCCGAATATAAAAACATAACAATATTACCATAATTTCCACCTACATAATCTTACCCACACATTTAATTGAACTAGCCACACAATCAACCGCATATAGCCATCCACATTTATCCCCCTCACCCCCCCTTCCCTTTCCATATATATATGCCCACTCCATCGTCCCCTTCCATTTCCCTCCCTCATAGTTTAATTTTTTAACATTTATTATTTCTTTTAAACTTTTAACCCCCACCCATCATATAACCACCCACCCCTCAACCACTTACCACCTTCACCCCCTCACCGACCCAAAACTACACCATCCCACCATTACCATTAAATTCTATATTAGTAATTATCTCCCATAATTTAACCATCTTCCCCACTTCCACCAAACATTAACCCAACCCGACTCAACCACCCTTGGAACACACAACCCTACCACCCATCCCAAACCACCCGACATTCACCTCATCCCACGACCTACCCACCCCTCCCCCACCAACCCCCACAAACCATAAGCCATAAATGTCCAAAAAGACGTCCTGACCAAACAGAGACCCAGTTAACCACGCGCGACGACCCATCCCCTCAAGGGCCCCCATGAAGACCAACCACCACTGACGGGCCATACCACCACTCAGACACCAAAACTCAAACAAAACGAACACTTGGTTGGTGGTATCACACACACACAAACCAAACACAACAACAACCAAAGCAACAAAAAACTTGCACCACCGACACCCAACTAGCGCACCACAACCTGAAAACAAATCTTCCCCCAACCACAGGAAAACAAAAAAAAAAAAACATAAAAAAAAAAATAATAAAAAAATAGAAAAAAAAAAATTCTTAATGCCTATCTATAATTTATCACCCTCTCTGTATTTAACTTAACACACACACACCACACCCACACAACCAACACACACAAGCACAACTACACCTACACGAACAAAAACTACACACACTCAACACAACACTACACGAACATCACATAACAACACAACACACCTCACACACAGCACCGTACACAAACAACCTAACACAACCACACACACCACACACCCCCAACACACCACACCCACACCACACCAACACACACAACACTTACACACAACAACACTACAACAACACACCACGACAACGACAAACACCGCGCCAACACAACCACAACACCAACACACACACATGCACAAACACCAACAACACAACACACCACACACAGACTCAAACATAACATAAAACTACACAACACAACCACGTCCTTCTCCAACAACGTCTCCAATCCACTTCTCCGACTCCCCTCATTCTTCTTCTATCTCTGTGAGGCGTCTCACTCTTCTCTTACTCCTCTCCCTCCTCTGTGCTCTCAAAAGAAGGAGAGTCTCTCTCTTCTCTCTTCTCTCTTCTACTCGCCTCTCCCTTCGTCTCTCCTCCTTCCTCTCTTCCCTTTCCTCTTCTCTCCTTCCTCCTTCCTCTCCTCTCTTCCTAGGAGGAGGTGTGAGAGGAGTGAGAAAGCCTGCCTAGTCCCGAGTGCGTGCTTAAACACACATCCTCGTCCTCCTTCATGAACACAACTTCTCCGAGACACATCCTTCCTACTACTTCTCTCAACTCTCCCTTTCTTCACTTCTTCTCTCTCTCTTCTCCTTCTCACTCCTCATGTCTCTTCTTCTCTCTTCTCCCTCTATCCTTCTCTCTTCTCTCTCTCTTCTCTCACTTCACTCTTTCTTCTCTTCTCTCTCTCACACTCTCTCTTCTCTTCTCTCTCTCTCTATCTCCTCTCCCTCTCTCCTTCATTCTTCCTCTCTTCTCTTCCTCTCCTCCTCTCTCCGAAGTCCCACTTCTCTCTCTCTCTCTCTACTCTCTCTTCTCGTATCTCTCCTCTCATCTTCTCTCCGTCTGCTCTCTCTTTCGTCTCTCCGAGGTGTCATCACTCACTGACCATTGAAACTGGTCTCACTGCTAACTCTAATTATCCCCCTCCTCTCTCTTCCTCACTCACTCTCTTCTCGCTCTCTCTCTCCTCTCCACTTCTCATTCTCTCTCTTCTTTCTCTTCTCCCTCTCCAACTCTCCTCTCTCTCTTTCCTCTGCTTCTCTTCTCTCCTTCTCTTCCCCTCTTCTCTGCTCTCTTCACTCTCTCCCCTCTCTCTCTTCTACTTCTTCTCCTTCTCTCTCTTTCTTTCTTCTCTCTCTGCTCATCTCTCCCCTTCCTTCTCGCTCCTCTTCCTCTCTTCCTCTCTCTCCCTCACGCTCTATCTCCTCTTCATCCTCTTCTCTACTTCTCCTCTCTTCTCTTTCTCTTCTCTTCTCCCCTCTCTCTCCTGTCTCTCATCCTCTCCCGTCTCTTCTGCTTCTCTCGAAAGACAAGACACACCACGCACACAATCGTTCACAATCAACAGCACAGGTCACACTGTGAAAAGTCAAAAGTCACTCCACTAGGTCACTCTGCAAACTGGAAACACTGTGGCACTGAACAACAGTGCACTAACTACACTACTCACTGAATATATTCAGTTCTCAACTACCTACTCTCTTCCTTCTCTCTCCTCTAGGCGTCTCTCCTCCTCCCTAGATAGGAATCGTCCTCTCCCCTTCACTCTCCTGTTCTCTCCTCTACTTCTCTTCACTTCTCTTCTCTGCTTCTTCTCTCTTCCGAGTCTCTTCTGCGTCCTCTCCCTTCTCTACGCTCTTTCTCTTCTCTCTTCTCTTCTCTCACTACTCTCTCCCTCTTTCTTCTCTTCCTTGTCTCTCTACTCTCTTCTCTCTCCTCTCCCTTCTCTTCTCTTCTCTCCTTCCTCTTCTGCTCTCTCTACCTCTTCTTCTTCTCTCTCCTCTCTCCGAGGAGAGAGTGCACAATCAAAAACTCAAAGTCAATCAAACCAGGTGGTCACTACCGGATCACAGCAACTGAAAAAAACCTAACTTCCACTGGACTGAGTCTTCACACTAGACTTAATGGCACACTGTGACTACATGTCACAACACAAACAACTGAAAAATCACATTAACTGATGAGGACAGAGGCATCACTGCCTTCTCCTCTCTCTCTCTCTTCTTCTTCCTTTCTCTCTCCTTCCTCTCCCGAGTCAAAACTTGCAGTCCCTCCCTACTAACTGTGTTTGGTCCTTCCTTTTCTTCTGCCTATCTGATAAATGGTATAAAAATAAATAAACAGAGGGAATCAAGACGGAGATGCTCCGCATAGAGCCATGGGCCGACATGTAGGGAGAACTGCCAGATAACCTTACAGCGCCACACGAAAACCAACAAACAAAACAATCACCCATACTTCACCCAGACACAACCTATCTAAACCACACACAACCCCCACGCAACAATCAACAACTACCAACTACAACACCATCTCCATCTCCCAACACATACAGCAAGCTTCAAACACATCCCAAACCCATACATATAACTACAACAAACACTAACAAACAACTTCTTACATCTCCCTTCTCATGCTCCAACAACCCAAACCCTCATACCCATCCACCATCAACTACCCCTTCCTAGACCTACGTACAACTAAAATCTAGGACCACCTTCTCACGCTGCTATAGTTCTGCGAATGTATGATCCACATTCTGTGCGCATGTTGCTTCAATAATCCAGAATTTCAGCCCACTGGGAGAGCGAAAAGTAATCACATTTTCAAGGCAGTGTGATGTATGATTTAACCCCCATAGTTTGTCTATATTTGTTTACCAGATTTATTGAGTAACTGCCACTGATCATTGTATTGCTGATCCTCCTGGTTAAAAAGCACTCATTTTTTACTCAACTATTAATAAAATTGTAAGAACTGCGCCTTAGCAATATAACCAATAAACCATATAAACAATTACAGCAGCGGAAACAGGCCCTCTCGGCCCTTCCCATTCCGTCCGACCATTTTGTTTTTCTCCCAAATATGTATTAATCCCAATAACATCAACCCTAATCTTAAGAATTTTTATATTTGCATGCAATGAATGCATTTGGAAATCCAAATGCACATGTCTCACTTTATCCAATTTTGTTAATTCCCAAAGAAATAAATACATTTGTCAAGTGTCCATTTTCTTCCATACAGTTATTTGTTTCCCATCCTCGAATTCAAGTGTCCGTGTGACCACACACACACACACCTCAATCAACTTGGCTTTTACAATTTGTCTGGCTCTCCTTAATTCCGGGGGGATCCAAGTGACAGGTTTATCAGCTTATTATATTTGATGAAGACATCTCACCTGCCAGAATCTGAGATTACTAATTTTTTTGCTAAATTTCGAAGTAAGTCCACTGACAGATGTAGTCAAATCGTAAAAAAAAAAAAAAAAAAAAAAAAAAAAAAAAAAAACTGTGACTCCTAAATTGAGGGCTCAGCTGGGGAAATAGCCTTTTTGTATCTAACCTCTAGAACCCTTTGAGAATGTTGCATGTTTCATTGGTGTCTCCTCTCATTCTTCTCATCTACTCAATCTCTTCTCATATGACCTTTGAACCAATCTGCACACCCTCTATAGCAAATATATACTTTTTAAGTTCAGGAGACTAATATGTACATAAGCTGTGGTGTCACCTATATTTGTACTAAGTCATCTTTACTCCAATATTCAAGTGTGGGAGGAAGCAGGAGCACCCAGAGTAAACCCATGCAGTCACAAGGAAAATGTACAAAACTCCATATAGACAGCACCTGTAGTCAGGATCGACGCCGGGTCTCTTGTGCTATAAGGCAGCAACTCTACTGCAGCGCCACTGTGCCACCCACTATGAGATTACCTCTCACTATTCTAAATCCTGGAGAATATAGGACCTGTCTACTGAATATCTCCATACTGGACATCCCTGCATAGCAGAAACTGATCTGGATAATGTTCATTGTTCTCCCTCTTTCACAGGTATATCCTTCCATAGGTTGGCAGAGAAAATCTATGTATATTTCATCCACAATGTGGTCTTCCAGTTGCCTGGATAGTCTAAACCTTTGCAGCCTCTTTGCATTTATGTGACTATTCAGCTGGCTATCATAAACGTACTTTGTTATTTTACCCCCGATCCCCTCATCCAAATCATTAATATAGATTGTGAGTAGTTGGGACTTAAGGTCCAAACACTGTTTTCTTGCATTTGTTACACACCCCCGACATGAAAATGAATCATTTATTTACTCCCTTCCTTCTTCTGGTTCCATCTGCCAATTAGCCTTCATGTTTCCTTGGTCCGTAAATCATTTCTTGCCCGTCTTAACTCTGCCCTCTCGACTTTACACTGGCTATCTTCCCTCTCCACGAGTCCTGATGCATTTAACACTCCCTTTACCCCACAGATGGTGCTTGACATTGAGTTTCCTCAGCAAATTGTTTGTTGCTCTATGCTCCAGCATTGCAGTATCTTGCACATCCATTGATTTCTACTTTCTGTTTTCTATCTATTAACCAATTCTCAATCTGCACCAATATATTGCTTTTCAGTCCTATGGACTCTAATACAGTTGAATAAACTCACATATGACACCTCATCAAAGACATGACAATCTTCAGGAATCTTCAAGAACAATCCTTGTCTATGCAATTTTAAAAGTTGATACTCAGTATTTCCTGTGGAATTCTCTGCCTCAGAGGATGGTGGAGGCAGGTTATCTGGATGCTTTCAAGAGAGAGCTAGATAGGGCTCTTGAAAATAGCGGAGTCAGGGGATATGGGGAGAAGGCAGGAATGGGCTACTGATTGGGGATGATCAGCCACATACACATTGAATGGCGGTGCTGGCTTGAAGGGTCGAATAGCCTACTCCTGCATCTATTGTCTATTTCCGTAGCCACTCCTTCACAACCATAAGATGCAGATCATTGGATCCTGAAGATCTATCGGCTATCTATCCCCTTAATTTCACTTTTAAAAAAAAATGTAATATCCAGATTCTCAAGTTGCTTTCTTAATCTATTTGCTACTTTAAATACTCTTTTGCTGCTGTAAACTCTCACTACCTTTCTCACAGCTTCAGGCTTCTGGTCAATTATTTTCAACTTTAAACTCCAGACCTGCTTCCTTGTAGCTTTACTGATGAAATACATTTAAGAACTGAATTCTTTACCCATGCAGCCTGTAAATTGATCACTGAAACTCACCAAATGAATTCTAAAAACAGATTATTTAACTACTCTCAAGACTAATGAATTTAATAACCGAGTTGCATTAAGAAGGATTTTAAGTTCACGTTTTGAAGTCTTCAGTAAGCTTCAAATTAGCCTTCTCAGAATGGGATAAAGATACTATAAGTTTGTTTTAAGTAGGGTGAGGACGGGATGGTTAGGACAAGGGAATACCTTAGATAGAAGAGGGTGGGGATGCTGTGGGGATATTGTTAATGAAATAAGCTGGTAAATGATTTAATAAGGGTAGTTAGAGAAAGAGTAACATGAGCAAAGAAACAATATCTGGGAGATGAGAATGGTTTGAGAGAGAAAACACACTTCTCATATATGTTGACCAAACTCAATGATTCAGTGTCTTCTGTTTATTTCCGATTTTACTTTTTTTTTCTTGGTGTGTAAGAGCATATTTGGGATCTTTCGGGGGAATAAAAGTGGGGTCATCACTGCTTTATTTTGACTTGGTGTTGCTGTTTGAGAAAGTTACAAGCAGGATTTTGAGCAGACAGCACCCTCTAGGGACCATCTGTTAATATTCCTAATCTTGACGAAGAATTCAGCATCAACCAATTAACATTTAAAGAAGTCTGATTGAATTCTAATTATAATAATTTAAAACCTTATGTAATATTGCTCTTCAAAATGAAGAGAAATTTGCAATCCATCGTTGTAGGGTGAATTAATGAGTAACGATGAACTATACAGGAGGGAGATCAATAATCTGATTCAATGGTGCCAGATCAACAATCTTTCTCATAACGTTAGCAAGAACAAAGAGCCCTTTTACCTCCCATATCTCACCACCCTGCTTTCTCATCCCTATCCATTTTCACCCATCCACACACTCATCCCTCTATTTCTTTCATTATCGATATTCCAGTGTTTGCTGAACTTCACTTTCTTATCCCACCACTCCCTCCCACCCTTCTCTCATCCCTACGTCTCTTCTTCCCTATCGCACTGTCACTGCCTCTATTATTCCTGTCCCTCCCTCTTCACTGCTACTTCCACTTTCCCTCTTGCTCCCACTTTCCTGCCTAACACTCCCTTCTCACTCTACTTATTCTTTCCATCCATTCCCCTTCCTCCGTCACACTATCTCTCTCCACTTGACCATCTATCTTCATCCATTCCTCACTTTCTCCTTCCATTCACATGCTGCCCTTTCTTACTTAGCCATTTTAAACTTATTTCATTCCCATCTCTTCATCATTGCACTTCCCTCCCACTCATTCCCTTCCTACCCCTTCCCAACCTTCCATCTTATTCCCCTTCACTATCCCCACTACCCTTTCCCCTTCTTCCCCCTCCAAGCTCTCTCCCTCCTCCTCCTCCCCCTCTTTCCTTCCCATATATTCATATTTTACTCAGAAAATTAAGGTCAGTTTATTGAAAAACATTTGAGATGCTTACTTGAGTCTTAAGAGAACATTATATGTTCACATGATATAGAATGCTGTTTTTTATTGGAGGTTGATGGAATTTGAACCATGCAATAGGAGGGTCTATCACAGTGAAACCCATATGCTGGATAAAAGGTTCTGTACATATGCATCAATTTCCTTTATGGAATAAGGAAGAGATGGAATGTTTTTCCAAGCCTGGGGCTCATTCATCCCGAACACATGCAATCCATTTCTTCTCTTTCTCTCTTAGCAGCTAATTAGCCACCAGTTTTGACCTTTTCCAACTTTCTGGTTTACCAGAATGATGCCTGGATTAGGGGGTGTTAGTTAAAAGAAAAGGTTGGACAGACTTGGATTGTTTTCTTTGGGAAATCAGAGGTTGAGGGGAGAAGTGAACAAAGTATATATAATTATGAGAGGCATAGGAAGAGTGGACAGTCAGAACCTTTTTCCCAGATGGAAAAATTAAATACTAGAGGGGATAGCTTTAAGGTTTTTTACACAGAGGATGGTGAGTGTGGAGCATTCTACCGGATGGTGATACTACTGTGGCTTTAAGATACTTTTGTACAGACACATGAATATGCAGTGACTAGCCCTCTAGTCACTGCATATGGTTTGTGTACAGGCAGATAAAAGACAGTCTTGGAATTGTGTCCGGCAGAGACATTGTAGGCTGCAAGGCCTGTTGCTGTGCTGTCCTGTTCTAGTAACTGGCTTCTGTTATATCTTCAAGGCAGGTTTCCTGTGCCCTACTGCCTTGTCATTAAGGGTTTAAAGCTCCCCCTCCTGGATTTATATACATCAGCAAACCAGTCTTCAGCAAGGTTTGAAACTAATTTATAGAACATGACCCCAGTAATGCACAAATTAATTATCCTACATTAATTGAAAAAAATCTAATAGCCAGTAAAATTGGTTTAAAAATATCCTCATGGCTAGTAAATGAATGTTAATAAGAATTGTAAATAGAATCTGCTTTGCTCCGAGATATATTTAGATAAATTAATCACATGGATAATTTTTACTGTAAGAAGTGTATACACACTTCTGTACTGTGGTTAATTTAATTACATTATAGTTTGCATTTAGCATCTTAGGGATTGTCTGAAAACTATGAAGATTTTCAAATAAGAAATTAAATCTTGGTTCCCTTATATTGATTGGGAATAAGAAAAATATATTCCTGGGCAATGGTTGATAAAACTACTTTTCTGTTATCTTATTATTGCCATGACTTTCCACATTTATCTTAGAATGTACAGTGTGAAATGTCACTGAGATTTATATTAAATTTATGCTACGGTTGAGGGGACGGGACCCAATTGGTCCCACTTGGTCTAGTATAAGTTTAAAACTCTCATCTTGTATGTGTGTACGTGTGTGTGTGTGTATGTCTGTATTTATGTCTTTATATTTTCGCATAAACACTACGCAGTAACAATAAGATTTTTACATATTCTGACACATTTTTCCCCTCTAAGCAGTGATCAACTTCACTGAAGATTTTATGCTTTATTTCTCAACATTGCTGATTAGTTAAAAAACTCCCTTTTAAAATGACCAGCTTCCACTGATGACATCACAATGAGGTGGGCAGGCACAATGGCTCGGCTCGGAGCCCGTTACAAACACAGAATATTCCACGAGCTTCGAGTGACATCAAGGGGGAGGGCCGCATTTCCAGAACATTCCTCAATGGCTTCACCACCCACCCAACGGTCGGCCTGCTTCATTCTCACTGTTTGATGCACTCCTTCATGCTTCATTCGGATGTCACAATAAGGTGGACGGGCACCATTGCTCAGGTTGGTGCCTTTTTCACACATGCCCGCTCGCGGCCTTTGGTCGTCGAGTCCATGCCCGACCGCAGCCTCGCTCGGGGTCCTCGGGTCGTTGCCCGCCCACGGCCTCGCTCGGGTCCTCGAGTCCACGCTCGCCCGCAGTGGGGCCTGGACTGGAGACTGCGGCGGCTGAGCTGACGGCTGCAGTCTACAGCCAGGGCCGGACTGAGTACGAGTACGAGAACAAATTCCAGGCCCTGGCGCTGCTCTATGACCTGGATAGGTGCTGCAGAAGGGAATGGGAAGGGAGGAGGATGATGTAAATGAGGAGGAGGGAGATTGGGTGGGGTCTCTACCTCCCTCACTCTGCCCCTCTCCCTCTCTCTCCCACCCCTCTCTCTCTACCCCCTCCCCCTCCCTCTCTACCCCTTCCCTCTCTACCCTCTCCCCTTCTCTTTCCCCCCTCCCCCTCTACCCTCTCCACCTCCCACTCTACCCCCTCCCCCTCTACCCCTCTCCACTCTACCGCCTCCCCCTCCCTCTCTACCCCTCCCTCCACTCTCTCCCCACCCCCTCCCCCTCTACCCCCTCTACCCCCCTCCCTCTCTACCCCCTCACCGTTCCAACTCTACCCCTCCCCCACCCTCGCTACCCCCCTCCCTCTCTAGCAGCGCCTGCGCAGTTGGGGGCTATGCGTGAGTGGATAGGGCGGGGATGGGGGAAAAGGAGGAAATTAATAATATTAATATAATATCAAGGGGGTGGTTAGTGTGTGTGACATAGCAGGCCGCCCCCCCGCAGCCGCGTGTTGAGGGGATGGGACCCAACGGGTCCCACTTGGTCTAGTAAATTTTAAAAAAAGTGTTTCATTTTGTAACGACTAACAATGTGCATCCTAAAAAAATGTTTGCAATATAAAAGGAATGTGAGTAAGAGAGAAAATAAGGTTTGCTTAAGGTGTGTTCATTTAAAGCATTCACATGATAATAAATCATCGGCCATCACTGAACTTTGCACCTCATAGTTGATTCCAGAACTGCAGATTATTGTTGGTTTTTCTGCATTTAACTGAGATTAAGAAAATAAGTTAATGGAGAAATCATTATCGATTTTTTTAAATCCATGAAGGTATATTAATGGAGCTTTGAAAGCCTTTAGCAAAATCAGGAAAAATAAAACTATTTCCCTCATGTTATCTGCATTGGCATTTTACATTGCATACTTGTCCAAAAGTGATAAAGAGCAATGTAAATATTATATTTAGTAGCAAGGACATACTAACTTTGGTCAGTTGTTTGCATTTGTCCTAAAGCAAACTGAAAAAGTGCAAGTGATTTACAGGTCTATGGAACACTTTTGCAGTTGATATGGCAGTTATTTTTTTTAAAGGGTAAGGGAGAGCAGACTTATCATTGAAATTTGATTTCAATTATCGAGAAACTTTGAATTTTTACTTTTGAAAGAATATTGCAACATTAGTTGTGACCTGTACAATGAGGTCATGGTTACAGTTGATCAGAATTTTAATTTAGCTAAATGGGGCAAAAATATTGGTTGATGAATGGGGTCCCAGCGGGGTAAAAACAAATTATATCACAGTCAGATTTTTACAATGTATTTTATATTGCTAAGTTATTTCTTGCTCAATTTTCTCCCAAAATACTGGCATAACTTTAACAGAAAATCATCTGAAATACCTTACCGTAGTTACTCCACCAAGAGATTATTTAATTTTGCAAATTGCGCAGCTTGTGCACAAATTGGCTGCTGCATTGCTGCATTAAAATTGCAACTGAGAGAAAAAACTCAATTGGCTGTGAAGAACGTTAAATGTTCTTTGGAGTCATAGAGCCATACAGCACGGAAACAGGCCCTTTGGTCCAACTTGCCCATGCCAACCCACATGCCCCATTCACACTTGTTCCACCTGCACATGTCTGGCCCATATTCCTCCTAACCTATGTTATCCATGTACCTGTCCAAATGTCTTCTTTAACATTCTGACAACACCTGCCTCAACCACCTCCTCCGGCAGCTCATTCCATATACCCACCTTAAACCTATGTTCTCTGGTTCTTGAATTCCCTATCTGGGTCAAAAGGTCTGTGCATTTACCCTATCTATTCCTCTTGTGACCTTATATACATCGGTAGGATCACCCCTGATTCTCCTGCGCTCCAAGGTATAGTTCTAACCTTCTCAACCTCTCTCCATTACTCAGGCCCTTGACTTCTGTCAACCCTCGTAAACCTCTCTGCACCCTTTCCAGCTTAACATCTTCCTGATAACAGGATGATCAAACCTGAACACAAGACTTACATTGTCTTACACAACTGTAACATAACCAATCAACTTCTATACTCAATACTATGACTGATGAAGGTCAATGTGCCTTTTGTTGTGGAAGGTAGTATGTAACTTCAAGTCATTTTTACACTATTCGGAATATTCAATGATTTTCTGTTGAAGTTTGACAATTGGAAGGACTCTTGCTAACATATAACCACTTTTTAAAAATCCAGGTTATACAAAAATATTCCTTTTTCAAATAGTGTGTGTAAGAAGTGATGCCAGTGCTCCCTAACTAACCAACACTGAAATGTGTTCATATATTCTTTTATTCCTTGTAATTTCCAACTGTGATACTGAGTTATGAGAGCATTTGACCTAGACTCTGGGCCACTGTAGGTCATCAAGAGATTCCATTATCTGAATGAAGCATGAATTCACAATGTTTACAGTAACCAATGATAAAGCCAAGGTGACACATTCTTATAGTTTGTAGTTAAAACATATAAGTTGCAAAACTCGTGTATTACAACCTGAACATAACACAAACTGCTGAAGGAACTTAGCAGGTCAGGCAACATCGGGGGAGCATATGGACAGATGATGTTACAGGATGAGATTCTTTTCAGACTGTTGGAGTGGGGGGGAGGTGGGGAGAAAGCTGGAAAGGAGGGGTAGGGGTAGGGGTTAGCCAAAGCCTAACAGGTGGTAGATAGATACATGTGTGGGAGGTTGGATGAGGAGAGAAGAGGAATGAAATGCAAAACCTGAGGAAGGGATATAGGTGGAAAGGAACGGGGGGGGGGGGGGGGGGGGAAGGAAAAATAAACCAGACATAGGGAAATAGATGGCTTGGGGATGGGAGATGAATGTACTGAGGAGGGGAAAAGTGCAACGTGGTTAGGGGGTTGGGAGATGGTGAGAGTAATGTGTGTGCATTGGAATGGGGAGGAGGGGGGCACGGAAAGAGGGGTTTGTAGGAGAGTATTATTTGAAATTGGAAAATGCAATGGTCATTGCATAATAAGCTACCCAAGAGGAATACAAGGTACTGTAACTCCAGTTTGCATGTGGCCTCACTTGGGCAATAGAGGAGGCCAAGGACAGCAAGGTCAGTATTGGAAGTGGAGTTAAAATGGCTAGCAACCGGGAGATTCAGCAGACTTTGGTGGACAGAGCAGAAGTATTTGCTGGTAAATTTGCTTGGTCTACCTTGGTTTTGTGAATGTAAAGGAGGCTGCATTGCAAGCACAAAATGCAGTAGATGGGGTTTGAAGAGCTGCTGGTGTCCCTGGATGGAACTGAGAAAGGAGGTTTAGGTTCAGGTGTTTACAGCTGTTGCAGGAAAAGTACTTGGGTTGGGGGAGGAGGGAAGAGTGAATTAAGGAGTTGTGGAAGAAGTGGTCTGAAAGCATTATAAAGTAACATGATGGACTCGGTAAGTGATATGCCAAGAATGCCAGATGTTGGAATCTGGAGTAAAAAAAACTTCTGGATCCCAACTCAGTGGGTTGTGCAGTATGAGTAGAGAAAGGAATTGGTATCATTTCAGGTGGAGATCCCTGCGTTCCTCCAGAAGTTTTGTTTTTTGCCAAGAATGCCAAAATATCTTGGCTGCATAATATAAGCTTGCAGTCAAATTTCACCTGATAATTGTTCCTGAGAAGTACTTTATTGTGTTAAGAGCTTGATTTAACTGCTAATAGATAACACTGGTAATAAACTACACATAAGGCAGCATATTTAGGTTGGAAAACAAAGGTCATTAAGCTTCCTTCAATTTCCCAGATGTTCATGAGGAGTTCATAAGAATTTCATAATTCTCCACTCTATGCCGAAAATCAAGATGATTAGGCTTTCCTGATCTTCTCATTGCCTGCCCTATAGACCTTGATAACTCAGCTGAATAAATATTCAAACCAACTGGTTTCAAGTCTGATTAATTATGAGCCAATTTCAATGTGCCAAATGCTCAAGAGGAATTACAGCCTTAATTCCTGCTAAGTTATTAATTTAATATTTCAATTATCTAATTTTACCTTTGCAGATCAAATACAAGACAGTACTTATTTACTGTCCACAATCCTGCACACGGTTGTATCTAAGACTGGCCCATTCCTTTTTTTAATCTCTTTGCCTGTATTATTGTAAATCTCTTTGTGGTGTTCAGTGATCATGAAAGGAAACATATTAGGATACAAGTAATAGCAGGAGTCAACAATTTGTTCCTTGTACCTGATTATTTTATTTTATTATTGCCATATGTACAGTGAAAATATTGCAATTGACCTTTAACTACCAATGCAACCAATTTGATATCCCCAGAAATCTATTGATCTGCAGACAGAGACCCTCTGCCCTCTTAGGAAAGAATTCCAATGATTCACTATTCTTCTGGTAAAGAAAGAAAAATTTCCAACAACGTACGATCAAGACGGAGTCCCTGTAAATTAAAGAATGGGGGATTGTCGCTAAAAAAGCTCGGGAACTAGGTTTTGTCAACAACAGTAAAGATTTAGCAAAGCTCAGGGAGATTTGTTTCAATGTCAATGAGGTTTGCGAATCTTGGCATTGTCAGGGGAATGCACAAGATAAACCACGTGGTTAAAGTGGGTGGGGAGGGGGTGTGTGGAATGTTGTTAAGTGAGCAAAGGGGAAAACAACACTCATGGTGAAAGGAAAAAAAATGCCTGCCAGGCCTCAATGTATAAACCACTTATTGAACCATGCACTTCATTCTATACAATAAAAACTGAACGTGTTGGAAATGTTCAGCAAATCAGTAGCTAAAGGAACAGAAATAACATTTCAGGTTAGCAAACCTTAATCAGAAGCCATGCCCAATCAGAGCTTCCCTCTCCAACTCTATCAGCTACTTAAAACTAACTGTTTTATTTCCCGAACCTGAAACGGTTTCAACTAAGATAAACAATTACAATTGCAATATTTTCACTGTACACATGGCGATAATAAAATAAAATAAAATAAATCAGGTGCTGGAGTAACTCAGCATTACTCCAACATTTTGTGTCTGCATCTTCGGTGTATAACCAGCATATGCAGTTAATTCCTATACTGTTAAGACTAATGCTGCCTGACCTACAGAGGGCTTCTGTGTTTTCTGTTCTTATCTCAGATTTGCAATATCTGCAGTCTGTTTCCTCCCCACCATTTTCATTTATCTGTACAGAGGTCCCTACGGGCTGTTTTGGTTCATTGTCAACCTGTGTTTAAACAGTTATCCCGAGCAGACAGCAGCCATTTGACTGCGATGTCAGCACTAGTAAGGAGTTAGGCAAAAATGCTGGAGTTACTTAACGAGAGAGCTAGCATCTCTGGAGAGAAGGAATGGGTGACCCGAAACGTAACCCATTCTTTCTCTCCAGAGATGCCGCCTGTCTCGCTGAGTTACTTCAGCATTTTGTGCCTATCTTCCGTGTAAACCAGCATCTGCAGTTCCTTCCGACACGAGTGAGGGGTCATTTGGCAAAGTCACCTTGGACTAATCTCTTCCTCACCTGGGGACAGCCACAGAAAGCTATTACCCGTTCCTTCCTCCCCTCCTCCAAATTGCCCCATTGGCTGCATTTCGTTGGGGAAAAGTTTAAGTTCTGAGGATCGAGGTTGAATTGTCAATAATGTTTAGTTGATGGAGGTGGGAGTGTAGATAGAGACAAGTTGGTCTGTGTTTTGAATGGGCACTTCCGCTTCCGGCTGCAGGTTGCCTATGCAGCTGCCGCCTGTCAGGGATGCGCTGGCGGGCAGCGCTGAACTAACCTGAGCGGAGGCTCGGCTCGGCTCGGCTCGCCCTGCCTCCCCTCCACTCGCTATCTGCTGCCACTGACAGGCGGGTGGAAGGAAGACGTGGTCGTGCAGCAGTCACCAGACGACATTTTTATCCCTTCTTCCCGCCCCCCCCCCCTCCTCCCATTTACCTCACGACGCGATGAAGAAGCTTTTCGACGCTCGCAGGGAAGGCGCGGCCGCGGCGGGGGGAGCCGGCGGCCAGTCCGGGAGCGCCGGCGGGTGGTCGTCCTTCCAGGGGAAGGTGTACGCGGTGGGCCGCTACCAGGTGACGGTGGAGGAGTTGATCGCCGAAGGTAAGCGGCTGTGGAGGGGCGGCTGAGCGAGGGGGAGCCGCCTCCCCGCCCGCCGGTGGCCGTTGCACGGGCGGCGCGAGGCGGGTTTTGAACCCGCGCGGCGCTCCGCGAGCAGCGGGGTCGTTAGGCGTTGCCACGGGGGACGGCGCGAGGTGCCGCCGCCGCTCCACGTCCACTCTCTGCTGCAAACGACGCTCCCGATGACTTACACAAGCAATGCCACAAATTGACTTTAATTCCCCTTCCCACCCAAACCACCATATAGATCTCGACCCGAAACGTCGCCTATCTCCTTCGCTCCTTAGATGCTACTGCACCGCTGAGTTTCTCCAGCTTTTTGTGTACCCACCATATAGATGCAACCTCTATACCTCCTCCCTCGCCTCCATCCAAAGTACCCCAGCTGTCTTTTCAGGTTAGCTCGAGGTTCACTTGCACCTCCTCCAACCTCATATACCGTTTGCAGTTTAGAACCATAGAAAATAGGTGCAGGAGTAGGCCATTCGGCCCTTTGAGCCTGCACCGCCATTGACCTTACCATCTCTATTGCAGGTGATACACTCCTGACCGACATCCACTACAAACCAACTGACTCCCACAGCTACCTGGACTACTCTTCCTCCCACCCTGCTTCCTGTAAGGACTCCATCCCCTATTCCCAATTCCCCCGTCTACGCCGCATCTGCTCCCAGGATGAGGTGTCCCCACACCAGGTCATCACAACTGACCTCATTCTTCAGAGAACGGGGATTCCCCTCCCCCACTATAGATGAGGCTCGCACCAGGGTCTCCTCCATACCCCGCAACACTGTCCTCTCTCCCGATTCCCCCACTCGCAACAAGGGCAGAGTCCCCCAGGTCCTCACCTTTCACCCCACCAGCTGGCAAATACAACACAGAGTCCCCCGCCAGTTTCGCCACCTCCAACGTGACCCCTCCACTCGCCACATCTTCCCATCTCCCCCTCTGTCTGCCTTCCGCAAAGACCGCTCCCTCTGCAACTCCCTTGTCAATTCTTCCCTTCCCTGGGCACTTTCCCTTGCAACCGCAAGAAATGCTACACTTGTCCCTTCACCTCCCCCCTCCACTCCTTTCAGGGATCCAAGCAGTCCTTCCAGGTCCGACAGAGGTTCACCTGCACCTCCTCCAACCTCATCTAATGCTCCAGATGCCAGATGATCTATATTGGTGAGACCAAGCGGAGGCTTGGCGATCGTTTCGCCAAACACCTCCGCTCGGTCGGCAATAACCAAGCCGACCTCCCGGTGGCTCAGCACTTCAACTCCCCCTCCCATTCCGTATCTGACCTCTAGGTCCTGGGCCTCCTCCATGGCCAGACTGAGCAACACTGCAAGTTGGAGGAACAGCAACTCGTATTCCGCTTGGGGAGTCTGCATCCTCTGGGCTTGAACATTGAATTTTCTCAATTCTGTTAACCCTTGCTGTCTCCTCCCCTTCCCACCTCTCCCTCAGCCCTCGGGCCCTGGCATTCCCTCTCTCTCTATCTCTCTCCCCCACCCTAGTCACACTAGCTTCTCATTTTCACACTACAAACAGCTTACAATGGCTTGTTCCATTTATCATTGATACTTTTTTGCATATCTTTCATTCATTGTTATCTCTCCACATCACCGTCTATATCTCTCATTTCCCTGATCCCTGACCAGTCTGAAGAAGGGTCTCGACCCGAAACGTCGCCTATCTCCTTCGCTCCTTAGATGCTGCTGCACCCGCTGAGTTTCTCCAGCCTTTTGTGTACCCGCCATTCAATATGATCATGGCTGATCATCCAACTCAGTATCCTGTGCCTGCCTTCTCTCCATACCCACTGATTGCTTTTGCCACGGGCCACATCTAACTCCCTCTTAAATATAGCCAATGAAGTGGCCTCAACTACCTTCTGTGGCAGAGAATTCCAGAGATTCACCACTCTGTGTGAAAAATGTTTTTCTCATCTCGGTCCTAAACGATTTCCCCCTTATCCTTAAACTGTGACCCCTTGTTCTGGACTTCCCCAACATTGGGAACAATCTTCCTGCATCTAGCCTGTCCAACCCCTTAAGAATTTTGTAAATTTCTATAAGAAACTATAATTTTATAGTTTAATTTATTGTCATGTGCACCGAGGTACAGTGAAAAGCTTTTGTTGTGTGCTATCCAGTCAGCAGAATGACAATATATGATTGCAATCGAGCCATTTACAATGTGTAAGATACATGGTAAGGGAATAAAGTTTCGTGCAAGGTAAAGCCAGCAAAGTCCGATCAAGGATAGTCCAAGGGTCACCAAAGAGGTAGATAGTAGTTTAGCGCTGCTCTCTGGTTGTTCAGATGAGGACTCTTAAACATTGGCGAGACCAAAAGTAGACTAGGCGATCGCTAACACCTTCGCTCAATCTGCCTGGGTTTACCTGATCACCCGATTGCTAAACAGTTTAATTCTCCTTTCCATTCTGACCTGTATTGTGCCTCCAGTGTCAGTCAGGCCACACGAGAATTAGAGGAACACCCATCTCATATTTTGCTTGGGCAGCTTACAACCCAGTGGTATAAAACATTAAAGATAGACGCAAAATGCTGCCTGACGCACTGAGTTACTTTAGCTTTTTGTGTGTATCTTCGCCACAAATTGACGATTGCACAGACTAGAGCATGCTGTTTAATAACAAAACACAAATACAAAGTTATTGGGTAACCTGGTCGAGGTCATTTGAAGGATGGAGGAGCAGAGAAAATGTTATTTCTTGGTGGGGCAGTTAAGATCTACATCTGTAGGCAATATAATTCAGCAAATTCCTGTTAACATTCTTTTACATCGTGAAACTTGTTACCATAAGCAGCAGTTGAAGGTAGAAGGAGAAAGGAGGATTTGTCAGGTCAAACCACGTTTTGTCTGTTCAGTAATGTGGAATTTATATAAAACTTCATTATTGTTCATTAAAATTATGCATTAACATTATACATATGATATGCCTGCCTGCATCGATTGGAGCAATTGTATGAGAGTCAGGAAGTCGTGCTGCAGACTTATAGGTTGTGCATGGAGTATTGTGTGCAGTTCTGGTTGCCCCATTACAGAATGGATGTGGAAGCTTTGGAGAGTATGCAGAAACGTTTTACCAGAATCTGCCTGGATTAGAACATATTAGCTATAGGGAGAGCAAGGCTCTCGCTTAACTTTGACAGCTTTTTAGGTTACCAAATGACAATTTAGGTGGTCATTTAAGATGGTTTGCATGACGTGTGCGATAATGCGCTCGGACGAAGTGTGTAGTTACCAGTCGGAATTATGCTCAATGAAGCATTCACATATGTTCAAGAAGGAACTGCAGATGCTAGAAAATTGAAGGTAGACAAAAGTGCTGGAGAAACTCAGCGGGTGCAGCAGCATCTATGGAGCGAAGGAAATAGGCAACGTTTCAGGCCGAAACCCATCAGTGTGAAGAAGGGTTTCGGCCTGAAACATTGCCCATTTCCTTCGCTCCATAGATGCTGCCACATCCACTGAGTTTCTCAAGCACTTTTGTCTACATTCACATATTATTTCTGCTTCAAATAACTCACAAACTAAACAGTCACCAATCAAGACATGATATATACCACAATGACATGCAGCAAAATTATAATACAATATCTCAACTTTTTTTACACATTGCAATTAATGCAATTTCCACTTCCAAACAAAATTGTGGTTGGATTATTCAGCATATGATCAACCTGTGTCAATAAATCCTGGACCATGGTAACATGCATGCTTAACCATGCACACTACACATTGATGCAAGCATGTTTTCTGTGAAGGACCGAAAATTACCATGGCATGGCCATAGCATGGGTCGTTATTGCTATTGGCACAGAAATACTCTCGCTTCCCACATAATTTATCCATTACAAAATATACAGGTTGCAAGGAAATTTCTATAGGCATTTTATGATAATAGCTATTAAAACTGACTATACCCATCTGACAGGTTAAACATTACACTAACTGACAAGAGATGGCCAAAGGACATAACTGCAGCAAATGTTCTTTTGGTAATATGTTTAAAGGTGTCAAAACAAATAATAACATTGGGAATTAAAACACATTTGATTGCATTCCGTTATCAAACGTAGTCAATGTTCACTCTGAAGACCATGAAGCACAATAGGGTCAGGGTGTGTGTGAATCAGTGCGGGGTGGATAGATGGCGGGGGTGGGGGGGGGGGGGGGGGGGTTGAGAAGGGAATCGGTGCAGAATGGATGGATTGGGGCAGGTGAATTAGTACGTGTTGGTTGGAAAATGTAAAATTGTGAGGGGAGAGCACGGGGGATGTCAGTGGTGTTGAATGGGGGGGGATCAGTACGGGATGGATGGGGGGGGGGGTCAGTACAGGATGAATGGGCGGATCAGTACAGGATGAATGGGGGTAGACAAAAATGCTGGAGAAATTCAGCGGGCGAGGCAGCATCTATGGAGCTAAGGAAATAGGCAACGTTTCGGGTCGAGACCCTTCTTCAGATTTCCCCCCCCCCCCCAAATTCTTCTTGATCAGTACAGGATGGATGGGGGGGGGATCAGCACAGGATGAATGGGGGGGGGGATCAGTACAGGATGTATTGGGGGGGGGGGGGGGGGGGGTCAGGACCGTGTGGATCGGAGGGTCTGTGTAGGATGAATGGGGGTTAACTACAGGATAAATCGGGATCAGTATAGGATGAAAGGAGGATCAGTACAGAATGCATGAGGGGATCAGTACAGGATGCATGAGGGGATCAGTACAGGATGAATGGGGGATCAGTAAAAGATGAATGGAGAGATCACTACAGGATGGATGGGGGGATTGGTGCAGGGTAAATGGAGGGTGGGTCAGTACGGAATGAATGGGAAGATCAGTGCAGTATGAATGTGGGGAGAAGTGCAGGATGGATGAGAAGGTGGGTCTGTACAGGATGAATTGGGGGACCAGTGTAGGATGGATGGTGGGGGAGGGGGGGGGGGGGGTGGCAGGAGAATCAATGCAAGGTAGGTAGGGTGATGAATAGATTGGGGGTTGGGGTAGATTGGAAGAAAAGCACAGGGGATGTCAGTGAGGACTGAATAGAGGAGGGAATGGGGATCAGTGCGGGATAGAGAGGAGGGGTTCCAGGATAAGAGGGGTTGGGGGGGGGGGGGGAGGGAGAGGGAGGGAGAGAGAGAGAGAGAGAGAGAGAGAGAGAGAGGGAGGAGGAGGAGGAGGAGGAGGAGGGGAGGAAGCGCTCCTCGGACAACATCGCCCGCTGCCTTGACTGTCCCTGTCCAACGCCAAAGTACCGCCGCCAAAGGGGGAGGCGGTTGGGATCTCCTCGCCACGGTGCAGCTCAAAGATCCTAGAGCTATAGGATCTTTGGTGCAGCGGCGACAGCGGCTCCACCGCCTCCTCCTCCCGCACCCTGCCCGGCGGAAGGAGGCCTCCCTCTCCCACCCTCCCTCTTCCCGGCCTCGGCGTGCGAGAGGGGTTGTTTTGAAAGCGCCGTTAGCAGGTTTGCAGGCAGCGGCCGTTATCAGGGCGATAGCGGCCGCTGCCTGCAAATCAAAAGATACTGCTGCAAATCCACCAACAGCGCTTTCAAAACAACCCCTCTCGCACGCCGAGGCTGGGAGGGGAGAGGGAGGGAGGGAGTGAGGTCTCCTTCCGCTGGGCGGGGTGCGGGAAGAAGAGGCGGTGGAGTCGCTGTCGCGGCCGCTGTTGCCACTGTGCGGGGCCCGTCATTCGCTCCGACCCTTCGTCACCCCGCTCCTAGTATCTTTGCCCCGCACTACAGCTGTTGCCGACACGAAACGCCACGTTCCTATTCGTAAGAGATGCTGCCTGACCCGCTGAGGTATTCAGTTTTTTGTGTCTTTCGGTATAAACCAGTATTTGCGTGCCAAGCCGGGCAAAATGACTCGGCGTTTAGGTTGCCCGGTGGCACTTTGAGTGGTCATTGACACCTGGGCAACCGCTAATTTCGAGCCCTGGAGAGGATGAACAAACTTGGACTGTTTTCTCTGAAAAGTTGAAAGTTGAGGGGACACCTGATAGAAGTGTATAACAATTATATGAGGCATAGATAGGATAGACAATCACAATCTTTTTCCCAGGATGAAAATGTCAAGGACTCGAAGACACAGCTTTAAGTGAGAGGGGTAAAGTTAAAAGGATATAGTCTTTTAGATAGGGAATACTGGGTGCCTGGAACATGCTGCCGGGGGTGGGTGATGGTGGAATTAGCTATGATAGCGGCATATTTAGAGTGTTTAAGATTAGATAGGCACATAAATAAATTTGGAAGGATGTGGATCACGTGCAAGCAGAGGAGATTAGTTTAATTTGGCATTACGTTTGGCATGGGCACTGTGGCCTGAAGTGCCTGATCCTCTGTACTGTTATGTTATAAGATATTTCCCTTTTCTAAACTTGGAATTCCTGAAGCGATCTACCTTAATACTTAATGATAATGCTATTTTCAAAGATTTATTTTTGTTCTTTACTGTCACCAGCAAGCTGTATCTATTGGTAAAAGTCAAAGCAGCTGTGCAGTTTTATTTTTCAATAAATGTAATATCAATAAATTCATTGGTGAGTAATCCATACTAAAAAAAATGTGCATGCTGGCAGTCTGAAAGCAATGATTGGAAATGCTCAGCCTGACATGTTTTTGACCGAAGTTGACATTTGTTTTCCTCTTCGGTGTTTTTCTTTTGTTTACTTGATGCTTCATTGATTGGAATTTTTGTGTAGTTGTCACAAAAAAAGTTAAAACCAAGAAGGGCACAAAGTGGTGGAGGAACTCAGCAGGTCAGGCAGCATCTCGGTAAACTGGGATAGGTGATATTTCGGGTCGAGAACCAGACATTTTTTACGTAAGGGGAATCAAAGGAATTGTTGAGGGTGAGGACAAGTTCTGCCAGGCAGGGGAGAGTGATAGTAGAAGGGAATTGATTGGGTCATTGGTGAAAGAAATAGAGGGCCTTGAGTCTCCAAATTTGAGGAAGGACAATCTTGCTATTGAGGAAATGTAGCGTAGGTTCACGAGGTTAATTCCTGGGATGACAGGACTGTCATATGTTGATAGAATGGAGCAGCTGGGCCTGTATACTCTGGAATTTAGAATGGGATCTTATTGAAACATACAAGATTATAAAGGGTTTGGACACGCAAGAGGCAGAAAACATGTTCCTGATCTTGGGGGAGTCTAGAACCAGGGACCACAGTTTAAGAATAAGGGGTAAGCCATTTAGAATGTAGACGAGGAAAATTCTTTTCTGTGAATCTATGGAATTCTCTGGCTCGGAAGGCAATGGAGGCCAATTCTCTGGATGTTTTCAAGAGAGAGTTACATAGAGCTTTTAAAGATAGCAGAGGCAGGGGATAAGATAAGAAGGCAGGAACGGAGTACTGATTGTGGATGATCAGCCATGATCATATAGAATGCCGGTGCTGGCTGGGTCTGAATGGCCTATTCCTGCTCCTATTGTCTATTGTGGAGGCGATGTAAGAAAAGCGCTACATCATAGCGAGTCAGAACTCATTGCGGTTGGGGCGGAGGGATACAAAGGTAAGTCCTTTCTGTATGGAAGGAGGGAGGTCAGGGAGGATGGTGAAAACACGACAGGGAAAAGGGCTAGTGTTGGAGGGGTGGGAGGGATGCTCGGGCCAGGTACTGTTGGGAGGATGATGGAGGCTGAGACGGGTAGGGGAGGGGGGGGGAGTAAGGGGTAGTGTAAGGGTGGAGGTTAGATGTAGTACGATTTGAAGAAGGGGCAGGTGTTTTATTCCTTAATTTAGAATTGTTGGAATCTGAAATTTGGGGATATCACTTTGACCTGGAGCAGCATGATTTTCATGTTATTGACTTTCTTGATATTCTATTTGAGGATTTCTTGGGGAAAAACTAATTATGTACATTCTAATAAATTAAAAATCTGTTCACATTTTCCTCATCCTACTTGGGGCTCAGCTATTTTTAATATTTTTTAATTTACTTGGTTAAATTCTCTTCTTTGGTCACGTTATTATTTGGATGTAATTAAATTGTATTACGGATACATAATCTCACAAGTATGAGAACAAAACTGTAGCAAATAAATGAAAAACATATTCATTCATGAATGGGGGTAGACAAAAATGCTGGAGAAACTCAGCGGGTGAGGCAGCATCTATGGAGCAAAGGAAATAGGCAACATTTCGGGTCAAGACCCTGCTTCAGACTGTTGCCCCCATTCTTCTTGAATGGGAGGATCAGTACAGGATGGATGAGGGGGAGATCAGTGCAGGATGAATGGGGGTGGGGGGTCAGTGCAGTGTGGATCGGAGGGTCTATGCAGGATGAATGGGAGATCACTACAGGATGAATGAGGGGAAGGTGCAGGGTAAATGGAGGGTGGGTCAGTACGGGATGAATGCAGGATGGATGGGGGATCAGTACAGGATGGATGGAGGAGACTTGCAGGACGGATGGGAAAGGGGTAAGTACAGGATGAATTGGGGAACCAGTGTGGGGTGGATGGGGGGGGGGGGGGGGTGGCAGCAGGAGAATCAATGCGAGGTGGATAGGGTGATCGGCGCAGGATGAATAGATGGGGGGGGGGTAGATGGGGAGGGGAGCACTGGGGATGTCAGTGAGGACTGAATAGAGGCGGGAATGGGGATCAGTGCGGGATGGAGTGGAGGGGTCCCAGGATAAGGGGGTGGAGGGGGCATACTAGAGAGAGGGAGAGGGAGGGCGGGAGGCGAGGTGGGGAGGAAGGAAGGTCAGCTCTCCTCGGACAACATCGCTGCGCTACCTTGGCCGTTGGGAACTCCTCGCCACCGCCTCCCTCCTCCGCCAGCCAACAGCAAGGTGCGGGGCTGAGCGGTGCAGCTCAGAGATCCTATAGTTATAAGATCTTTGGTGCAGCTGCTTCAGAGGGGTCGGTGCGAATGACGGGCTTCGCACAGCGGCAGCAGCTCCATCCCCTCCTCCTCCTGCACCCCGCCCGCCCTGATAAGGGCCTCTGCTTGTAAGTCCGTTAATGGCGCTTTCAAAACAAACCCTCCTGCACGTTGAGGCATCTCCCTCCTCCCGGCCTCGGAGTGCGGGAGGGTTTGTTTTGAAAGCTCCGTTAGTGGATTTGCAAGCAGAGGCCCTTATCAGGGCGGGAGGAGGGGGAGATGGAGCCGCTGTCGCGGCCACTGCTGCCGCTGTTCGGGGCCCGTCATTCGCTCCGACCCTTCCTCACACCACACCTAGTATCTTTGCACCGCACAGCCGTCGCTGACACGAAACGCCGCGTTCCTTTTCTCCAGCGATGCTGCCTGACCCGCGGAGTTACTCCAGTTTTTTGTGTCTATCTTCGGTACAAACCAGTATCTGGTTGCAAGCCGGGCAAAATGACTCGGTGTTTAGGTTGTCCGGCGGCGCTTGGAGTGGTCAGTGGCACCCGGGCAACCGCTAATTTCGAGCCCTGATCAGTCTCTTGTTTCAACATGGATCTTGTTGAAATATCAGACCTTTGCTTGTTGCATTTAACTTGTATTGCTGCTGTTAAAGGCATTATTTTCTGCTGGGCTATTTAGAACCACCTCAAAGTAGTTTTATCCAGGATGCATCAGAATAGCGTAAACAACCATCACTCTCTTGCCAATTGTAGGCCGAATGCTCAGTGCTACATGACTCTGATTGTTTTTGTACATCTGGGCCTTTGCCAGAAAGAGATAACAATTGTTTTGGATTTAAACAACAGTTTGTTGCAGTTGTTGCAGTGAAATTTTGTTTCATCGCTTCCTGTCAGGCAGGCAAGAAAACAGTACTAGATGGAGAAGGTCAGTGAATTATCTTGGAGGTTCCCCCTCTCAGATGAAGGTCCCAATTCTATTTCTAGTAATATGCTAGTGGGTACAGGACAAGAGTGAAGATTCCACTTTGTTTATAGGAAGGGTAAAGGGACTGTCCCACTAGTGGCGACCTAATCGGCGAATTCAGAAGAGTGTGTTCGACCTTCGGGCACTCGCCTGAAAAACCTCGAGCTGGATTGACCGTCAGCGATGACACCGCGAGCTGGATCAACTGTACACACACACGCACACGCACACGCACACGCACACGCACACACACGCACACGCACACTGTCTGAAATTCACACCTGCGATGAAGAGGAAGGTAAATGATGGCTGCACAGTTACAGTAAGTCCTTTAGAGAGAGCGCGGGGGGGAGGGGGAGAAGGAGTGGAGACAATTTTAACAAGTCAGACATAATAAAGTTTAGCGGGCATTTAACCTACCGGTTGGTTTTCCTTGGTCCTGAAAACTCCAATGAGCCAATTAAAATGCCCGGTCAACGAAGGAGATTGCATACGGCTGCCCTCGACTGTCTGTAACGACATAGTGACCCCACTCCACTGCACTACGAGTTGAAAAGAACCATGCCGACCCATTTTTACTCGTGGAAATGTTTTCAACATGCTGACAAATTTTCCGCGACCTAGCTGAGGCCGCGAGTATTCGGGAACTTCCCTCGAGCATGAAGGAGAGTTTCAGTGACCTCATAGGACATCCTACGACCACATGTCGACCATGCTGCGAGTTTGAGTCGAGGGCAAACTCTTCTAAACTCGCAGATTAGGTCGCTGCAGTGGGACAGGCAAGTTATGTGCCTATATATTTTTTTTTGTTCCAGCTATTGTTCTTCCTGTTGATTAGTGTGTAAGGGAAATAAACAAGAACAAACGGTACCAAATAAAATATAGAAGAGCACATGTACCTGTTTTACAATTAACTTTTACATAAACAATGTAATATTACAAAATGTGTAGGAAAGAACTGCTGATGCAGGTTTAAATCAAAGGTAGACACAAAATGCTGGAGTAACTCAGCGGAACAGGCAGCATGTTGTTAAAGAAGAAACTGCAGATGCTGGAGAATCGAGGGTACACAAAAGCTGGAGAAACTCAGCGGGTGCAGCAGCAGCATCTCTGGATTCCTTCTCTCCAGAGATGCTGCTTGTCCCAATGAGTTACTCCAGCATTTTGTGTCTACCGTCCATTTAATATTACAAAGTGTATTTTGATGCGCTGACTTAATCTTTTTAATGATTAAAAGTCTTTGGTGAGATCATATTGGTGAGTACTAACAGTTTTGGTCCCTTTTTCATGGGGGGAGGGGGGGAAATAGGTGATGATGCAGTTACCTGACTAACAATCATTCCAGAGACCCGAGTTCAAATCTCACAATGGGAGCTATGAAATTCAAATTCAATTAAAAGTGTGGAGTTTGTAACAACACTAGTCCAAGTAATGATGACCATAAAATCTATGATTGTTAGAAAACTCCATTGTGTACTATTGATGTTAAAGGGAGGATTTAATGATAATTTATAATGATACTTTATTGTCACTTTAATAGACCATTGTCACCTAGGTACAGTGAAATACTTTGTTTTGCATACAGCCTGAGAACATCATTAAGGGCCTGTCCCACTGTACGAGGTAATTCAAGAGTTCTCATGAGATTTTCCCTGATTCGAACTTGGAGAATGTCCGTAGCGGGTTTGTAGGGGTTTGTGGATGTCTCGTAGCAGCTGTTACGAGTAAAAAGTAACCATTTTTTTCATCGTGAGTTTTTTTACTCGTGGACATTTTTCACAGTGTTGAAAAAACGTCACGAGTTTATCAAACTCTTGAATTACCTCGTACAGTGAGATAGGCCCTTTAGCAAACCCCCACCTAGGCAGTACACAAGTGTTGCCACTTTTTAGCGCCGACAAAGTTACAAAAGTTCACCAAACTGGAAATCTCTCATTCTTGCGCATTGTGATCCATTTATATCTTTAGTATTGCTCAACCTCCATATCAAATTTCACTAATGTTGGCAACTTGAGTGATGTCAACATTGACCTTCCTGAACTTTCTTTCCACCTTAATTTCCACTTTAAATTTGGAAGGCTCACAAAGTTATATGACACTGAATTAAATATCAATTGGATGTGGCTGTTATTTTAATTGTAAACCTTTCGTTATACATCAGACAACACAGGCTTCAAATAACCATTCTATTTGTAAGCCAGGGTTATTCCTCTTCTATTTTTCTGTTTTCAAACTCTGCACATTTTGGCTTAGCAGTACTATAAACAAACTGATATTTAACAACCTTATCAATTATTTTTCAAATTGGAAGCTACGAATTGAAATGTTTTGTTTCTATATAATTTAGCTCATCCAAACAGGCAATTGTCCCGTTAAATGTGGTTAACTGTCAGAGTTAAATGCACACAACTGGGGAATTGTAGGGGAGAGATTCAAATTGCCATGAAATCTTTAACAATTAAAATAATCTTATCTTCTTGGAATAGCTAATTACCAGCTACTATCATCAAACTTTAACTGATGACAACCTGCTAATCTGATTGTTTTTGTTAGGGACGTTCTTTGGTTAACTTCCACTTCGGTTTGAAGAAGTGGAATATGCCTATGCGTGATTTTTAACATGGATGGCTCTTGTATATCATTTACCACGAGGACAGAGTGTAGTCTTGGTCCATTGACAAGGTGGTCATCTGTTCAAGGGAAATCATCCTCTGGGAGCAGGAATGTTTCACTATGCAGTCATCATGGGTCTTGGATTACTTTGCTAGTGTCCCTGTCACTGTTTGAATTGTTTGACTTTCCCTGCTGGTGTTCCTATGAATCAGATTGTTCATTGCCTAGACTGCATGTGGAAGATTATATGAAGTATTGTTCACCAAAATCACATAAAGGGTATTGAGGCACTGGAAATGGCTGAAAAGTTGTACAAGAGTGATTCAAGTCACATTTGTTGGGAAAGAATGAAGAGACCAGGTTTCTTCTAATAATAGATGCTGGAGGAGGTAATCCTAATCTGTTTCTTCATGCATCTATAATGATATAATTAAGTAGTATTATTACCTTTTGATTTAACATGGTGCAAGATGGCAGTTAAAGTGTATTACAATTTACGTAATTGAAATTTGAGCAATTAATTGGTAACCTGAAATTTTGTTGTTGGATTTAAATATCGTTTATGATATTGACAGCAGTATGTAAGAAAATATTGTTTTTGATGCAAGATGTTTACATTGATTTATATTTGAATCAAGCTTAGTACCAATTACCTGATTCTAATTCATGAGGTGTACAAGAAGCAGTTTATAAGCATAGTTAGATAAGCAAACATTGTCTATGGTTACTGAAACTGTTTACAGTGATCTTAAATTACCTTTATATTTTCAAAGGGTAATTTGTTTCCCAGGAGCTGTATGATAGGGAACAAAGGGTGATTATTCATTTTCAATTGGGTTTATGATATGCATCAAAGAGCATTATGCCAAGTGTTTATCTGAAAAAATAGGTTTTTAATAGGTTTGATAGTTCTTTTTTTCCAACATTGCTCCAGTTGGCATCTAGTCTCTTTTTCATATAAATTTGCATGGTTTATTGCTATTTTTAGGAAGAAGACATCCTGAAATTGGATTTTTAATAGGATTTTAAAGTGGATTATTACATAGTCTAGTGCAGAATCGAAGCAATTATGCAATGTTCAAAATGCTGCTTTCTTTTAAGATTAATCATACTTGTATTATTCAGTTAAGAATGGATAACATTTTAAGTAGGAGATTTGATTTCTACCCAGCCAATATTATTTGATCACACCTACCAAAAAAGCATGGTCCTTTAGTATCATGATAAGGTCAATCTGCTAATGGTGCAAAATAAGTTTTCAAATATGTAACTGTTAATATTCCTTTGTGTCCCCAGTGCAAACGATGGAAGTGAAATATTGCTATAACTTATTAGAGACTTCAATTCAAAGTATGAAGCCTTTTTAAGTGTTTGAGCAACGCAAGTTGCTATATAACGGCAATTTCTCTGCACCTCTTTAATCCTTTGTGCTTTGGCAGGAATATGGGCTAATGTTACTTCAACCTTGGAAGTGTTTCTCACTTTGGAAAATAAAATAAAGTTCTGTTAATACTCGATGCCTTGCTGTATGAAACCCAGTTTTGAAACGATCTGTTGGTCAGTATCCTAAATGGTTTACTAAGGATGTAATCAATTAAACACTGTACAGTGTCTGAGCAATGTAAATTTCAATTCCAGTACCAGTCTGTTACATGCACGTTTATAAATAAGGAAAAGAATGCTTGTTATATTTCCAACTCTGTTCTTTTGCTATTTCTGGCATACTTTAGTATGATGCAATTTGTCCAAATAGGTAGTGTATATATACCATATGTTTGGGTATTTTGCATTTTGACATTCACATACATATATTACTTAAGATATTACCATGGTCACTTATATAGACTTCCTGAAAGCCATAATATCAGAAGCTTAACATTTAAAAAAAAAAGTTATATTCGCTTTGAAATTAGGTAGATACAATATCATCTAAAATTAATATGTAGCATGTATTTTGTATAGGGTCTCTAAGTATTTGAATATTCCTTTTTGCTCCCATGCAAATGATGGAAGTGAAATATTACATCAGAAAGCTGCAACATGTATTTTACAGAGATAACTATTACAGACATGTTTTCACAGAAGCAGCTGATTTTTAGAAAAAGGTATGCTCGAGTAAATAATAACTAAAAATGAAGATGATACTTGGTATCTGAAGGAAAAATACTCAACATTTTGGATTGACCTGATGTTCAGTCGCTGCCTTAAAACATTGATTTTACTTCGGAGTCACGTGAGTGACTACGTGAAGAGCCGCCTGGCGCTGGCAAACGGCATTACGTCGACGATGATGGCGGAAGGAGGAGCTGCAGTAAGGAGCAAGCTCCTCGAAGCGGTCGGAACGGACCCAGCAGGTAAGTGGGGCAAAGTCGGGACCGTTCGTTAGAGTACGCTGGGTGGGTCCAGCAGTAAAAGTAAAGTAAAATAAAGTCTGAGTCACGTTAAATGTGCTATTTTAGCACTGATTATGAAAGAAATGGAGAATATCGGCACAAGAAAATTTTCGCGGGTAAAAAGAGCTTCCCGGGTTGTGGGATGGAATGAAAATAAAAATACGGGAAAAAAGCTATTTGTGCGGATCCGGTTCCGATACCGAAGGTGGCCGCTGATATACCCGTTAGCGAGTTCTAGATTCTCCAGAAGTTATAACCACGGAGAGAAATGTCCTAAAAATGTAAAAGAAATCTGAGAGGCCGTGGTTCTGATGACTTGATACTGAAAGTCATTCAGATAATTAAACTATGTGGAACTAATTAACGGAGCTGCATATGGAGAAAGTTCTCCAAAAAATTATGAGACTAGGGTCACAGTCCCAGAAGGTTCCCAAAAAAGGCCCTGATGTGGGGTTTAATTATTCTAAAATATGGCTGTGGGCCACCTAATTGGGAGTTGGAACTCCGGACCCTGGGATTTGGGCCGAAGGAAGTCTCATGGGGATGATCCCATTTGATTTAGGGCTGCAGAAGGCGACCTGCTGATGGTGATTTGCATTTGAAAACACACCACAAAATAAAAGAAAGGCCAAATGTGCTGGGATAACAAAATATTTGCATATATATGAAGGAAATTGTGGTGAGGCTATGGAAGAGAACCTAAGCTGCCAACATTAATATTATGGTATCTCACCAACTTCATGATTTCTGTGATGATTGAAACATCAGAATTATAAACGCACAGGAAAATTGTGCCTCATTGGAAGTGCCTACGGTTTTATTATCCGTTGATATGGGCAATCCCATGACCCCAAAATATGATGAGAGCTCAAGAAGTGGAAGTTCAAAAAAATCCTCACAAATTATTCTGCTGCCATTGGCTTTTGGGGAGAGTTGGATATAGTTTAAAAATGAATGTGAAAAAAAAAAATAGGGCCTATTGTGCAATTCTTTCTATGAAATTATTGTATGAGGAAAATGGCTATTCGGCCCATATTTCACCCAAGGTTTGCAACAGCCCTGTGTTGAGCAAGTGGTGTTCAAGTCCTGGTTATCTGTTTGGAGTAAATCTGCCTAAAATATTAAATAATTGGATTGAAGAAGCAAAAATTTTAGCTGCATGAAAACCTTCTTCTTAGGACAAAAAAGGTATTTTTCGCCCAGAAGGGGATTTGATTTTGGAAATAGAGGCAGAAATATGTCATGGAAATATTTTATCGTATGCACAGCCCACTACTTACCCGTATTCGGGAAAAGGAGACCACCACGCTCAAGATGGAGAGGTATTAAAGACTTGTTCTATCCTTAAAGAAACTGCGGATTAATCTCCAGTTGGAGGGAGGATTACAAAAGTTTTATAAAGACTGGCATACTATTACATTTCTTTATGATCGGTTTTTTATTTTTACAAGCAGTTTCAGGAGCCACTTATTACATTTAAAGAAGGGGTTAATCCTCCAGTACAGATAAACCTGCCTATGCTTTCGTGTTTACTGCAATTGGAAAATGCAGAGTTTAATGTGGGAAATGACAAATTATCTGAAAAGGGGGTTATTGAAAAAACTTATGAACACGAGCATCAATTGTGTCTAAGATATTTCAAAAGACATTAAAAAGATGGTGATTGCAGAATTATTCTGGACCTTACAGATCTAAATATAGTGGTAGAATACAAACTTTTAAATGGAAACATTTAATACTGCAAGATATTTAATATCAGCAGGTTGTTATATGGCTACGATTGTTTTTGAAAAAGGCCTATTATTCTGTACCAAATACATCAGTTTCTGGAGGTACTTAAAAATTTAATTGGCTGGGGCATATTATGGCAGTTTAATGCTTTGCCAAATGGATTGAGATTCAGCTCCCAGGCTCTTTACTAAACTGTTGAAACCTGGTTTTAGCCCAATTAAGAGTACAAAAACACTCAGTTTATACGCTTATCTCGATGACATTCTAATCATTTATGGCAATTCAAGAGTCAGCTGAGAATAGTAGTTTCAGTACAAAGCTTTGTTAAAGCTAGGGTTCTTGATTCATCCACTTTAAATCCCACTGCTGCAGCCAGCACAATCAATTAACTATTTGGAGTTTGTAATTAACTCAGAGGACTAGTGTTAATACTTTACCAACAAAGATAAAGTTGATGATTTTTTGGTGACTTGTAATAATCTTCATTCACAAACTTATCCTTCATCGAGAAGGTAGCGAAAACTATTGGTCTTAAACTAGATTAGTAGAAGATTTCCTGCAGTAGAATTTTGGTCCATTACATTATCAAAATCTTCAGAATGGGACAATAATATAAGAGCTCTCAATGAGAGAGGGCAGGCCACTTTGATAGGCCTATGCAATTAACAAAAGAATGCTTTGTTGGAATTACCATGGTGGGTTAAAAATGTCCACAAGCTGCTAAAGACATTCTGATTAAACAGCCTGAAATTGTTTATAATAGATGCTAATGCTCTACGGATGGGGATGGGGGGGGGGGGGGGGGGGGGGGGGGGTGTACAGATTCATCCTCCAGTTGTGGAGGTAGATGGAATAGTCCAAGAAGAAACGTTTCTTCAAACTTATGGTATTAAACTATTTAGAGTTATTGGGTGCTTTCTATGGTCTAAAAGCATATTGCTGTTCAAAAAGGGTCTACATGTATTAATAAACAGTTTAGACAATTAAAAAGGCTGTTGCATATATTAATCACATGGGGGGAGTCAGATCAGTTCGTATCATGTGATTGTCTGGTCAATGAATATGGCAGTGGTGTATTGATCGCCAAATTTGGTTTTCATGCAATAACTACATTCCAGGTAAAGACAATTTGGTGGCAGATAAAAGTTCAAGGATATTTAAAGATAACACAGAATGGATGGCTTAATTCAGCAATATTTAAGTAATATTGTAACTCAATTTGGTTTACAAGAAATTTGATTTGTTTGCCATCTAGGCTTAATCATCAATTGCCTAAATTATGTGTCTTGGGAACACGATCCAGATGCAGTAAGCAGTAGATGCTTTTTAATTGAAACTGGGGGAATATGTTCTTTATGCTTTTCCACCTTTTGCTTTGGTTCTGCAATGTCTGAAGGAAATAGAACAAGACTTCATGCCACAGGATTGTTGGTAGTTCCCAAATTGGCCAACACAACACTTGGTTCCCATTAATGTGAATTGATTAAAGAAACCATATATGTCAATTCCTAACTGTAGTGATATTTTGATTTTATCCAGTAACCAAAGAAATTTATCCATTATTGCATATATGAATTTATTAATCTGCAGGTTTTGACAGACACTACAGGAGCTGGGATTGTCGGACAAACTATGGAAGTTATAGTCGATGGCGAGATAACACACAAAAAACAATATATGACTACATATTAAGAAATGGGAAGAATTTTGCACACAGTCAAATATTTCTTATGATACTGTGGAATATTGCAAATGTATTGGAGTTCCTTGCTAAATTGCATTTTGAGCAACATTTAAGTTACAGTGCCATTAACACTGCACGCAGTGCCTTAATCTTATTTAGGACTTATGTCTGACCAGAAATCAATTGGATCACATCCACTAAAATCTAGATTCATGAAAGGAATCTTTAACATTAATCCACCCAAACCTAGATACACAGAGATTTGGGATGTGAGCATTGTACTTACCTTACTTAGACAGTGGACTCCAATTGAAGGATTTGTCATTGGAAAGATTTAACATTCAAATTTAATAATGTTAATATCATTGGTTTCAGCTCAAGAGTGCAAACTTTACAAATGTGCGTTTAGATGTATGCATGTGACTACAGATAAACATTGTGTTATATGTTTACGATCTGATCAAACAAAGCAGACCAGGAAGAACTGGAGCAAAGGTAATCTTTCAAGCTTATCCTATCGATCCTATTTTATGTGTGGTTAGACATTTGAACCAATATATAAAAGTTACCAAAACTCTTCGAGGAAATGAAATAACGTTAATGATTACGCATAAAAAACACAAACTAAAGCTTCAGTTCAAACTATCTCAAAGTGGTTGAAACAGGGTGTTACTGTTAGCAGGAGTAGACACTGATGTGTTCAAATTCTCACTCCACCAGGGCTGCAGCTACGTCCGCGGCGAAGGTGCGGGACGTCCGCTCGAGCATATTTTTTAAAAATCGCAGGGTGGAGTAAAGAAGAAACTTTTTCAAGTTCTACATTATAAAACTGTTCACACTATGAGAAGTTTTGGCCACGCGGTGTTGGGATCACTATAGTCACCTGCTTTGTTTACTATTGATGCTATAATCAGTTATGTAGTCACTTATATCTTTTATCACTTGTAATGATCCCTCGGATATAAGGAGGGTTATTGTGATGTTCTTTAAACCAGTTAAAAAATTAATTATGGAAAGAACTAAAATTAGTCTGGTTTCTCATGTATGTATTTAC
Source organism: Okamejei kenojei (assembly GCA_035221665.1). NCBI lineage: Eukaryota > Metazoa > Chordata > Chondrichthyes > Rajiformes > Rajidae > Okamejei > Okamejei kenojei. The sequence continues at coordinate 14,905,596 of CM069165.1, forward strand.
TTAGCCGGACTGTCGTACTGATTAATTCTACGGACATAAAAAACACAGAAAGCTTTAAATCTTCACGTAGTCACTCACGTGACTCCGAAGTAAAATAGTAAGATTAAAACGGACAACTTACACAGTTCGGAAGTTTGATCGTTATTTTATGAGGAGTTACGATGAGGGATTACGTGCCCTCCACTCCCACCCTCATAAAATAAATGATCATCTGGTAGTTCTAAGTCTATTTATGAGCCTTACTATGTTACTTCGGCTATTGGTGTTCTGTGTTTTTCATGCCGCTGCTTTTGAAGTATGCCGTTTGCCAGCGCCAGGCGGGCTCTTCACGTAATCCCTCATGTAAACTCCTCATAAAATAACGATCAAACTTCGAACTGGTAAGTTCTCGTTTAATCTTACTATTTTGTTTCTCTGTCTACAGATAATGCTTGACCTGAGCATATTCCGACATCTGCCCTTTTTTTTAGCTTTACAATACTTTTGAGTAGCTGTAATTGCTCGAGTAGATTGAAACCATAATTTTCAGAATTGTAGAAAAGCAGATGTGGGCAACCATAGATCAGTTCTGCTTTTGTGCTAGGCCAATTGCTAGTGAAGGATAAAAAAAAACTGATAAACACTCAGTAATGGTGAATCAGAAGAAAGCAAACTTTTTATGGTTTAAATGGCTGTTTTCTCTTTTTGTTGTCATAAAATAACTTGGTTGCTTCTCTGTATCTAACTAATCATGGACCAACCAGTGTGTAACAGTTACTTTTTTTCCCCCTTGCTATTCCTTTGCTGTTTCAATAGTACTTGGTTGGTTCATGTGGAAATGATTGTTTGAACTATTTTGAGCTTTCAACTTCCCTTTTGGGGAAACCACAAGTTATATCGGTAAACTTGTACATCTGTCCTCAACAATAACAGCATTTGGCCCCTTGAGTAATTTTCCTGCAGCAGATAAATAAACCTTGTATATTTTATAGATCTACATAATTTTTTTGTTTTTTCATGTCCTGCCATTGAGACTCAGCAGGTGGGGTGGGGTGGTAAATGGAGTTAATGCAGGATTTATCTGGTTGCATGTAGGTGAGATGATTGCTGGACTGCTAGCTTTACTTTTGTTTTAGCTTTAGTGGCTAGATATGTATTACTGGTGGACTACTCATTGAACTGTTCATCATGCTCCATTGCACCACATGTCCAAATAGTCATAACTTCATGTTTTTGACCATTGGAATTTCCTGTAAATGTTCTTTCTTACTGCTTTCACCCTTAGCCACAGTAATATGATGAGTTCACAAAAAAAATGTCATTGAAATTGGAACACACTTGGATGAGGGTACCTGCTCCTGCATATTGTCTTGTAAGTTCCTGAGCAATTTCTCAGTTGAGTCACAATAGAAAAAAAAATGGCAGCATACTGTGGTGACATTTTGCAAGCATCACAGCAGGACAGGATCACAAACAACAGTTCTGAACTCCTATGGCAATGGAGTTACCGACTGTAAAGGTATCGTCGATGGCAGGAGTGGAGGATTGCCTTTATGAGGAATACAGTGCCACGGAACAACAGGAAGGCCTCAATTTGCCCAGAAACGGGTCGATGGGGCAGCCTGCAATTAAGACTGAAGCACGGAGGACTGATTATCCCTCGCCTCCTCCCCCATTCCCCCCCCCCCCCCCCCCCCCCCCCCCCCCCCCCCCCCCCCCCCCCCCCCCCCCACCAGCTGGCCAATGTACAGTCCCTAGAAAATAAGGTTGAGTACTTGAGAGAAATGCCCGTCCCACTTAGTCTCCAGAGGTTTCCGTTCAGGTTTCCTATGTGCCCCACTCAAGGTTTCCGTGCGGTTCCCGGAGGTTTTTGTCAGTCTCCCTAATGGTCGAAAGTGGTTTCCGCTTCTTCTATGTTCCGGCAATTATTTAAAAAAATTCAAAATCGGCCGTGACTAAAAATAGGTTGCCGTTTTAAAAATCAGTGATTTTTTAGTCAAAGCTGGTTGCGATGCTAGTTGAAGGTGGTTGCCGGAGGTTGCAGGAAGTGGAAGGTAAGACCTCCCTGGTGGAATAAAATTGGGTGAAAAAAAGGTCTCACCACCAGCACGTTTCCAGTATAGCAGAGGATCAAAAACACTTGACCACTGCTATTCCAGCAAAGATAGCTATTGCCCCTTCCCTTTCCCTCTCTTTGGGAAATCAGACCACCTGGTGCTGCTTCCTGTATTTAGGAAGCAACTGAAGAGTGCGTTCTAGTGTTGAACACTGCACACAACACAGGGAGGCAGAGGAATGAATCTGTGATTGCTTGAAGTCAGTAGACTGGGTGATGTTCAAGGACTCGGCAATGGATCTGAACAAATACACCACGGTTAAGGAAATGTGTGGCGGAGTGTTCACCAACCAGAAGCCTTGATGAACCAGGTGGTTGGTCCACAAACTTCTGAGGACTAGTATTTGGGCATTCAAGTCTAGAAACATAGTGAGTATGTCAGGAATACCAATTAGAATAAGGTGACTAGCCTCAGTGAGTGCAAGCTGGTGGCAGTAGCGTCCTTGATGAAGTGCTTTGATGAAGCACTTTGATAGCGTCCTTGATGAAGTGATAGGCTGATTATGGTGCATATCAGCTCCTAGCTTAGCAAGAACCTACACACGCTACAATTTGCCTGTCACCACAATAGATCAATTGTGCTGATAATACTCGGGTCTATTACACAACCTACAACATTTTTAAGTGAAATTATTCAGTATCAAATGACCCACAGTTATCTTCAGTTAGTAAAAGTGTGTTTTGTACCATGAAAACTCCATTCCTTACCCACAAAATTCATCGGTGATGTTAATATTGGAATCAATTGAATTGTTTTACTTTGGCATCATGATTTTGAATTTGTATCTCTCGCTGGTCATTTGCTGAAATTTTTGCATGTGCCAATGCCATTTCCAAATTTATTTGTTCAAATACGTTCACAATTTTATACTCTCCATGCAGGTCATCTACGATTATGTCAAATGAATCGAACACCACCAAGTTCTGCTTGTATATCAAAGGTGTATTGGATCTGGCCCCAAATTATATATTAAAAAATGCCAAATATTGATAGTTGCTTGGAACCATCATCTCCAAGGACCTTAAATGGGGGGGGGGCTACCATTGACTCCACAGTCAAAAAGGCCCAACAGAGGATGTACTTCCGGCGGCAGGTGAGGAAACACAATCTGTCATAGGCAATGATGGTCCAATTCTATATTGCCATCGTCAAGTCTGTCCTCACCTTCTCCATTATGGTCTGGTTTAGCTCGGCCACCAAGTACGGCATCCGGAGGCTGCAGAACGTTGTTAGCAACAACCTTTCCCCCCCATTGACGAACTGTACACTGCAAGGGCCAGGAAGTGAGCGGGTAAGATCATCTTTGACCCTCTCACCCTGGCCACAAATTCTTTGAAGCACTTCCCGCTGGAAGGCATGTGACTTTCAAAGCCGCCACAGCCAGACATAAAAACAGCATTTTTCCACAAGCAGTAGCTCTGCTCGATAACCAAAAATCTGTAGCCTCCTTTTGCTCTGGTATTTTATTTCATTCACATGTTTAAACTATGTTTTATTCTTAATGTTTTATTCTTAATTGTTTACTGTATGTCATGTTGTTACTTGCGAGCGGAGCACCAAGGTAAATTCCTTGTATGTGTACATACTTGGCCAATAAACTTATTCATTCATTCAAAATATCGTTCTAGGTTTAGGGCTCGTCAGTCTTTTTCATGTCTCCCTTGACCCTTGTTCATATTCTTGACCTTGATCTTTTGCATTCTCATGATGTGTGAGATTTTGTTGCTTGCTTTTCTTTGAATCTTGCTAAGGAAGACATTTTCTGAAATTGAGGCACTATCAGGCTCTTTGTTTTTAGTTTATATAGTACAACTGACCCATTGAATTTTTTTTAAATGCTCATGACTCCATTTGACGGTCTACATGGTCTGCTTTGTTTTGGGCTTCAATAAATCAACTGTTATGCCTCCAACAATGGAAATGCATACAACGATCGGCAATGTAGCTAATTTTTGGAGTGGATGGTTTATGGCTGGGGCAACATGCTTCATAAATCATTTTGTTTCATGCTGTACAGATTGCAAATAAAATATCTTAAATTATTGCTGGAACAAGTGATGTATGTTTATCAGTAGGCTCGGTGCAACATTAGAATGGCAAGTGTGCTGTTTTCATAAGTTTAAATTATTATTTCTCTGCTATCTTTTGCACTAAGCTGATCTGATGTGGACAGAGTCAATGGTGGGAAGTCTTGACAGTTGAAGGACAAGAGCAGCATATGAATATCGCCATCTATGGGTTCCTGTCCTGACTTGAAAGTAGATTCCTCTTCATTAGTTGGTCTAAATCCTGGAATTCTCTAACTTATTTCAATGTTAGGATACCTTTACAACAGCAGTTCAAGTAGGTGGAGTTGCTGTCTTACAGTGCCAGAGACCTGGGTTCTATCCCGACAACGAGAACTGTCTGTATGGAGTTTGTACGTTCTTCCTGTGGGCTTTCTCCGGATGCTCTGGTTTCCTCCCACACTCCAGAGATGTAGAGGTTTGTAGGTTAATTGACTTCTGTAAATTGTTCCTAGTGTGTAGAATAGTGCAAATGTATGGGGTGATCGCTGGTCGGTGCAGACTCTGGGAGTGAAAGGTCTATTTTAACACTAAAGTCTAAAAGGGTTGAGTCACCATCTCTGAGTTAATTGGCAAAGGTCACTTCATGGATGCATTGCCCTTGATGCCCACATTCTATAAAATATTTTAAATTTCATTGTCCTATCTGGGACACATGACAATAAAACTCTCTTGACTTTTCTTAAAATAAATGAAAGACCAGAAGATCCTGGATATACATAGCAGGTTGGCAGATTCCGTGGAAATAAATGATTAATGTTTCAGGTTTGGGACACTGGAAAAGGCATATGGGTTTTCGATAGCAGAGGAAGTAGGTTGAATAGACAGAATATCTCTGAAAAAGTGAGTCCAAATAGGTTAATAGGGGACATTTCCAAATACATTGCACCACTTTAGCTATGCCATATGTTAATAGCGGAAGAGGAATAATGTAAAATTGAGCCTGTTGCTTTCAATTCTTCCGAATAGCTGTTGAAAATGTGTAATTAAAGATGAAAATAGAAAATGTGTATTCATTTTCTCAGATTATGACTAACAGGGACTTCCGCTCCAATTACCCTTGAGTGTTTATCAAAGGACATGGAGTAAAAATATTTATTTTTTTTCCCCCAAAATGTGGATTGATCACAATCTATAGCCATGTAGGGAACATTTTGGAATTATCACCATGTTCCATACATTAGTTTTGGAAGATTTCTATTCACTGAAGTTCCAAGTTATTGTCAAGACTAGTGTATCAAACAAATGCAGTGTGCAATGGAGAAATTTATTAAAGCATTTTCATATTCTGAATTGTTCAAAAATTATATCTAATTCAAAGGATCATTGTATAGAAGGTAGAAGAACATTATTAATGTGAAGCACAAGGCTCTCCTTGCTGTAAAATATGTTTAAAATAGTATTTGTAGTCATTCATGTTCACGGGTGAAATGTTGTAATAATAATCCAGTTCCATTTTAACTGGCAGGGGTGATGTGCAGGCTTTGTTATACTTCCCTGAAAAATATTTATATTTTTTCCAGTTGATCACAAAGGACCTGTGAGTGAAATTTAATTAAAGTTGTTAGCAATGTTGAACTACTTAATATCTTATCCCTTATCTTATCCCCCATTTGACACCTTAGTGTTGAGAATCTGGGACAGTAAATTAAAGATAGACACAAAATGCTGGAGTAACTCAACAAGACAGGCAGCATATCTGGATAGAAGGAGTGGGTGATATTTCAGGTCGAGACCTTTCTTAAGCAGAAGAAGGGTGAAGAATGATCTCAACCAGCATTTGCAGTTCCTTCCCACACAACTAATTCAAGCATGGCACAGACACCCAAACATGAGATTCTGGCAACCTGTTTGCATTGATAAAATTGAAAAATGCAATGTATCTACAAAATAAAAACATTGGATTAATTTTTGTTGTATTTGTAACATTTATTTTCTTCTTTTAGGTGGATTTGCTGTAGTGTTTTTGGCCAGGACGCCCAGTGGTGTAAGATGTGCTCTGAAACGAATGTATGTAAACAGTGAACATGACCTACAAGTTTGTAAGCAGGAAATAGCCATTATGGTAAGGAAAAAACTATATACCCGGTATGAGGATGTCTGTTTCTTTACAAGTTTGCAGTTGATACACATCATTCAGAATCAGCATAACTCGATGCAGTCCTTAATTTGAAGCAACAGTTCTACAATTTTCATAACAATTCAGTTTCATTGGTAATGTGGGGTAAAATTGAGAGCACCATTCTGAGTTGGACTAGAATTTGTGGGTGAAGCTCAAATAATCCTCTTGATCTTTGGCTTTTAAAATATTGAAGAATTGTTTTGGAAATTGTTTGTCTTTGCATATGAGATTTGGGGCAAATTGGGTTTCACATGACTCAGAGGCCTTGTCAATCTTAATGTTCTTGATAGCAACGGGCCATAGAATATTAGCATTCACCTTGCTGATCTCACTATTCTCCATGTTCTTCTCCTTGGAGTATACCATTTAAGGCATACAAGCTGATTTCTGTTGAAGGAATATATCCAAACAATCAACTGTGACCATTCTCATTATAATGCACTTTGTTCTTTTGCTGATAATTAAGTGAAAAAAATCCAGTAGAATGGGTTTGGATTAAGTGCAAACAAATTAAATAGCAAATTAAATTTCAGAAGCTCTTGAGACTGCAGCTATTACAGCAACAACATATATTCCACTTTTAAAATGCATATTTGAAAGAACAAGATATTTTATTTAATCTGCAGATAATGTCGCTCATTGACAAAAAGTTGAAAAAGGACATGATAATCACTACATGTGCAGCGGGAGATTATCAGTGACAGTCAATTCTGGAAACGCCCTGAAGAAACTGCTCAAAGAACAAGCAGCTTCTGTCCTAGATAATACAGTGCTGCAGCTATTTATAATGTGTATTTTTGTGTACCTTCAGTGTAAATTTAAGGGATCACTGTAACAGACTTTCTTCAGTGAGGAAGGCATTTTATTTCAGAATTGGAAAAAGTAATAATTCAGTTGTATATGCAGGCTCACTTGTCAAAATCTTTCAGTAGCTGATTGCTGAATAATTTAATAATCCCAAAGAAACAAAAAAATCATTGGTTAGTAAGGAAATTTAGTTAAAAATGATTAGATCAAATTAAACTTTGCTTCATAATTGGATCAGCAGGTTTCAGACAATATAATCTAGAGTAATAATATTGCCATCAAATAGAGAAAAAAAAAAGCAAGTGGTTTGGCACCACACCTTCCCTAATTTGTTAATCTTTGTTTCATACTTTGCCGTGCTTCATGCAAGCCACTTTACTGATCACACCACTATCATCAGTATGGGCTTTTAATTGGAAGTTTCACAGGAGATTTGAATGATAAATGGCCGAGCTGTGTGGTAGGTTTTCTGATTTAAAAGGGCAATTATATTTGACTGGCTGTGTTATATTAGGTACCAAATGAAAGTCTCAATTGTTGACTTTGGCTCATTATAAAATTCACTTGAAGATTAGTAGAACTGAGAATTTGAGAGGTCAGGAACTGAATGAGAGCACACATTGACAGATACAAATAACCAAAGGATAAATCAGCAAAGGAAGGAAGCAATGAGGTCTTCATGCATGTTACTTTAACACATTGTTTTTTTATAGGTCGATAGTGAAAAGACTTTGATGACCTTATTTCATTTTTCTTGCAGTGTAAGTTGATCACCCAGTGGGGTGCTTGGAATGATTTGTTTAAAATTTAGTGTGCTTGGGAACATTTGTGCATGCTAAATTTGAACAAAAAAGATAACTGGCCTGCAACACAAACTGTACCTATTTAATTATCTTGCAGGAAGGCAACAGATATACTTGGTATCAAGCTATCAAAATGTTCATAAAACAAGTAAACAAGGTCACATTTTTTTCTATTGAAATTAATTGTTGTGATCATTGAAATATTCAACTCGGCACATATTAATACATTTTATTTGCATTGCAGTTGAAGCAGTATCTGATTTGCATGTGATATGTTTGAATACATGCTAATAAACGAGCATGCAGTTAAATGTAAAAAAAAACTTAACTGGCTTGTAAAGACACCAACTGTGGTGGCAGTGTTTCCATCTAGTCCAGAGATGCTCTACAAACAGGATGGCAGAGGTTTTTATTATTGCATGAAATGTTCAGTTGTAAGATAATGGTGTGTTTCAATTTCACTTTACACTTTAAAAGGCAGGGAAATTGTATGTTGGTTTCAGATTGGAGGTGAACGTTTACAGTTTTTGAGGGTGTCAGGCAGGGAAATCAAAGAATTGAAATAATGCTTCAAAATCAAAGCACTGCAAAGATGGAATGAAGTTTCAGGTGCAGACTGATTTCCCCCCCCACCTCCCATATGTAAATGTGAATACTGACTTTGATTGTCTTATTTGCTTATCGCAGAAAGTAGCTTTTGGGCTTTTGTAGTGTTTTAATGGATGGCGATCTGCATTCTTTAAAAAAGGCTTAAAAGACCTCTTTTAGTATGGCTAATAATATTTATTTATTTTTTCTTTAAAACAGAAAGATCTCTCTGGGCATAAAAATATTGTTAACTACCTTGACTCCAGTGTTGCGTCAATAAATGTCAGTGACGTTTGGGAGGTCCTTATTCTAATGGAATATTGCAGAGGTTTGTTAATTTTATTTTTATATATATCTGTATAGCATGTGTAACAATGTATGGAAGCAATGCAATAGTAGAATTTTCTACTGATTACTTGGTTTGACATTTAGAATTGTTTAAATTCAATACATTTTATCAAAATATCAATTTGAAACTGTTATCCAAAGAAGCTGGTTGAAAATATTAATTTGACTTTTTTCTTTTTCCTGACTGAAATATCTGTAAGACATTATGAAAACTTGTAGAGAATTAGATATTTTACAATAATTATTAAATTACCATAAATGTTCCTTCTGTTTGAATACCTTTTTATTTAATGTTATTGAAGCTTGAGTCATCATAACATTTGGATTAAATAAATATTCTTTAAAGAATTAGAACTGAAGTGAGTCCAACAGAATTTATGCTTGCAGTCCCATGAGTGAAATAATCGTCCGTAGAATTGCATAAAAATTGGTCCATTTGTACCTATGAACTCCCCATGACCTAGTGTATTTCCTCCCATATTCAAAGGATGTGCACATTTTGGATGTCAATTGGCCACTAAATTGCCTCTAGTGTGCAGGTGAGAGGGATGGGCTAGTTGAGTGAACATGTGCGTCAATGGGAATGCATTGAAATTAAAATAGGATTAGTGTGTACAGGTGTGTGATGGTTGCCACAGGTTTGGTGGGCAAATGGGCCTGTTTCTATGCTGAATCACTCTGACTCGAAAATACAATTTGCATCTGTTTAAGTGTTTATCATTTTCAACTGATGTTTCCCCTATTTAAATGCAGGTATATCTATACCATTTAGTATTTGATATACCAGTCGACCCATGGACATCAATAATTACCATACCAAACAGATGTGGCAATGACCTAAATTCAGCCAAGCCAGTAGATTTGTTTACAAGGATGTGAGCTAAGGTGATTTTTCTCAGTTAGTTTCAACTGACCTGGCAGTATTGGCTTGCTGATTCGGTGATTTAACAAAGTATAGATTATATAGTCTGGATCATACTATGCCTCATAATTTTCCACTGTACTCCTAAACCTTCCATTATTTATTCCAGTGCATGATGCTTATCAGTTCTCCATATTAAATTGTATTTGCTGCTAATGTATCAATTTACAGGCTTTATGAAATCTCTTTGAATCAGATTTTGGACTCAACTGTGGCAGGTTGACATCGAATACAACATTTGTTTCTGAATCCAAGTTATTCTTATAAACTAGAAATCATGAGCTATGATTTGCAGATCACATTATTTGTCCGTTGTTCTACAATCATTATTTATTATCTTTGTTACTTTATTTCATTGCAAACCCCTTTCCATATCAGTCTAAATGTGGTCAACTTTGTATGGAAGCAGTAATTCAGGGGCTGCCTGAAATCAGGAAAAGATGTGGACACTTTGGAGAGGATGCTGAGGAAATTGACCAGAATGATGCCTGGATTAGGGGATACTAGCTACAGGGAGATTTAGATTGTTTTCTCTGGAACAAGGAGAACTGATAGTTTACTTTTTTTAGATCTGGTTTAGTTTATTGTCACGTGTACTGAGGTGCAGAGAAAAGCTTTTGTTGCGTTTTAACCAGTCATCAGAAAGACAATACATGATTACAAATGATGAGAGGCAGAGATTAGTTGGACAGTCAGAACCCTTTTCCCAGGATGTTAAGAATCAAATACTACTGGGAATAGCTTTAAGGTGAGAGGGGTGCACAGTTGAAAGGAGATGTGCATGGCAGGTGTTTTTTTTTTATAAGGGGGTTGATGAGTGCCTGGAATGTGCTCGGGGACTGGTGGTTGAGGTAGATATGATAGTGGCATTTAAGAGACTTGACTAGGCATTTGGATATGCAGGGAATGGATCGATATGAATTATGTGCACACAGATGAGAATTGATCTTGACATGTTTGGTAGAGAATGTTTTGGGCCAAAGGGCCTTTTCTTGTGCTCAACTATTCTATGTTCTATATTCTCCAAAAGCCATTTAACGGTATCCAGACCAGTAGTACTATGTTGCCATGAAAGTCTGACCATAACTTTACACTGCCTTTGGTTCAATTAGCCTTTCAGGCAATACATTTATTGAATCATTTTGGAGTTGAAGTGTGCCACATTGTTGGGTTCATTGAATGATATTTACTTTGTCTGGCTTTTATGGCTATTGTTTTTATCTTTGTTAGTCTTGTTCACATTTAAGCAACTCTCTTTCATAATTTTACTAACTGTTTGATATTTATCTTCTTTCCTTGAAAACAATATTAATTTCTAATTTCAGAATCTCTCCAAATCTGTGCATGCAGTGGTGTTTAAGAGGCTTTCATATAGGCACATGGAATTGCAGGGATTAGAGGGATATGGACAATGTACAGGCAGATGAGACCAGTTTAATTTGTCATCATGTTCAGCATAAAACATTGTGGGCAGAAGGGCCGGTTCCTGTACTGTTCTATTTTCTATATCCTATAGACTTTAGTGATACAGTGAGGACATACGCCCTTCGGCCCACCAAATCTGCGCCGACCAGCGAACACTCGCAGTATCCTACACACTAGGGATAATTTACAATCTCTACCGAAGCAAATTACTAGTAGTAAAATAAGTTAGAATTGTTCTGTTTAGCACGAACTTGAGTTTCTAATTATATGTTAGGCCTCCTAAAAACAACCTCTTTAAAAGCTTGAAATTAAGTTGTTGACTGAAGCTGAATACAAACATTTTGGCCATCGAGAACAGTATTTTTATCATTGAAATTTAGTGAGTAAATTAAACGTGCACTTTTAATATCCCAGATTTGTATGTTCTCCAGGTGGTCAGGTGGTTAATTTGATGAACCAACGATTGCATTCTGGCTTTAGTGAATCTGAAGTGCTGCAAATATTCTGTGACACTTGTGAAGCAGTGGCCAGGCTACATCAATGCAAGCCTGCAATTATTCATAGAGACCTGAAGGTGAGAATCATGAAAAACATCAAGCCAAAACTTATCACATGTGAATGCATTGTTGTGTATTCAGTCCACTTTCTGTTCTGTGCTAGGTTGAAAACATTTTACTTCACAATAGCGGAAACTATGTCCTCTGTGATTTTGGAAGTGCTGCAAACAGATTTATATGTCCTCAGATTGAAAGGGTTGATGTAGTTGAGGAGGAAATAAAAAAGTAAGTTTAATTAAAATCCTATATCTGCTGGCTTAAATTGGCTTGAGAATTGAAATGGCATTAGAATTTGCAAGATATATAGTGATGGCTTATTGACTATCTAGTTGTGACTTCTATACTGCTTGCTGGTTTTCAGATTTTTATTTTAAACAATTTCTTTGCAATTTTTTCATTGTTTTTTTTTTCAATAGTTTAACGTACAAATATCAGTAAATTTCAGAATCTGTTAACTTTAAGTAGAAATATGGGGCAAAGTAACTTTGAAACTATGTGTAGGAAAGAAGTCTGAAGAAGGGACTCGACCCGAAACGTCACCCATTCCTTCTCTCCAGAGATGCTGCCTGTCCCGCTGAGTTACCCCAGCATTTTATGTCTAACTTTGAAACTATCATCTGTACTCTTACAATTAATTTTTCCCTGCTTGAATTTAAATGTACTCTAGATATCCTGTTTCTTGTTTTGTGGAAGATTTATGTGATTAGTTTAGTTTCTTGCAACTCCCTCCATTATGACCCAGATTTCTATTCTGTAAATTTCGAGGGATGCAGACTAGAATGAGGTGGACAACTGGTTTAGTCATTTTGCACTAGATATGTCTAGATTGCATTAACTATCCTCGTCTTCTAAAATCGTTCACTATTTCAGGATCAATTTGGAATTCCAGAGTAAGATAAACTGTTCAGCTGCACCGTGAATTGAATTAAACCATTCAATGCCAACCTGGTCATTATTGCATTACTCTTTGCGATAGCTTGCTATGCAGAAATTGAATGCCTGGTGATGTGCATTATACCAGAGACTATTCTTTATAAATACTATATTGGCTTTGCAGCACGGTATGATGCTTTTTAAAAAAAAGAAAAAAGGTAATGAAAGATGCATGTCTTGCATTTGTTCCTCCATCCTCGACTCCGACCAGTGTCGGAGCTCATGCATAACTTTGTCTTTAAGATAGACCATTGGATCTGCTGTCTCTTCTATTTCTCTCCCCCTAGACCCAACAAGACAAACATTTGAAGTTTCCTCATGGTCGACGTCTAACCTTTTCTCTGGTTTCACCTAATATCCCTTGTGCTCGCTTCAAAATCGTCATTCTTTCTAAATTGTTAATCACTTACCATCCTATTTTTTAGTCAGCTGTTTAATAATAGGTTTGTCTTTGGATAGATTTTCATTCCATTTTCAAATGTAATGTCATTACTCTTCTTTTCAATTGATACAAATGCAGAATAATGCATCAATCATGTCCCTCAAGTTCTGATTACTTGCTACTAATACCCTATAAATTTCTTCTCTAATAACTTATCTATCTGTGTTTAGACTGCCATGTTAATTTTTTCTGTTCATTTGAGGTGAATCGCCATCTTTGTATGAAGTCGTATAGTGGGGAAGCAGAACATTTCTTCAACTAAATATTTGGGGGAAAAGAACTTCCTAATTTGAATCTTCTAAAGAACTCTAATTCGCAGCTGCAGTATCCATCTCTCTCCCTGGCCTCTGGGGTGATGTAAGCTTTCTGTTCTATTGAAATCCTGAGCTGAGTTTCCAAGCAGGCAATCCTTTGCATCACTTAGATGACCTATTTCTACCTTTAATAATATTGTCACTTCATCCCTGCTGCTTTCTTATTTGCTTTTGAAGCCCAGGTCTTGCAACAGCCAGACACTCACAATGCTTTCTACTGGGCAACGCAGCTCATTGATCCGTTGCTCACAGCTCCAACAAATGGGATCAATTCTGATGTTTGGTCTTGCATATGTGGAGTTTGCACATGTTTCTGTGACTGCATCAGCGTCTTTCAGTTCGTCTGGTTTCCTTCCACATTCCAAACGTGA